>CM017555.1:56223390-56273390 GCA_007844125.1 Sinonovacula constricta
GTGTCCCCATAAAAAACGAGCTGACAGTAGAAAAGTTTACCTGCTGTACAGGTAAGTAAAATTTACAGCTGATTCAGCTCGATTTTAGTCTTATACAATGATGTTCTTTATTTATTTTGTGAAGGGAGGCCTCTTCGCCTCACAAAGGTATTTGAATATCAGCGCAACGAGTGATTGCCATAACAAAGAGAACATTTTTCGGTGTGGGGGTAAGCACGCGTGACATTCTTTATTATGGGTTCTTCGTTTATGACGTTGGCCTTCGCATAGGGTCACACAACACTTATCTCGTGTTGTCGTCTGCTATTTTCAGCACGCGGCGGTTAAGTCTGACCGAGAATGTGAACAGGCAGATAACAAAACTGCGCAGTTAGCTAAATACTTCTGCCTCTATTTATGCGGTTACTATTTACATAGGCAGATAAACATGGGCGATTTGCGTTTTCTGATGAATTGCGACGGGATGTTTTGCAATGACGGATATATTACGTGTTTTTATTTTAATTTCTTTCTTGTTTCGGCTTACCTTGTGGTAGTGTACTTTAGAGATATAAAACAAGACATGATACAAGTATGTATAAATGTCCATTAACATGTCTACGGTTTTATTCAATTGCGCAATAGCTGGTCATATGATTAGATTATTACTGCCGCTCGCAATCTGGGGGGCATATTACAATTCTAGGTACCATGGAAACGGGGTAGGGTGGAGCTAAGGATTGGCTTGGGTGTTAAAATATTTTATTATTAAATTATTACGAATAACTCCGAAGTGACGATAATATGAATGTTTGGGAACGAAAAACAAGAAAAAAGACGAAGAAGAAGAGGAAAGAGAAGAAGAAGAAAAGAAGAAGAAGGTGATGATGATGATAAAAGTATGAGTCTTTCAGAAGCTCATTGACATTGTATACAAAAAATATTGTTTATTTGTTGTTGGTTTTGCATGTTTCTTTGTTAAGTTTATCCCCCCACTACTAATTACCTGGACGGTGTAGAATTGAAGGAGATAGGATGCTCCATTCACTGTGCGTCGCACACATTGATAACACAGTCACATTGTTAGACACCTGACCGACCAGTCGTGCTTGTATCGTTATATTTCCTTGGGTGGTCGTAAGTGAGCAATACCACTACCATTCCTACGACTTTAATATGCGGCAACCCAGGATCGAATCATGGGCTTTATGTACCTGGAGCAAACGCTCTACTATAACGCTACCAGATCTGGTGTGTTTAGAGTGTTAACGTTCACTTATAAACGTTTCTCTTATTGAATACAGAAACTACATCCTGAAAATTTATTTGCAATCGAAGTAAAGAAACATTAGTTGTCACAAAATAAGCTAACGTGACACTAAACTAGCGCAGGTGTATTTAACGGACTGTATAATATCTTCATTTATCACGAGTTCTAGAAACTGTCATATTAGACATCCAGTACATCTGATTCATACTAATATTAAATAAGTATTGAAACAACACATATTATAATGTTGAATCTGCAGTCATTTCAAGAGTTCCATTTCAGTGCAAATCAACGCAAACCTATACTTACAATTTCTCCGAATTCGCTTTCTTTCAGAAATACAATATATACACACAATTACGATCTAATTGCTCGTCACTGCATTGAGTGTGCGATGTCTCACATACAAACAATAACGTAAAAGTATAACAAACGACCCGTGTAAAACAAAACGATAACCAATAAGCTCACAACTTATCTATGTTATTGCTTGAATTAAAGTACAGCTGACATGGTAACCATTTACCTTAAAGGTAGTATCCGACAGTTTACAACAAAAATGCACCCCCACCCCCAAACAACAACAACAACAACAACACAAAACAACAACAACCAAAAAAACAAAACAACAACAACAAACAATCAACAACAACAAAACATCTTAATTATTGTCGCCTAAAATAGAACCCGTGAAATGTTGTTTACTAATGTCATTTACTTATGTCGAAAAGAAAACAAAACACCACAATCGTCCTTAGAAAAGTGTATTTCCAATCTCAGACACGCTGCATAGTTAGCTACCATTAAACTAAGAAACCTCGTGACTACATGTATTTATATTCAAGATCATGTAAAACTGTGATACATAACAAAACGATAGTTTAACGTAAGACTAATCTAATTTCAAATAGTGACAGAACTATTTTATCTATAAAAATTTGAAGTAAAATACATCTATTCAACAAATATTAAACAAGTCTTTATGACAGATACAAGTAAACAGTGTTATACTATAAGGTAAAACAAAGTTTCAGTTCACTACAAATAAAAATAATTAGATTGTGTTTATTTCTCTTGAAAAAAAAACAAAACATACTTAGAATCTCTTTGTTCATGTTATAGCTACGTTAGAAGTAGATGAGTAAATAGGACATTTTTTTTATATATTATAAGCTATTGTTAGAGAGTCGAGTAGAACACGTAGGCATAAACCTTTGATGTAACAATCTTAAACATCTTTTCCAAATCGCGAAATAATTGTCGAACAAATGTAATCACTTTGAGACATTTAGTCAGTAAGATAATTCTAAAACTGCTCGTTTAATTTATGAAAAAACAAACTCGTTTACATAAATCCGTCTCTCCGCATTAACCACGTGAAAAAAAAAGCGCGCGTGCTTGCGTAACCTTGAATGCTGTTTACGTAAAGGACTTAAAAATAATGATTTCTCTTTCCTCGTTCGGTGTTTTCTGAAAGTACATGTTGATTTATGACAACCGTATAGTTTCATTTCTTTCTGTGAAACATACAAATTGGATTTACAAAACTTGAACAAATTGCTTTAGGCTGTTGTTTTACACTGAATTTTCATCAAATGATTCAGTAGGCGGGACACCAGCGCAGTAACTGTTCTCCGACAACTAGCGACAAGTGCGATGGGATGTTGTCCAATCCAAATTTCTGAATCACAATCTTTAAGGTTTATGAACACATAAAACACTCTTGTCGTCTTAAGTCCCGGTCAGGGCGAAACTTAGTCGGGGTCTGAATACAGCTTACCTACGGTTCGCCGGTGGTTCCTCTTAGACATACAGATCAGGCCGATTTTTACATATCTGTAATTGCATATATAATTCAACTTGTTTAAAAACTAATCAGTATTATAATTTTAAAATGTCGTTATTTTTAGAACAGTTGGGCTTGATGCGCCATGCCCGTTAAAGCAAATCGTGTTTTGAATCATTTATAAAATGTGTGCTATTTAATGTTGTAATGCTGAAGTACATGAAAACTGTTCAATAGAAAAATAATCTGTTTTATATGACAGTTAAATATCTTTAAATATGTGTTTTATATATGATTCTATTTAAGATACACTCATATCTAAGATGTCATCTCTGTAAACAATTTTTGAACTGCTATAATAAATTCTGAGGTTGCAAATATGCTGCTGTATTTCGCAAATGTCTAAAGAAACGTCTTTTACATGTTAGCTACACACGTGTAAACTGTCAAACTTTCACATCTCTCAAGGATATCAGGTGTTCAGAGATAGGTTGTATGTAGTCGGACACTTATGCTCATTCCTTTCTAAGGCTAGTTATGGACAAAATTTCAAATAAAGTTAAAATTGGAAGTCTGATTTTAAAGATTCAGGTATTGTTAAATATCTTTGCGAAAAAATGAAGCATGTTAAAGTTACTAATATGCATTTCGAAAAGAGTTTTATGCGACTTTATTTGCCTAAGCCTGTTTTTGTTAATTTAATGCATTTTGCGTGTTTGAGCTTGTGAGCGTGAATGCAGATGTTGCAGTATCTTTTCTCTTATCTTGTCATACAAATATTGTAATATGACGATCATAAACGCTAAATATTATCATAAGTAAAATATGTCTTTTTAATTGTTCAATTTGTCAATTAATGTTTAAAGCCAATTATTGGTTATTTTCATTTTGACAAGTTTGAATTATACAATTTTAACACCATCCTGTATAACAGACTTTTTAATCATACTTTTCTGAACCACTACCTCAAGATCTTTCTTTTACTGCAAGACTGGTATATTTAATTTTAAATTTTAAGCAGAAATAGATATATTTTACTTCTAAATTTTTCTTATCTATCATTACTTATAACTTTTTTCTTTAACATTCGAATAAAATGGACATTTGCCAGTAAAAACACACTAATTGTAATAAATATCAAAATAATTATTTTTAAAGGCCCGCTTTATACTAGCAATATTAAATTTTATGTTTAAAATTTGCAAAATGAATTCACCGGTTTATGCATTGCCAGAAAAAAGCACAATATAAAAAAACGTTACAAACCGTTTTTTCTTTTTTTTTCTTTAAAATAGTAATATTCTGAATTGTGTTTGTATTATTAATTATAAGTACTTGGCAAAGAAATACATCAAACCAGACAAAAATAGCAGGCTCGGGGTTTAAAACTGCATTCGCTAAGTTTGCAAAGTGCTGAAAAATGTTCAAATCAACGATTCTCTGGCATATAGGACTATTAACTGATGCATGAGAACAATACTCGCTTTAAATGTTTCGTGATTGTGAACCGCCCTTTGTTGAGAAAATTGTATCGTTCTCAAAAAGATTATAAGTAGCTACTCTCAACACAGTTGCTTAGGCACTAGAGACAATTAACGGGCAACCCTCAACAGATGGGTCGATGAGCGCGCCCCATTATGTAAGGATAGACGATATCGCCAATCATGGTCCGATGGTATGAAACTTTACGTAAATCGTGTGAGAATGACTTGTTATAATGTATTTTTCTTTAAATTTATAAACGCCCTAGAGAAATACACACCCTGGAAAATTGAGTGCTATTAAGACTGTATATACCACAATGTTACCAAATAGATTCGTACACTTTTATTGTGAATATTTCGAGTAAATTCTTATGAACTACATCATAAAGGGAAGCGAACTTTACTAAAAACAGTCGAACATCTGTTTGGTTTATTCTAGTTTCGTACATAAACTATTAAACCCTATGAATGGTAAACATTCATTATCAATTTGCGATTGGACGTCTTACATATAAATAGAATTGCGTCCTGACATTTGAAGCACGTATGACTTGTCCAATCGTCTGTTGCTAAATCGGCTTTTGGCGAAGTGTTGAAGCGCGACGCATTTATTGAAAATGCAGACTGAAGTTCACGCATGGAGATATAAAAGTTGTTGTTGTTTTTGCCTTTGTTAATTTCTGAACCCTGATAATTCCGGAAATGCCAATCTAAACAAAAAAGTCCCGAAATAAATTTTCATTGTTATTGTAGTTTTTCTTTTCTTTTCTATGGCAGGTTGTATACTTTGAAAGCTATAAAACTATATGTAGTAATTCACCATGATTTATAGTCCGTGTTTCGGACTTTACAGCTATAATTGCAAAGACAGAGATGAAAATCAAAATGTGGATTATTATTAACGAAGCATATGCAATGTCTGAAAATTTCTACATGTTCTTTGCTTACATATCTAGCAGAGTTTGCATCGTTTAACTTTACATCGTGCGTATAATATTGATACAGATTCAGGCTCTTGAGAATGACACAAAACGACATTTTCGCTGTGATAATGTCATTTTAAAACTATTTCTGTGGAACTGTTGTGAACAACTATCAAAAATAAATAATTTATCAAATAAAACAACGTCCTCTTCAAAACTATTCCCATTCTGTGTAACATATTGTTTTTCCCGCGCACATGTTTTGTGCATTTAATGAATGTTGCATAACGGCGACCAATTTCCGAATCAATTTAACCATTGCCGTCATTTAAAGGTGCTATCATTTTATGATGAAAAGTAAGGTAACGCATATGTTAATGCAAATGTATATGAAACTGCGTCTACATGTGTTAGTTTTCTTGCAGTCATAGTGTCGTCATCTTTACATTTTTTATTCAGCGGGTTGTTTTTAAATTATTTATACATAGCTAGTTTACCTAGTCAATTTTAATCACGAACCTTACCAAATAACTGTTGTACCGCTATATTGTCCTTTGTTAACACTTTGATTAATCCTGGAACATGATCTTTAACCCTATCATGCCAAATTTGTTAATTACACAATTTAATATTTAATTTGCTAGTAAATTCATTCATGTTTTACAAAACATATATGTAGTGACTAAGCATTAAATAGTGTATATCACGATCTAACTGATCCTGGCTGATCTGGTTCTACCATACTTGCCAAAACCTAAGCATAGTAGGCTACAAAGTAACGAATTGTTTCACAACAGTTTTAATCTGCCACATGTTGCACGCGCATTAACGCGCAATCAATGACATGTTGACATTATCGTTGTTGTCAATTCTTAACTCGCTGTGCTAGAATTAATCGAGCTTATGCAAATGAAGTAGATTGAGAACAGCAAGCTCCTGATAGAAACTGCCTGATCATGATTTGCGCCATCGGGTGTTATTTTTACTAGAAATGTTTCTTCTTACATTATGTGCATGTGTGTGTAAGCAAAAATAGCTTAGACGTATTATGCGCTATTAACCAATATAACAGAGATGAAGGTGTATTGGAGCAAATTGGGACATTTCTATGCCTGGCGAACAATTTGAACAAGAGAAACACTGCATGCTTCCAAAGCCTGCTAGGCATAGCAATAGAGGATGTTCGCATTATATGCGTGACAACCACTGGCTGCTCGTGAAAAAAAAATGATTGAGAGAAAAAAAACACGAAAATGCAACAGTTTTTCCAATTTCAATCTGCTAATGGTGGCGTGCGGGTTTTCACGTGAGCGGTGAGTCACTGCGTGTTGAGCACAAGACTGGTACAAGATGTCACAAAGGCGACATCTGGTGGTAGAGTCACTGAAGGTAGAGTCAGTCACAAGGCTGAATCTGTCGCCGATGTTGATTTTGTGTTGACGTAGGATTTCTTTGTTTATATGGGATTGTACTGTTAACGTGCATCGAGTAAACCAAAAATACTATTTTCGAACGTACCAGTAAATTAAACAGTTAAATATACTGCAGATACATTCCAGGTTAATATCCAAACAGACAAAAAACACGGTGCATTTAAATTGTACACGTCATAATTTAATTGTAAATAGCGTAAACCACGGATATATTTGTATTTAAAATCAAACAGACAAACGATAAAGTAAAGTAATAGCACGAAAAATGCTTACAAAATCATCATGTACTCGTGTGTCACTACACATTCCTTTCTAATAGTGAAACTGAACTTACAATTACATTTACTTATGCCATTACTTCCTCAGAATTATTCCATTTACGTCTCTCAGCATCACTATTATTGTATAATATAAAGTATCAGTGAGATATTGCGTTTATTAGCATAGCCAGGGGCGGATCCAGAGGGGGGGGGGGGGGGCCTAAGTTTCGACGACCAACAAACAAAAAGTGTTAATTTTTTAGTTTTTTAACGCGAAGGTTTTCAAAGGGCTACGCCTCTTAAGGCCCGTTTCCACTAGAGCTTTGTCACGCATATTTCTGCGGCGACGAGCCTACTTCTGTTGTCATGTTAAATGTTGTCTTGAACATAGCTCTAGTCTTTTTGCAAAAATGCTCTAATGGAAACGACGACCTTTACTGAGTGTGTAGCCCAGCAAAAGCCGCCACGCCCTACACCATGGCGCCAATATACCACGTGACTCTAGTCTCCATCGCCCGCGAATTAACATCACGCCAGCGGGTAGATCGCTCCGCCTACTGAGTCACGTGACCAGGAAGCGAAAAACCTTGGACAAACAAAACAGTTGACATGAATTACCCTTTACATGTACACATCTCTATCTCGCAGACGTCGGTGGCAGACGCACATTGTTCGTGCAAATCAGGGTAACTACTGTTTACAGATTCAATTTTTTCCCGGACATTTTGAATCGAGTTATTACCCAGTAGTCAATAATAGTCATGTTTGTTTCAGATTTTGTGACAAATTTTATTATCCATTGAACGTTGATGACCGGTGTTTCTTCACTTTATATATACTTCATAATACTCTCATATTCTTTAACTCGTGCTTTAGAATGACTGGCAATGTAAATATATTATTTCTATGCTCTATATGCCTAAAAATAGCAAATGCTAGGAATATCCTTGCATTTATCTTTTTTTTACAGATAAAGTGATAGTTATTCACATTCAGGACGTTCATTTTACTATACACTGACAGTGTCTTGGTTATTGTAGTGTTCTTACGATAATAGGTTTCTTTTCAGTAACCTTAAGTCGGTGGATATTTTGCCCTTAAAAGTGAGCAAATAGATAAGGAAATTATGCCCCACAGATGCTTGGAAATCGCATCTCAGCGCATCTAGAATTCAAAATTTTCTGGGGGAGCCCCGTCCAGACCCCCCGCCGCGGATTTCGCGCCTGCGGTGCGATCAGCTGCGGCCTGCGGCCGAATGTTAGTCCCTCGCCACCCCCACCCCTATTCTGAAATCCTGGATCCGCCCCTGATAGCTTATTTTCATTTTACAGAGTGTCTCAAAAGAAAGGTAACACTTCTAAATGTATACAATTTTGAAAAACTTGGGAATTCTTAATAAAGTTTTCTTTCATATTTTGACAAGTCTTAATGTTTTATTTTACTCGAAAGTGGACGCAAACTACTTACGTTGCTGCACGATTGTGATTCGGTAGTAAGTAAGATTAGTAAAATAAAATGTAAACCAGCGGTATGTTGAAGCGTGTTGTATTTAAGGTTGCATCCAACAGGTTAAACCATTTTTTAATTCATGCAACCAAATGAATTAGTGTTACCTATGAAATGCCGTGTATTGATGCTCTACATTCCTGTTAAAAACGAAGTATAACATCCCATTTTATCTGAGCCACGATGCACAGTTAAACTTGTTTTCTTCTTCCTTTGTTTTCGTCTGCTCAAATTCGATCATAAGGATGTCTGATTTACCAAATACCTACAATACCTAAAATGTTGAACTTGAACTTGAAAGTTAGTTATTTTTACAGTAAGTAAACCACGTGTCCACTTACGTTTTTTTGATCACCTTACATCAGGGTAATCAGATCTGACATTGAAATCAATGTTAACTGAAATCCCACTGGTGCCTATTTATAGATTATGAAATAGTGCACATTTAAAGTTAGATATTTTGCGATTTGCATAGTCTAAGAATTGAGATAATGTTGTAACAGCCTTTGCTTACACTAATATTAAGTTTATACAATAACTACGCACAAATACCGCAGAACAGAGATAAGATCTCTTTAAATGTATTAAATTTTGACAAACTGTCGGATACCACATTTTATGGTGTCCGGTAGCATTTGGTTTCAATGGGAATAAAGTCAAATGATTTAAATAGGAATAGCCAGCGAAAGTTACATATAGAAGCTTATACAATGCAGCACTGCTCAGTTAAGCATCGATAAGAGACAAACATTTCAAATCAACTAGAAAATAATGATGATGAAGATGAAGTTGTTGTTACTGCTGGTACAGCAGCTGCTACTACATGTACTGCTGCTGATGATGATGATAGTGATGATGACAATGCTGCTGTTGCAGCTGATGATGATGACGACGACGATGATGATGGCGATGATGATTATGATAATGACGTCGACGACGATGATGATGATGATGATATTAATATTAGTTGTAGTAGTAGTAGTAGTAGTGGTAGTTAGGTAGGTAGGTAGTAGTAGTAAAAGAAGTAACCATCATCATCATTATTACTATAGCGCACACGGCGCAACATACGCTTACCCTCAGTACCTGCACATATATATTAAATAGTGTATTGAACGTTCAGCGTCAATTTTTTATTTACACAAATGGAAGCATTCCATTGATTAAAAGACTATTTTAACACACACACACACACACACACACAGAGAGAAACACACACACGCACGCATGCACGCACGCACGCATGCACGCACGCACACAATCTTTGGTCTAATATTGTACAAAGGAAGGATGTCTATTATATAAAGTAACGTAATTACTGGCTGAAAGAATTACTTTACATTTAGGACAGGAACTAAGCAAATAGGTTTAGAAGTGTAAACGCATTTAATATGTAATTTTGAAATATCTCGCCAGTTCGGTTGAGATTTTATGACATGCCTGCCTATTATGTTCTCGCTACACGATGTTGAATTTGTGTATACATTTATCGCTCTTTCATGAAATTTAAAGCGATTTTGCTTTTACTAAAAAATCTGTGCATGATATTACTTTTGTTACTTAATCGACAGTTCATTATTCCATTAATATAAACAAATATTTAACATCAATAACATTGTCACGTTTTGTAAACGCATGTATGTACAAGTGCATGACAATTTCCCTGAACTAGATTCATTCATGTATGTAACATACATGTACATGCGCGTCGTCGTCTTATAGAATGTAAACGTGTCCCTAACTTCTTAGGGACACGTACAAAGTACGAGGTATTCCAAATCTCATTGACCGCCTTTGTGGCTAGCCGTATTACGTAGTTATGTTCAACGATACAGAGAAAGGTGGCCATGAGAAAAGCTATTTTTGTAGGGCATTCCCCAAAATTTCGATTACTGCATTTTATTTTGTATGTTCCATTAAACGGTCAATTACAGGTCAATTACTATAACATACCTGTGTTTATGATGATTTCAGAATAAGTTTCTCGTGTTTGTGTCCTAGTTTAGCCGATTTGAATTGAATAATGGCTTGACAACGTCAAACATTAAATATTTTTTTTTGTTTAATTCCTCATCTATCTTCAAAGACGATGAGATTTCCGCTATATACATGTAGTCGTCTTGTGACTGAATCTGACGATCATTTATTCTTGCGCCATTTTTGTCATTTTTCATATTCACAAATTTTAAAATTAACTTGTCTTATGAAATTTAACTCATTTTAATACCGTATCACCTAAATGTTTAAACACAGTTTTCGTTATATTCAATACGTGAAGACATAATGAGCTCTTGGCAAGATATTTGTCAGGTCAATAGTCACGTGATAGTTATGTAAACTTAAGTTCTAAATATGACATTAATATTCTGGCTATGTGCACGCGCTGTTTATTACTACATAGTGTTTTTTGGCCAATGTTTTACTGAGTTTTTAGAGATTTTTTTTTGTTTTTTTTGAAATTGTAGATAATATTCTGTAAAAAAAACGTGCCCCTGGAGTTTTAATATTATACTGGTCGCCACAGCATGCGACTGAAACAACTGGAAATGACAGCAATCAATCAAAGGAGTCATTGCTAGAGTTGATAAACAAAAATATCGGTTCAAACATGATTGTAAACAAATATCAGTTTTGATAAATAGGTAAGTAAAACTTTCGATCAGATATCGACTCTGGCATTTTGTCTTGGGAATGATTTTGTGACCGATTCATCATAAAAAACCTTAAAATGTCACTTAATTCATGCGTTTGTGACCAAGTGGTGCAAGACATCTGCAAGCCGATTCGAGAAACAATGATGCATATACTAAAACATGTGATTTAGCCAAATATATTTTTATTTTATTATTTTTAATATTTTATTTATTTATTTTTTGAAGTTGGTGTCAAATTATACGTATCTTGGACGTCAACAATCAGCAATTGGTAGAACCTATATTGTAAACCATTTTCTCTGTCTTTGATAATGTTCTGTTCGTCACAACGTTGCGGATATTACCACTTAGAATGATTGCACTTAGATCTATCAAACCTGCATTAAGTCATGTTTGAACGTTTTTATAATCTATTGCCTAAGGTAATAAACTCTGTTTATGCATATTTCCTTAACCTTATCAAACAACTTTCATATTATGTTGTATTTTAGTTTTTGTAATAAATGGATACGTGCTTAATTGTATTTCATCCACTTTAGATGTAGATGTAGATTATGAGAGTTCATGTCATGTTCAGTCATATATAATTTTAATTACATTGTCGTTTTATTGTGGACATTCTAATTTTCTTCTTCATATTAAATATGTTATAGGTGTTGTAACTATGTCTGTGACATCCGATAGTGATATTCTTGTTGCCACTTATCATTTAGTTGTTTTGCACTTATTGTCGGTAAATGTATAGAATTAAATGTGAGATAAAACATGGCGACTTGCTTCGTTTTGTAACGTTTTTAAATACATGGCGTCGACGCAAATATGGTTATTTTAGACAGCTAAGTATGATATTGTTAATGAAGAACACAGACATGTTAAAAACATTATCATCATGATAACGTCTAGAAGAGGGAAGACACTTTCACCTTATGTTTTATTTCAGTGATCGGGACTTGAACCCACACAGTTCCCCGAGTTTCAAGAGGGCATGTTCAGCTTCTCTGCCATTTTGTTTAATTAAAAAAATCTAGATATTTGAGCAGTGAATCATTGTTTACTATACAAAACGTTGAACACATTAGTGGTTATAAAGATATATGAAGATAAAATATATGATAAATAAAACAAATGTGCAATTAATTAATTTCATTTGACACACACACAAAGAACATAATAATGGTATTTTCGGAAATATATAAATGAGCTCAGAACATTGTCATTAAAATGTTTTCTTAGATGCCAGAAATACAAATCGTCATTTGGATGATTCTATTGTCTTACAGTGGCAATTCTATTTTATCTTATTTACCGTACAAGTTAACGGCATGCAAATGAACCAGTAGCTTAAAAGCTTTCACGAAGTAGACACCATACTGTCTATGCAACTATAAGAAGTTGCACGTATGTAAAAGGTTATTCGTTACTGGGTTTTAAGATAAAATACATGTTTGAATAACGTGCGTAAAACGTATACGTTATATGTTCCTTGCCCTGTATGAGCACGAAACGAGGTTTTATCCCCACATTTTTCACCAGTCAAACATTTCTAATTGATTTGTGTTTTAAGATTACCTGGTGTTAATCACGGGGTTCAAGTCAGTGCTCTTCAGGAAAAAAACTCAATCTACATGTAGCCTGTATGTTTATAGAATCTATATAAAAGTGAGTAAATTAACATACGTAGCTACACGCCTGACCTCGAAGCGACTTAACATGACTATGTCACAAGCATTTTAAAATCTGTCAGCTGACAGATGATTCGATTGCGTAGAATGTCAAAATGAAGAAATACGCCGACACAGCCTTAATACAATTTACATTTGGATGCTGCAAGATGACTACGGCAAACATCTTGATTCAACCTTTCCAACAAGCCCACTAGTCTTGGGCAGAACCCATACTAGTCAGGCGTAAGAAAGGGTTGCTATGCCAATACTATAGTCAATAAATGTGTATTGATTTGCCTCGGTCAAAGCTCGAACTATAAACCTATCGTAACGTAGGCCAAAGAACAAAGCAGAACAGAACATCATTGTATTAAAAGGTCATAAAACAGTGTTCAAAAAGATAATGTATACACATGAAATTGTTACATATTTTTTGTATATGGTATACGATTTTTAAGTTCCACAAGTAAATGTTAGTGTAGATTTACAATCCACGCCGCTTGAATTATTGATAATATTTCGTCACTATCTTACAAATCGGTGTACTGTATTTGATTGAGGTCCATTGTTTCGTTTTGACCCATTAATTGTTGTGGTAAAATTGCTTTTTGAACAAAAAGGCAAATGTGTTAAAATGTCTCTATGTTTTCTCAAAGCAGAAACACAACATTGATTTAATAAAGTAAAGTCCTATTTATTACAATTTTGATAATTATTACTGTTTCGTATTTTCAACGATTTTCTTACTTTACACAGTAGCTCTAATCGTTAATCGACTTTGTTTAGTTGGTAAACAGTCATCACCTGAATTGTTCCTAAAATAAGTGTATGTGGGTTCAAATACAAAAACTATTAATGAAATATCATTAACGGTGTTATTAAAAATGACTTTTGTTCTTTTGTTGTTGTGCTTAATAAACTCGTTAAAACATATGCCCTTGTCAGATATATCGGTTGATTAAAGTGCAAATGAACATTTACTTTCTTTTGGTTTCAATGCTGCTATGCTGCTGGCGTATAAAATAGGGACACACAACTTAACGTGTTTTATATAAGTAAGCAGGAAATGACACGTCAGTTTAAATGTTTCTGTGCAAAGGGAAAAGGTATGCCTGTAAATGGTCAGGTGAACTACGACATGAATTTAAATGCTTACTCTTTTGCTTTACACTGTAAAACCATGGTACAGTTTTTCAGACCATATTTTAAAATACAAGTTGACTATTCGATCCAATATTGCGCTTATGCAATTTATCTTCCACAACCAGAGCGCATCATGCCCCGAGTACGCTAACAACGACAAAAATACAAAATAATTGCCTGGTGAAATTCAATTAACTATACCCAGATGATATTGCTAAATAGGAAAAAGACATAAGAAAACCCAATTTGTCTTAAACAATGAATGATCTCTTTCACTAATCATATTAAATTATTATGTTATCCGACAGTTTGACTATTTCAAACACATGTAACAATATCTTCCCACTGTTTGGGGAAATATAGACATACTTTTTGCATAAACTCATACTTTAGTCAAAGTAAAGACGATTTTAAACACTACCTATATTGCTAGCCTGTACAATTTGCATCACTTTAAATGTACATTCTTTTCAAATCTATAAAAAAAAGAACGATAGTTATCTCTGCTAAAAATAGATAGCGACGCCAGAGCGGATTATCCGGATGACGATATAACGTGATATCAAAAGTGTGGCTCAGATAGGAAATACCTATTTGTAATGAAAAGTAGAGATTTATGCTTTGTTATTCAAACAAATAGGCCACCAATGAATAGCATTTTGCAGGATTTTTTGGTAACAATGACTACTTCTGGTTATTTAAGAGAAAGACATTAGGTTCAAACGGTTGGATACCATCTTTAAAGTAGTTTGTAAGCACGAACACTTAAAAGATTGCTATTATTGGCACAAGAAAAGTTTGGAGCATAAACATTGATTAGGGACGTTGACTTTCCAATGGACACAGCGTTATTCAAATTGCATACACATGAATTTACCTAACACAAAATTGTAAAACAACAAAAATAAATAATACATAAATGGCAAACAGTACACGATTATCATTTGATCGTAAATTACATTCTTTCTCCAAATCTTCTTGATTTTTTTTATAAAAGTGGACACACTCCTATTATTATTATGTTTGTTACTTAACAAATCCACAATATTTTAATCGTCGCTATAATGAGTAGGTATTGCTGCAATGTTTCTTTCTTTAACAACAACAATAACAACAACAACAGCAGCAACAACACCAAATACTGCTGCGACTTCTACTACAAAAACAATAGTGACTTTATGTAATTTTTATTATCATTATTATTATTATGACAACGATTATCATAAAGATAATGCTGATGATAATGGTTGAAATTATGATATTGACTTGACGAAAATAACTCTTGTGGAGCTATATCCGGCGGGAGTTTTGTATGGCGAAAGAAAGCACCAATCTTTAAAAATCCTTAAAGCTTTGATGAACGTTCTAAGAGTCTATGTAATTTCAAAATAAAGATGTTAACATATATACTGGTCATGTGTTGTTAATTTAACGATTGGGATGTGCAATAGGTATTTTGATTAGGTTCACATAGTTTGCTTAGTTTGTTCCGATTTATAATGAAGACGAGTCGGTAATATTCGTACTGCATATTTGAATTCATCACGGAGATGAGTTACCTTTGCAACTAGATTTTAAATTATAAAATCTTACATCGTTTCTGCGATATGTCTATATACTCTTACTTCATTAAGAGTAACATAAAGTAGCTTGAAATGAAGTTTCCTTTGGATTTCCTGTAGATATGCCTTTAACAAGCATGCTAGCACGTTTCCTGTAGTTATGCATTTTACAAGGAGGCTAGCACGTGTCCTGTATTTATGCCTTTAACAAGCATGCTAGCACGTTTCCTGTAGTTATGCCTTTAACAAGCATGCTAGCACGTTTCCTGTAGTTATGCCTTTTACAAGCAGGCTAGCACGTGTCCTGTATTTATGCCTTTAACAAGCATGCCCGCACGTTTCCTGTAGTTATGCCTTTTACAAGCATGCTAGCACGTTTCCTGTGGTTATGCCTTTAACAAGCATGCCCGCACGTTTCCTGTATTTATGCCTTTAACAAGCATGCCCGCACGTTTCCTGTATTTATGCCTTTAACAAGCATGCCAGCACGTTTCATGTATTTATGCCTTTAACAAGCATGCCCGCACGTTTCCTGTAGTTATGCCTTTTACAAGCATGCCCGCACGTTTCCTGTATTTATGCCTTTAACAAGCATGCCCGCACGTTTCCTGTAGTTATTATGCCTTTTACAAGCATGCTAGCACGTTTCCTAAATCAACAGCAGAACACCTAAATAAAGTTATTATGCATTTTTCTAACACGTGATCACAAGCTCTTGAACCATCAGTGAAAGAATGCATCAGTAAATATCATGAGAAAAAGACTTGTACACTGATCTGACATTTGAGCTGGTGTGGAATGCTGCATGGGTTCTGTGATGTTTAGACCCAACGCACCTAAACACAGCCCGTGAGTCTATTCTGGGGCTGGTTATGATCTTTGAAAGCAAAACATGCATTCGTGACATTGGAGATGACACCACGTGACTGCCATAGTTTTCATCAATCGGAACATCGTTGTTTTATAGAAATGGGTAGGCTTGTTCCAGTCAACTTATCCGGGATCTGCTACTTCCATAAAAAGTACAATGGGTAAATGTTTATATTGCTAACATATCCATACGGGTAATGGAATAGTTTGATTTCGATTTTCACATCGACTATATTTTCTTATTTTTGTATGATTGCACATTTTTATGTTAAAAAGAAATTTAGATTGGAAGTATGCTTGCAGTATTTTGTTTACATTGTGCTTTTTCTGTAAGACCTACATTTTCATACGGATCTTACACGTGTACTGTTCCGTTTGTCACAAAAAAAGAAGGATCGCGTAAGCGACTTTAATTCATATAAATGATCATTTGGAAGACCACATTGAATTTATGTAAAAGTTTTCTCCTCAAATAGGTTTCGAGCCCACGCTGTCACGAGCTTTGAAGTTTCTAGTCTGAAACTCGAACTGCTTGGCCAAGTGATGCCTTAAGTTGGTTGTGAATTGGAATTGAGATAGAAAGAACATAAAACTCGATGTCATTCACATATTTTATTTTAATTATGTTGAAATGAACATCATACATTCACAATATCAAACCTTCTACAACAAATCTCAATGTCTTTTTTCGACGAGATGGAAAACAGAAGATGTTTAAATCGAATTAACACAAATGATGTCAACACATACAAATGAAATTGTATCTTTTTAAATTAAGAGGTCATAAAATCGATGGCATATGCACCAAATTGATACTTAACAAAACAATTTGTTTGCCTTTGTACTCAAATTTTCAAAACGGTGAAAACCCACTTCAAATTAAGAGTTTCAACAAAATAAACAACTTTGTCTAAAAGGGGAATGTAGATTGAAGAACCATTTCCAATTGTACACAAAAAACTTGCACGAGGAATGGTATACGTTCACACATATGCAAATATATGGAATGAAATAAATGGCAAAACTGTCAGTGGAGGCATTTGTAGGTGTTTCATTTGTTTATATAATAACTAAAAAAGTTTTACATAAATATGGCCGATAATAAAACTTTTGTGACAAAACTGAATATTCTTGATATGTCAGCTTTTAAGGCTATAGAATGTTTCAGTATTTATAGAACAACACTCGGTGGCCAGTTTTTATAGACCAAGTGTGATTGGTCAGTAATGAAAGAAAACTGCCAATCAGAAACCCATGATTTGAATTTGTGTGACCCAGCCAGCCTCCACTGACCCTTCAGTTGTTTGACAAGAAGCAGATCATTACAATTCATCATTATATCAAAAGCCATTACAGCGTTACTCAAATACTTAATGCACAAAATGTGTAATCATTTATACCATATAGTCAAATAGCAACCAAAAATAATATTTTGCATTCAAATAAACCATTTGAAATACCTCTATATACATATATAAAACTTTTTAACTGATTCAATGACAAATATAAAAATCTGGTCCTATAATATATCATTTTATCCCATCAGACAGGAACACTTTTGCTTAATATGATCATGATACAGGACAAAACAGAAGGACTATGTGTATGTTTATTGTATATTCAAATAAGCTAAGACTTCACATCCAAAGTCGTCAGTTGTGTCTAACTTTTTGAAACAAGGAATTATGTAAACCAGACAAACTGACACATAATTGTCATTCAGAGTGTTTTATGTAAATTTATCTTGATAGCAGCTGTAGGCAATCATTTTTTTGGACAAAATTCAGAATTTTGAAGACTAAAATCATTTTAATCGTTTTAAGATTATCAAAAAGTGATGACAGATCTATTTTTGTATTTTTTTCTGGATAGTTCTTTACAAAAAAGAACACATTGATCCTTCTGTTTTTGCCCAAAGTGACAAATGTATGGATGAATGATGTATGGATTTTGATTTAGCACCCACAGTTAGAAATGTATATCACCCCCACTACAAGGCAGCAAGAGTACAACCTCTAAATAGTCATAAAAATATAGCATCCATATTTGGAGGGGTCAAGGTCATTGATAAAGAGGATAAATACAGGATGAAAACTGGTCATGCTCACTCTAGGGCCACTGACCAAAATTGACTCACTAAGAAAGTGAGTCATTTTGTCTAGCTGAAAATATCCAGTTAGATTAATTAAATTATAGTTTTGAACCACAAAACAAGATGAATCTTGTAAACTATATCATAATGCTCTTCATTTATTGGCATTTTAAGCAGGCTGCTTTTAACTGTACAGAAGAAAAATTATCATGCATTTTGAATTTTCATAATTTATTTTAATAGATTATATAGTCAGCTTTAGGCCAGAGAAAGCATGCCCAGACGCTGAAGGGATCATCACCCCTTCTAAAGGTTATGTTGATCCAATTATGTTGAAAAGCTTTCAATGTAGATGATATAAGTTATTCAAAACTGGATTGATTTGTGTTTTTTATGTAACCACAAAAAAATCCCATGTACTCTAGAGATGGTGATTAAAACCCTGTTTTAACATTTGTATCATTCACATGAGACGGTAACGAAATACCAAAGATGGGGATAAAAACTTTTTTGAATGCTTTTTATCACTCAATTAAGAAACAACAACAAAAAAATACAATTTTATAACTTAGATTAAATGCCTTTTACCTAAGTCGATTAACAACTTGAGTAAATGCAAACCACTGTAAACAAAAGTGACTTTTTCACTCACTTCAATGACCCTGCTTATCTGCTAAGAACAAACTGAACACGCTATGAGAATGTTGTAGACCCACATCAGAAAGCTCCTGCTGGAATCTGCATGATCAGGATCTAAACTTTAAGCTTGTTATTCTTTAACAAATGATGCAAGTTAAGAAATAAACTGACAGCCATCTGTTGTCCCCACACCCCTCAAAACCCGTCCTTCCTCACTGAGAAGCTCACACAGGTGCTACACTTAAATGAAAGTGTTTTATTTCTTTTGTATTTCAGACTCAGTCTCTCGTTATTTTATGCAATTTGGTTGGTCATTTAAAACTTTCAATAAGAAAGAGCTGGTGGATCTTGCTCTACATGTATTTACATTTGTCTGATCAATTTGAGCTTAGCAGGGTAAGATTTATTTAGTCTTCAACCCATTTAAAATCTAGAGCACTTAACTGCCTTACAACAAATTAGCATACCAAAGTTAACAGAAGGATAAAAAAATGCATGTAAACATACGAAACTTAACATCATAAACACAATTATATTCATAAATGTAACAAAATTAACAACAGACTTGCACATAAAGAAATAAATAACATATATATATATCAACAATCATACTTTCATACAAATATCCCATAAACATAAATTTGACATAACAATTAAAATATGATTATCTTTAGGCAAATGTTATTAAATTTAAATAATGACTTAAGCCCAATGTAACATATTGCCTGTAAATATAGCACATTAAACTTCATAGAAAAAAATTGTGATAAAAAAAAAAATCGATCATTAAATATAATGAAAAGACTTTAACAAGCAATCATACATTTAAAAAGAAGGGACGGAGGAAAATGAAAAATAATTACTAAAGTAAAATCAATATTTCTAGTGCATTTTTTTTTCTGTCGGGTCTTCATTATCTGCACATAACATTGCTGATATCAATAATTCTATGTATTACGAACATAATCCATTAATTTTTTGTCACAGACTATGAAGGTAGAACTTTGTGTGATTTTTTCGGACAAAAATCTTGTCTTGAGGTCCAACTGACAATACAGACCAAACAAAAGTGCCTTATCTTTTTAGAAATAATAACTGTATCACAAGATGATGGAATGTTAAATGAACAAAATAGAATGGGGCAATAAGACTCAGAAAGTAACACCAATATTGCTTATTATATAAAAACAATCTCACATGTGACGGCACATAACTTGTGTACATTAAACAAGGATAACAAACAGTAATACATGAACACAATGGACAGAAATCTATGCAGTTTGGTTATTAAATTTAAATATTTTTTTATCAACTTTCATCAATATCATTATTAAAGTTAAATTGATAAATCACACCAATATAATTTATCATTTCATTTGTTTCAAAATGATTTTCATTCTTATTATACTTTTATAAAAAAAAAAGTGGACATTAAAAGTTTTTGTAGCAACAATTAGAGGAGGCATGAGAAACTCAGTTCCCCACAATACGGGTTTCCCAAAAACATGTACAATATGAAGACTTCACATCATAGAACATGGCAAGGAATTAGCATTTAAGTGAAAAGAACATGAAGCACATAAAAATGACAAGTGACAATTAAAGCTTACATCCAAGAAACAGCCTAATTGGTGACATATTTTTTATGCAGAGAATTAAGGTATCCACTTCTTTAACTAAAGACTTTTTTTATCTTCAAAAACATACTTAAATTTAATTATAAATACATGTAGCTTAACTTCCATTGAAGAAAGTTTTGACACTTATTTTTTTTTGAAATAAGGAAAATTTAATAACTTTTATTTCTTCTTATAAAATGTGGGTAAAAGCTAATGTATACTACTACTTGTATTCCCAAATTATTTTAACAAGAAGCTTACAAATTAGTTTGCTGTCTGTCCATATTTACACATGTTTCAAGGCATGAAAAAAAGTACATAGATAGAGGACACAATCTACATTACATTCAAGCTATTATGTCAATAATGAAATAATCAGCACTATGTTTATGTCTATCCTATACAGGTGACATACCATATGTCTAAGATACAGTACGTTGTTCAGCTGAGGTTTATTACAAGTAGTTGGAAAGCATTTCAATGGCATTGGTTCTTCCCAACCAGTACACAGTATGATCATTTGTGGGACAGCATGTTCAATATAACCTTTTGACAAGGTTACTTTTTTTTCTTATTTGTTCTGATTCAATAAAGTTATGCCTTTTTAAAGAAAAAATTAAAAAAGGCAAAATCAACCAAACTTGACTAAGCTTTAATAAACACTCACCATCAAGAACAAGTTGACAAAGCTGACATGTAAAAATCTTTAACATCTAAAAGCAATTTCATATCATTACCAACATGTTTACAACATACATATAGATACTACCTGTATCTACTGTTTTGCTTTATTTTTCATTAGTTTTACATTGTGATCTTCAAACGATATTTAGCAATAATTCAAGATTATTAAGATATTATGCAAGTTATTTTATTACCCTTCAAGAAATACACTAGTTTTCTAAACCACAACTTTTGTGTATGTATCATTTTTTTGTAAACACAAGTTATTCAAACTTCAGACAACTTATTGCATCTTAATAATAGACAATTGATACTCTTTAACTAATTCAAACACTTATTCAATAGATGTAAGACTTATTCTAGCAGCAAAACTTTGTTGCAATTAACATTTCTGTAAATTATTGACTTAGTACTAATTGCAACCAACAATGGAAACAAATATTCACATTTTCTCACATTTAGTCAATATATCTTTCCAACATTCTCCTTTCATTCCGTCTTCTTTCCATTACACCCCAGTAGAATCAGATGTTGACTAAACTTTGAAGTCAGGGGATATAAAACATTGAGTTTGTTTTCAAGCTTTTGAAGGATTCTTTTTGACACTTTAGTGCTTAAAATGCCTTAACTATCATTTGATGGGTCAAACATGAATAGAGATTCTATTTGACCAATCAGATGTTTATGATAGTTACACAAAAATCTGAGTGGTCAGTTTTAAATAATTTATTATTATATGACCATTTTGATGCTTGAAAAGTGGCCTTAGCCTCAAACTCAAAATGTTATAGCCTCTAAAGCCTGGTTAAAGAGACGTTAACATTCGTTGTTGATATGCAGGACAACTTTAAGTCTCTGTCACTCTCCGAGGTAATGTCTTCACAATCTGATGACTTGGAACTCCAGGTGTCCAGTACCACCTCAGTGTATAGGTAAGCATATATTTACACTCATGGTCGATGAGATTACAAGATTTTATGAAAAAAAATAAAATAGTTTCTTTGTTTACATGATGTTTGATAAAATGTTAGGGAATGAATTTGTTTGTACATTGAGTACTTGTTGAAATATACATAATGTAAATGCATTAAAATGTAGTTACAAGAAAAAAAGTCCCGTATCTTATAATTACCCATATACGGTTACCTAGCTCACATCACATTTATAGAAAAAAAAAGCACTTAAAGAAGAAATATTTCTCAACTTACACTGGATACAAACAGACAGCACAGCACAGTCACATACAGTTATAAATGTTTGATTATCATATGAACACTTTTCGTTGTTGTCACTACAGACAAGTTCTTGTCACAGCGACGTGTCTAAGATGAAATGTTGTGTAATGTTTCTGATGCTGTTTTCTACAGGTGAATCTCTATGGATGGAATAATGAATGGAGAAAGATTATGACAAGGTCCATGGTCCTCGAGGGGACAGCTATAGTCTTGGCTCGGGCTTTACAATAACTGATTCATGATGCATAGAATCTGAATATTTTTGATATTCAGGAGAGAGTTGTTGTGAGTGTGGAAGAATGGGGTGTGGGGTGGGCTCATGGTGCCGTACAGAGTTTCCAAGGTACAATGGCTGGGCAGCCACAACATGTATTTTGTTAGCTTCAGCAAACCTCGTCAATGCTTCATATCTGTTCTTAAGAGAGTTCAGTTCCATGCGTACTATGTCATTTTCTCTCTGGAGACGGTCAACCTCGTTGCGCAAAACGTCCTTCTCTGTCTCGAGCACCTCTTTTTGGGAGATACGTTTCTCTCGACAGTTCGCTGCATAGCCCCGGTTTTTTAGTGTCCTTCTCCGTTGTTTAAGTTTTATAATCTCCTCACGATTGAGTCCCTTCAACATACGGTTGAGATCCTTCACAGAGAGAGCAATCAGCTCATCGTCGGAAATCTGCTTCGATTGTGTGATGATGGGCTGCATGTGAATGCCCTCAGACTTAATCTGCGACAGGAAAATCTGGAAAGAAAAGAATTATGAGATTATGATTATTAATAATTGTTCTCTTGTAAATGTCACTATTAAGTAGATAACAATATTTTTTCCTTCTTAAGTAAAGTAATGGTAAATGAAATTGAGATGTTGTATTTTGAGCTCCTAAACTTTAACAAACTTGTGGCTCTAAAGCTTTGGATGAATATTAATGAATACAAGTTTAAACAGCATCTTCTTTACAATTTTATAAGTAAACATGTATATATTAACAAGAAATAATTTTTATCAATAGAGTCTGAAATGCAAACAAGGACATATAACGCAGGAAGCAATGTATGTGATAATTGATAAAATCTTTTGAAATACAAGAGTGAAGACATTAATTGGCAAGACAAAAAGTAATGTTTACCTACTGTATCTACATTTGCTTAATATCAATTGATTTTTTTAGTAACAAAAAAACAACAACATTCTTTTAAAACTACTCTTAAAACATAATTTATGGCTCAAGCTGAGCCAAAGTACCAATGAAAAACACTGATTATCATGGTCTTGTAAAAACTACAAAAAACATTTAAAAATGCAGAAAAGGTTTAAGAATGGTTCCAGATTAGTTTGACAAGGACCTGGATCTACACTATGGTCTGGCCAATTTAGACTTAACTGTTCTTTACAGGTTATAGAATAATAAGGTCCATCAATCCATTCAACAGTTCCAAGTCTAATCTGGATCTACACTATTTGCCAAGGCTCTATCAATTTCTGCTAAGCTGGCTAAGAGTTGGATCAGACACAGGATTGTGTTTACTGTGACACCAGTCACAGGATTGTTTACTGTGATAGGTATTTCATCAGCAATGGACTTTATTCACAACACAGTCTGTCACATGGTCAGGTGAGTAGACTAGAACACTTAAGTGCATTACTTCATAAACATAGCCACAGATAACCCAGTCTCAATCTGGATACTATCTCTGCATAAACATTGTCATCATACTTGTATTCCTAGATGCAAACAAAAACATCAAATGGGGGGGGGGGGGGGGATTTCACCCCTCACTCCCAACCTATTGAATACTATGACCTCTATACAGACATATTAATTCAGATTAGCGGACAATAAACAAGTTGGGACAGAATCTAGGGTAAATTGTAATTCAATATAGCCATCAGCTATCAGCATAGATTGTACACCTTAACAAGGCTTACTGGAGAAAGAAGTGGAGCACCCAGCTCTACACCACAGTTTAACATGAGTTATAGCTGAACACAGACCTGCTCACTTGTAAATCATACCTTGAATATAGTGGAGATCATTTTTCCAAATCAAATTAACCTTTGAGCTCATTTTACCAAATTCATTGGAGGGATTATAATCTTGAATGTGTTGAATGTATATTTTTGGATGCTTTTACTGAAAACTGGCAGACCTGTTGAATGTATAGTAAACAGTGTAATGCAACTTATGTTGCATTCAAACAAGAAACCACATACTTTCTCTTAAAATGCTTAATCAACAACAATGTGTACCCTGAATACATTTGTTAACAGATTTTTTTCTTGTCAGAAAGAAAAAAAAAACTTGAGATAAATTGAGACTACAAATTCGGTGTTTAAAGTTGTCACTTTGTGTGAGCAAACTTGAATCTAGCATAACATCATAACAAAAATAAAACTGCTAAGTTGCAATGTGCATCAAGCTCAGCACATTTTTATTATTTATATTTAAAGGTGGCTTAGTCACTGATGATGTGGTGCAAAAGCCCCTGTAACAGACTATGTTGGTGCCCAGTAAGTTGTCTGCCAACAACAATAAGCCAGGCAGAGAGCTGAGTCAAATATGACACAGACTGCACAAACCATTACAATGTCAATATAGATTATAGGAAATCAATAGGCCAGGATCTACAACAACAGCAGCAGGGTGATTCATATGAGCCTGCCAAGTTTCAAAATCTGCACACTCAGCAATTCTTCACCTCAATACACAAAACTGACAGTACATTGCCTTACACTGCCGGGGAGATGTCATTTTCATAGAATATTAAAGAGGTGGCAACAATCCTACATCTAGACCAAATTGGCAATAGTGAGATTGTTTTTGAGAGGGTGATTACAAACCAGATTCTTGAATAATTGCCTCTTTTTGCAAAGTCAAATAAAACTTAAACACTTAAAAAAGATAACATCCTTAAAAAAGATAACATCTACAAACCAACCAGAAAAATGTAAGCTGGACAGAAATTGTGAGAAAAATAGTTATTAATATTGCTGAATGTTAATCCTGAATGTTAAGATTAACAAAACATACATAAGAATACAGATTTGATTTGTTAAAAACATAATAATAAATATAAAAACATTACTAACAAACCTGATGTATTTCAGATTCAAATAAAGGCTCCATAAAACCCATTGTACAAAAATTCTGTGGTAAATTTCAGGTACCAAAGAATTTGTCAAAAACTAATTAATAGTCAAGAAACAATTTATGTAGGAACTATTCATTAAGACTGGAAGTGATGGAATGTGGCCAGAAATCGATACACAATCCTGTGAGACTATGCTGTGACAGAGACCACCAGAAAGGAGCTATCAGGGAGCTATGCTGGCCCTGACCACATTATGCTGGGGAATGACGAATAATCCAGCATCCCCTCCAGAGCAATGATTCACCAAGCTCTGGATCAATACTGGTGTCTATCCAGAAGTTGTATACCTTGTCAGCCTTTGCAGACATAAGTAAGGGACCTAAATCTTAACATGGTTCTCTCTTGTTAATAGTCTGTACTATATACTTGAACAAAAAGCCATAATAATTAACCCTAATAGGTTACAAAAATTCCCCAAGTCTTGACAGCAAATGGTGTATATCCAGACAGTTCTCTATGTTTGCATGATAAATTATATTGTAGGAACAGTTAGAAGGAAACATGTCTTGTGATGTCTAAAACCTTCTTGAGACAACAAACAGGTCATCAGCTGTTGGTGGACATTGAGCAGGCCCAAGGCTAGAAAATTTTAAACTAATGTCTAGTAACTACTCAGGCATCAGGTTGGTTGAATCTGAAAAGAATTTGAAAAGTGACTATCATAGACTTGAGAATTGTCACAAACTCTGCTTCCAATTTAACAATACCTTTTGTTCCCAGGCAGATCAAGGCTAAAACAGAAACAGTATCAAGTGACTCACACTTTTAACACCATTCAATTGAATTAACTTTATACCAGATTATTAAGCAAATGATGAGATAAATTTGCTGTATTTTTCAAGTCACATGGAAGTTAACCAACAGTGACAGGTCCCTTACTCATGTCTGCGGAGGCTGACAAGGTATACAACTTTCTAAAAAAAGTGGAGCCAAGATTTTTTTCATTATCCAATGCACTAAACTTTATTAAGAAACTAACCAATATGAGATTAAATGAAATACCCTTGCACCAAGACAAACATGATATCTGTCATATCCACCACTGCCCCTGTATCAATAATAAAAATTAATACATTTTCATAATTGATCTCAGAAATTTTTAGGAACAAAATCATTTAAACAAACATAAAAGGACAGCCACCTTTTCCATGGTGCAGTTTTACTTTCTGATCTGTAAAGAAATGTGACATAAAGACTATGCTTGAAGGCTCTGTTCTAGCAACTTGATGAGCAAATTCTATTTTATTCAAGAAAAAAAAACTGCTGGAAAAATGGTCTCTTGCCAGCAGGATAAAAAACAGATGACTGTAAGAGAGTAGAAAATAACAGTTTTTGTCTCCCTTTAAAGAAAAACAGAGGGCTGTGACAAACTATTAAGGATAATAAAGCGTAGAATTCCGATGCTGTTAGTCATCGTCTCTTGCTGATCAATCAATCAAGGATGTGTGAGTCCATGCCTCAACTTCAAGCAACTCTCTTTCAGTGCATTATGGAGGAACTCAGTATTTAATTAAATCATGATTGGCTAATAAATCTGCATTAAACATTGCTCACAGCACTTAAGGTCTGGTTGTGTTGTGTTTTTTTCCAAAAGAGATAAAACAACATCTGACCAGACCCCAGACTGGATAGTCACTTTTTAAGTTTATGATCATCAGAGGGATCAATAGCAGTAACATTAAAAATTGCTTCATTAGGGTCAAACAGGCTCTGAGAAAATGTTTGTGAATTTCATCACATTGCAATGGCCATTAAAATGAAGGCTGAAGATCAGGCAACCAAATTCTTTAAAAGATTTGTAACTATACATCTAATGACATTTACCTTTTGCTGTTTAAAGGGAACGGATAGGGATAAGC
The DNA here is from genome assembly GCA_007844125.1 of Sinonovacula constricta. Lineage (NCBI taxonomy): Eukaryota > Metazoa > Mollusca > Bivalvia > Cardiida > Solecurtidae > Sinonovacula > Sinonovacula constricta. The sequence continues at coordinate 56,251,197 of CM017555.1, forward strand.
CGGCATTTTTGCCGATACTGCGCAGCAACATTTCTATCATTACAACACAGGGGCACTTATGAGGTGCCCAGGGACTGAACCCGGCTGGTCCATTACACTGACACCGACGAGTCAGGCGTAATGCTGTCCCCGTAGCCCCGAGCGTTAGGAGGGAAGCCACTACTACCAACTTTAAAGTCTTTGGTATGACCCGGCTGGGGTTCGAACCCATGACCTCCCGATCCGCAAGCCGACGCTCTACCATCTGAGCTATTGCGGCCGGTTTGCTGTTTATAACTGAAAACAACAACAACAGGTTTTGTCTATTCTCTGTCTGTACTTCAAGGAATTATTTTTTTGCTCAAATTAAATGTTGTACAATAAAGTATATAAGAACCTATAAATATAAAGTAGTAGTAATACCATATTTAACACACAAGCAGACAGGCAACAGCTTAAATAGTAACAAATCCAATATAATGCAGTGTTTTACCCAGAAAAGAAAGGCTAGTTGTACTGCAAGGCTCTCTATACATCTTTGGAGATAAGCTATCAATCACTCTGATTCATTCAGATGAAAAACTACTGAAAAGCAATTTTTAACTATTTGCCTGCTAAGCTTATTTTTATCTTGTCTAAGCAAGTTATACCGATCCAGATCAGGGAGCTAGCAAAGTTTGATCAGGACCTATGTTTTAATATTACCTATGCATGACAAACACATTAAAATGAAGTATGTGTTTCAATAATATTATTACCAAATATAGCAGGAGGCTGCCTGTCCCAGGTATATCTAAACTACGCTTTCAATAAGAGGAATAACAGCTTGAAATGATGCAACATAAACATACTGACAAAGTACAATGAAGAGAACAAGTCTACCTAGGCAGCCAGCTTGTCAGTGAACTACACTGAACCCACACTACAACTACGACAACGTGGCTGCCACGACAGATCTAGCACTACCACCTGTTACTAGTAGGTCTAACATGGGTTTAGCAAAGAGAAACATTCCCAGCACAGTGAGCTCTGACTCACCAACTGGGACTACAAAATCAATACTTCCCTCAAGAGACCAGGGAAAGAGGCTGAGAGTGTCAGGACACCCTGGATGACTCATCCCACAACTTAGAGAGAGAGATAACCTCACCATTGGAAAACATTGATCCACTGGAAGCTGCTAAAAGAAACTGTTGCTTATTTTGAGAAGCCAGAATGCTGGCTTCAAGCTGACCCCTAATGGCAGGGGCCAGTGAATGGGTTCAGGATTAGTCATAGGAGAGTCATGCAACAATTTGCCAGCAATTAATCAAAGGATCAGCATCAGAATAAGTCCTCTTTAAAAGAAACCAGTGGCAGCTTTAAGGAATTAAGAATTTGAAAAAAAAACACACAACAACAATCAATTGAAAAAGAAATAAAAAGGGATCCATCTCCATGAGTGAAAGGTTGTATGGGTTACTGGTAAAGTTTAATGATGCATGTTCCAAGGGTGCAGGAAATTACTAGTTCAGGATTTCAACTGCACAGACAATGACTTAAAAAATCCTCAATGTTAATGAATAACCAGTCAGAAATTTATACAGTCACAGGTCAACATCTTGAACAAACAGCCCTTGTTTTCTAATTCCTGTAAATTGTGCAACAGTACATGTATGTATTTCTTAAGGAATATAAAATTGATATGTATGTGACTTTATAACTCCACCACAGGCCAGGTAGGTGACTGGTAAAGGAAGATAGTTACTTGCTCCTTACTGTGGTATGGCAAGGCCTCCAGTTGACCTGGATTTAGAAACACTGTAGCGATCGGAACTTCTCGGGTAATTCCGTTCTCGGGACAATCATCCCTCGGACGTATCTGGTGCAATAATACTTAATGAAATCACGATCGTTTTGTTCGCCGGAAGTCGGAAGAAGACTATGCCTAAGTAGTTTGCACAAAACATAAACACTGCCATCGTCTGACAGCTGCATGTCTGCTGCGCTAGATAAATTAAAATCAGATGATTTAAATTTGATGCTGCCACAAATTGAAGTTTTACTTGCATCATACTGTAATGAGCTGTCACCCGAGCTGCCATCTTTGTTTTGACATCTGTCTCAAAAGAAGTCCCATTTAGATAAATGGCCGATGTGATCTGATTACCAACATACATCCAAGAGATGATTTGTGAATTATCCGAGGTGTTCCGATTGACACTGTAGTTGTCTGTGGTGCATTAATGAGATGCATGATGACTCAGCAGTGCTGCCAGACAGACCTACATATCTATCTCCCATTGTTCTCAAAGGGACCAATCTCTCTCCTGTACTGAGAGAAGCTGCTTTCACTGATCAATGCTGATCTTCAGTCTGACTGGCAGTTTCAACCCTAAATTGATGAACATTTGTTAACATCATACTAAAATATTTATTACATACATCTGAAAACAACTGTATTCAGAAGTATCAAGACTTCGCAGAAAATAGTGTAGATCCTGATCAGACAGCTCTGGTTAGACCTGGATCTCCATTATAAGACCAAGCGTTATCAATTAGAGGTGAATAGGTGCTAATCCTTACCCAGCTACATTTGTCAATAACCTGTAGCTTCAGAGTGAATATTAACAAGTGATTTCTCTCGCCCCTACAGCCCTTTATAATATACTTGTCTGAACTACATTTGTAAATATTGTATAGCTTAAAAAAATCCTAGTAAAGTGAAGTGGTACCCATGGCCGAGAGAAGCTGCAAATCCTTAGCCACTTACAGCTTGGGTTTGAGACCCAGTTGGGACAAGAACTTTCATGAGGGATTGTGCAAAAGATTTCAAACTTTATACTTGAGTGTGAGTTCAATCTCAAGCACCTCATTCAGAGATCGTTCTCGCGGATCTAATTGGTCAAAATCAATGTTGCTTGAGAATAATCTCTGATTTGAGCTCAGTTAAATAACCTTGGGCTTTGTGGTTTGCAACTTGGATAAAATTGTTCTGTATAGCTTATATACAAATATAAGACAAGTGTGTTTGAAACAAGTAAGTTTAATGTGAAAAATATAATAAAAATGAATGCCACAATTTAAAATATCCTGATGTCATTATTATAAGTTAATATTTGTGGTTCATTTACTTAAAATATGTGCTTTTAATATTTAATTCTTAACACTTAAATGTCTATAAAATCATTGCAAAACCAATTAATAAATACAACAAATTAAGGTCCTTTAATGATAGCAACAAATTAAAAATATCACACCATCTGATGAATACATGCAAGGAATATAAGAGCATTAATTAAAATAAACAACACATCAGCTGGGCACTGCATTGTGATGATGTCAACACATCAGCTGGGCACTGCATTGTGATGATGTCAACAGTGAGTTAAAAACAGCCACCAATATTACTAGAAGCTGAGTCGATATGGTAAATATAGAAGAGCCATATTTAGATCAAAAACAACTGGTTATAGCAGGAAACCTGTCATCAGTCGATCACAGTCTTCCCAGGATTACAGAATAGAAATACAGGATCAAACGAGCAAAAAACAACAACAGACTTAATAAAACCAGATATTAAGCAAGTAGATTATTAAGCAAATTGTCACAGGTTGACATAAATAACAGGACTCATAACATGAGAACTTGATATTGCTGAACTAGTGTTTGTTGACGTATTTTGTCATAAAAGGCCCAGTTAATTAGGAAGACATGTATCCACAGGTGTCTGTTTCTACAATAACATGCTGATTATCTTCATAAACAAAACTAACCTTCTGGTAACCTGGTATATTTAGGAAGTATTCTAGAAAGAGGCAAACAAAATGAAAAACAACAATAGTAAAAGATGCGAAAAAGGACATTCCCTTTTGACTCATAATGAAGAAACTAAATTAATTTTGTCAAAGATATCAACAATTTTTGTCCCGTTTTTTTAAGTTCTGATTATTTTTGAGATTTTTTTTTTTTGTCTGACTATTTTTCCTCTATATCAGAAATATATTTTATCTTCATGGTACTTGTTACATTTCTTGCAAAAAATTATTTTGTCAATTGAAAGCAATAGGTTTCAAATGATAATGGTATATCTGTGTTTTCGAAGTGTTGAGCCATTTTTTGGCCATACCAACAAGGGGAAGGCTGTTATTTATAATTGGTTTTAGAAATGCCTATGGGGTGACGTCACAGCTTTAAGAAGCAATTGTATTTTTTAAATGAAAATTATCTTCCTATTTCAGCAGTAAAAAAATACTGCATTTTATTAAAGTGTTCTGATTCTTTTGTTCGTTCTAATGAACTACTTCATAATTGAATAAAAATAAATGCAAGAACTATAAAAAGGACGAAGTAAACTCTTAATCATATCAATTGTCTAATTCTTATTTTCATATTGCAGGACTGCACTAGGTTGATTGCAAATCTTTTTAATGTTATATTTATGGCTTAACATTTCTTGGTATAAGCATTGTTTTCTTTTAAAATAATCAGTATTTCCAGTTTTGGGCTTGTCCACAGATCATTGAACATCGTGGGCACAAAGTGCAATGAAAGCTGTCATGTACAGTAGTACACCAGTGTTTAAGGTTATGCTAGTCAGGTAAAGGGGTTGTTTACTGTTGTAGTAATGATGTATTTCGCATGACGTAGCATTCGCGTAACAGCTAGAAAGAAAAGGATCATGCTAGAAAATTCATTTGTTTATTTTCAACAGGGTTTCGTGAATGTTCTGGAGACTTCTGCATTCTAGAAATTCTTTGGGTCTATATAAGGGCTTGTTAGATGATTTAAGTTTAAGTTTGGACATAAAGTTTGGACAGATAGTTGTGGAAATACTTGCAGCTTCTATATTAAACCTTTCTGTGTTGGAATGTACGAGGACCTATCACATTTTAGTGATAAAAATATTAAAGTGTTGGATTCGGAATTAAATTAATTACATTTATGTATTGCTCAACCTTTGGATTATTTCAACTGTGCGTATCTACGAGGACATTTTACCGAAAACTCTTCAGGATTATTTGACGTTGGATTATTAATTGGACTATTAAAGGGACGCCTCCTAAAGGGATAAACTATAAGCTAACATTTATTATGCATTCTCAAATTTCGTCTGATATATCTGGGATGGTACGGGATTAGCCAGCATTTTAGCCGATATTGTGCAGCGACATTTCTATCATTATAGCACAGGGGCACTTATAAGGTACCCAGGGACTGAACTGGGCTGGTCCATTTTACTGACACCGACGAGTCAGACGTAATGCTGTCCCTTTAACCCCAACCGTTAGGAGGGAAGCCAATACTACCAACTATAAAGTCTTTGGTTTGACCTGGCAGAGGTTTGAACCCACGACCTCCCGATCCGGAAGCCGACACTCTACCATCAAACTCTTTGATATGTACAGTGTGTTGCCTTTGGAGACATAATGTGAAGAAAAAATTAGGTCAAATAAAAACATGTTTTTGTGGTATGCTGTAAAGATTTCCCACATTAATCGGAGGTTGGTGACTTCGCTCACTTCAAAGTCGTACCACATTTATTATACACCCAATATGGAGATTTGGTACAATATTGGTTTAGAAGGTGTTGTTCACACCTGTTATTGTCTTGCCTTAAAAATAAAACAAAAAACTGTCATTCACACTTAAAAATTTAATCAGTGAACAACCTACAACGTTTAAAAAGAATCAAATGAAGAGTTCATGTTAAGCTTAGATGCTCTCATCAACATTTTTCTTGTAACCCTGTATTGTGGTTATTACCTGAGTCAGTTGAAACACTTCCTCCCTTAAGACAGTCATGAAACTGCACCCATATTTCAATGATCAACTATGGTAGTAGTGGCAGGGGGTGGGGGACCCTTCCCCGCTACAACTGAGTACACCTGTAAAGCAGGGGGCGCCCCAAACAATGGCTGATCTACAATCACAGAATTGGACCGAGGCTGTGGAGGGCTGGGCCTACACAACACAAAGGATTTGCTTGAGTACACCTGACCTTGTCTTTGTCAGCCGCTAGGTCAAGTGACACAAAGCAATTTTGGAGGGAACGGTTTTACATAAAAATGTTAATCTCCCACCTGTACCCATTATTTACACAACAGTTTTAAAATAGACATTACAGCATTAGGTAACAGACAAAATTAGATCCAATGAAAGTATACTAGTAATCTGTAGTATAAGCCTTGAAACTTAGACAAGATTTTTATCATGAAACAAAATATGAGAAACACATCATCCTTAATCCAGTAATCATGACTTTATACTATAAATATAGTTCAACCATGGAACATTTGTTTAGAAATGACAACAATGCATCAAAATAATGAAAAAAGCTTTGAAAAACGTAACATTTAGGTGATTAAAGGGCAGCAAGAAAACTTGACTACAAGTACCCTAATACGTTGTATTTGTAAACAATGGTTAATTTTTTTTTAAAAGAACTAAAGTCGTGGAGGGTAGACAATTATCTTGTTCAATCTGCATTTCACAATAAGCAGTGATTTTGCAATCATGGGACAACAGAACTTTTCGCAAAATTTGATTATTCATGACTAACATATGCGTACAAGTTTATTCAAGTAAAAAACAACAACAGCCAATAAGTATTGTTGAATTAGCTTTTAAAATTATATTCCATATCTTGAAAGCAAAAAGTTCTAATTCAGATCAGATAACTCCTTTCTGAAGCTGGCTAGTCAAGATCTACCCTTTCTTGTCTATGTCTCATTAACAGATGTAAAAAGAAAGTGGAACTGTTGGAAAATGATGAGGTGTAGACTAAAATTAGTCACAATTTGGGGAAACAGTGGCGCTTATGAAAAAAAAAGACCATAGCCAAGTAAAGGTAAATACAATCAACAAAAGACTTTACATTCACTATATCAATATGGGTGGTAGCTCATTTAATTTGTTGGATACAAAAAATGATCAAGATGTTTTTAATTAGGTAAATAACAGTTATCTGGTAAAATTTATTTATTTTTAAGAATTACAACAGTAAAGTGTAAATGTAAAACTAACTAAATCAATGCCAGTTTTCTACATTAACAGATGAGATACCATTAATCAAATAAAAAAGTAGGTTGATTTTATGTTGCTTGTTAGAAACCAAACACTAGCTACAGGCATATATAAATATAACACAAATAAGCAAAACGTGCACAAAACACTTAAAGTCATTACATCAAGTTATCTATAAAGGGAAACACCTCAAACAGGAAGAAAACAAATATGGTTGTAAACAAAATGAAACAACGTGCTAAAATCACATGTATTTTTTTTATCACTTTAAAGTTTATCTTTGAATGATTTTTTTTTCCTAACAGTCATAGAGAATCATACAAGCCTGTCAAGTTATCATAAAGGTAAGTACTGAAGTACTAGACTAGCAACAGGTCTATAAATCAAATTTGAAATTGCATCAGCCATCAATCAAAGTTCAAACAACTTGTGATACAGGATGTTTGAAGAATAGATTATCTTCATTAACATTCCGGGACCATTAACAATTTAATTACAAATAAGACAGATCCGATTCATGGAAATACTTGATAATTACCACACTGAAGAGTGTTACTTCCTCTATAACAAGATATAACCCTAACAGGCTGGTTTAATAGCTTGTGCTGCCAGGACATTTATTCACAGAATTAGCATATTGTATTACAAAATTTTAGCATGATTTTTTTCTATTTTCAGTTAGAGACTAAACCCTAGAGTTAGTATAGTTAGCATAAAAATTTATTATTAATAAAAATAAAAAGAAAACAAAATAAACATGACAAAAAACAACTGTTTTTTAATAGTTTTTACAATAAGAAACATGATCTATCATCATGAGGTTACGTCTTAACTGGAGATGAAAATGTCTAGTCTCATTTAATGTTATTTTTAATCTTACAAGAACATTTTGATATCACAAGAATGAAAGAATTTAAACTGTTAAACCAACGAGTCATTTTATCAAATGTCTTAGTACATGTAGTTAAGGTTATGTCTATGATGTTGTTTAGCTTCCTCCTGTTCTAGAAGGACCTTTAATGAAATACACATAAGATTATTTTGTGGTCTTTTGAAAACAAACAGCTATCTTTTGATGAAACAGCATCCAGGCCCAAAGTTTTGCATTACTTTCTAACATAAGTAACATACGTAGACGTTTTTTGTTAACTGAAGAACCTTTATGTCACTCTATGACATAAAAAGTAGATTAAATAGGAACTTTCTCATTACAGCTTCTGATTTTATGGAAAAGTGTCTTCCATGTTGGCATTAGAAAACTTTGCTTCTGATGGATGACTTAACAGTTTATGCTCAGGCATTTTGAAAACTAACAACTAACAAAGATACCTTAGTCTGTCCTCATACATTAACTATATATGATTTCAAACCCAACTTAATTGACTGTAGAAAACTGTACAACTTTATACTGCCGGTTCAATCAGTGTGAGTTTTCAGAAAGGAACTATTCGAAGAGAAGATAAGAAGGCTGGAAGAGAAGAATCCTGTGAGGCCACCCCCTATCCCCATACTGTCTGCACCTATACTGGCACTCTTTCAAATAATCAACATCTGTAAATCAACCGCCACACCTTTACAAATACTTCACACACCTCACAGCAACATTCAATAGCCAAAATATTGCAATACTTTTTTTGTTTTGAAGTTGTTTTTCTTTAACATTATAGTTTGTTTCTTTTTCATTGTGTACTGCTGAGCTTAAATCTTATTTAAAAAAAAAAAGAATCCGACATAGTTTAATAAGAAACAATGAGCTAAAGTCTTAAAAATGTTATTTGATATTTTTTAAATATTATTTTGGGATAGTTATAAGGAAAAAGTAGCAGCTTTACTTTATTATTTGTATATATAATAATAATAGACATTCTTCCTTCAATTTAATTTATAAATAGTTGACTAGACTCTGTATCACATGAAAATCATTTCTGTCAAGTCAGACTACATTTTTAATGTCATCAGATTGAAGATTTTATTACAAAAATGTTAAAACTAATAGAAGAAAACCTATATTTTATCTTCCATTAATTGAATGAAACTGTGGATAAGTTTTAGTTTGGCTTTCATCTGAAGCAGACTGATCTTGATCGAACTTTAGTCTGGAGGTCTAAAACATCTGTCACACTCAAAAGCACCATATTATCTGAATATTATAATTGTAGATATGGAGGCGTATTTGTAAAAGGGAATATTCCACTGTAGGAATATGGTACTACGAAAGTTAGCAGACCACTTTATGGTTGTATTAAAGGTTTTTATGGTAATAATTGAAGCTACAATAAAAAGGTTTCACGACTTTGGCTAAACGAATATTATTTAGTGTATACAATTATTATGTTATTGTATCACAATTTTGTCTTGGTTCTCACCCAGCCTTTAAATGAATTTTTGTTTATATTTATATTTTTCTAAATAAAAGAATTTATAACAATTTGCAAGAACTTGTTTTAAAAAAATGCAATCACGTATATCTGGTAATATCAAATAAAAACCGTTCCCCAACCCTTTCCCAATTTACCTTTTCTAATGTACTCTTGGATGGAAAAATAGGCTAGAAAATTGAACTGTGTAAACATCAGTTCAGTGTTTATTGGTCAATAATATTAAGTTATTTTACACTTAGATTTTACAAAATCTTATAAAGTGTTGGTATCTTAAATTATTTTAAATATTTACAATATTTGTTATATAAGTTTTAAAAAGTTTTTAAAAGTAAAACAACGAATTTTAAATTTAGAGCTATATGCAAGTCAAAACATACAATATTTATGCATATATTATTAATATATGTTTGTATCTGGTTTATTTTCTCTTTAAAAGACAAAAAAATACAAATAAATGACTCAATGACACAACACCAAGTAAGTTTTAAGTATAAACATTAAAACGCCTAAACAATCTGACCCTTTCACGTATGAAATTATGACAAAATACATTCAGTTTTACTTATACAAAAAACAAACATTAGTGATTAAATATTCAAAATCGTGACAACTTGAATAAGATGATATTTATTGTGATAAACAAGTGCTTAGAAATCCCCCACCCCTTTATGCGACTCTGTACTACGTCTTTGTTACGGCCCCAATATACCTGTAAAGCTGTATAGCGACGCAAAATATTTTGGCATATTCAACAGGTCACGTGGGCACGAAATTGGCAGATAATACTATCCCAAACAAACAGCTACGCACTTATCAACGAACGGTACAAAGTCTTAATAAGTTGTCACGTTCTTAAACTCCATTAAAGAAACAAAACTAAATTTTATTTAAATGTAGAATTGTTAATGCTTAGTATATATGTCGACCATATATGTAAACAAAACGTAAACAAAGAAAACCACGCCGCCTAAGAAAATAGGCCAAACAAGAGCACATGCTTTACAAATATCTTCTACCTAGATCTAACTCACCTTTTTACTCATATTGTATTGTTAAGTCCCACTGTTACACAAGAAATGGAACTGTATCACTTTAAGTCCACAGAAGAAATGAGACTTCAGTTGCAGTATCTTCCTTATACACTTGAGTTATGTGTGAAAATCTGCTTATTACGTAGTTTGTCCGTACTCTACCGACCGTTGCTTGTTTTTGCGCCACTGTGTTGCCAGTTGAATTGACGCAGTATTAGAACTGATGACTCAGCACGAACCCAGTGACAGTTTGGCACACAACCGATGCTCACTAACTGAAAAACGAAGTTTAATACTGAATATCTTGTTCTTAACCAATGTTTCACGTTAAACCATGTTATACACCGTTATACCTATGATACATAATGAGTATTAACAGCTTAGACTTACAATATTTGTGTGAGACTCATATGTTTCCATAATGTGTATTAATAGCATGCATGTGTCAGGTAGCCAATGGGAGCGCTCGTTACATCTGAAGGACCGCCCTTTCAATGCACAAGTGAACAATGAAAACTGCGTCGTAGTAAATTGACTTTCCCACGTAGTATCCTGCAGAGGGCGTGAGAGAGGCATTTCCCGCCAAATAAACACGCGCTTTCGGTGAATGATATAATAACATTGTAACTAGTTGATATAAGATAGAAAGTCGAGCAGAATAGTTGTTTAATGGAGAAGAGCATGTGTATGTCAAGTTAAAATACAAATGGGAGTTAGCATTTCAAAAATGAAACTGTACTTTACTAGCTCTTAAGTTACTTTTTAGAATATAACATCATGTTTATCATCATGTAATTTTGAATGTTAAAACTATGTTAAACTAGTATTATACTATACCAGACGACCTTAAGGTTTGATTTGGAAAGGGAACTGTCTCATTGCACAATAAATGTTCGCCATTATTGAATAAGGTTGGCAGAGTGGTCGCCCATGGGTATCGCCCACTCATAGGATTTTATGCTAATTTGTGTATTTCTCGTCCCATTCTAAACCTTGTTGGTCCAGTGTTGGTTTGTTCCCAAAGTAAAATGTTTAGTGAATAGCCACAGTGTAAGAATTAACCACAAACTGTGAATTCATTTCCGCACTTTTACTTTTTTCTTTTATAAAGTTAATGAAAGCAAACGCTTGAACTTGCGTGTAAATGTTGAATTTGGCCACCACACGCCATTGTATTGTCTAATTAAATGTTTTGTAAACGTTTAGTTTATTATTATTATTGAATACAAATTATTTATATGTTAATTATATCTACTCTATCATAAAATCTATCCATTTTAGACCAGAACTTCACATGACAACGACAAAATAGACTGCTATTCCAATGTCACATGACAAAAGTGGATGCAAACTGCGAATTTTTCTTTTATTTTCTTAAACTTTTACTAGGTTAACCGCCTTATAAAGTTAAAACTGTGGCATAGGCATACGTAAGAACGCATAAAGGACGTTGGTGAAGAATCCTTTGCTGAAGTATATTTTTATTTTGTGTAGTAAGTCTGACACTAAGAAGAAGTTGTTGTTTTCTTTTTACAGTTCTAATACTTTTAACTTTTATTTTATTTATTATTTTTATGGCATTAAAAGGTATAAGAGCGACACTATCTAATGTAACAGGCATGCTTAGTGCTTAGTACTAATTTACACCCCTTTACAAACGCGAAGCAGTGAGTGAGGTCCTAGGAATGCTAATTTTCTTTTGATCGGTCTGACCGTCCGTCCGATCACTTCAAAACACTTTGGGGGATTTTTATTATACATTGGTCAAATGTTCAGACACTGAGCAGAGTCCATGCTCATACCATGCCGGCTTACTCTCAAGGTCACAAGTTGAAGATCAACTGTACATGTAAATTGTTTGATCCTTTGATTTCGTACCCACTCCGTATCTCATTTACCAAAGGAAGGATTTTGATAAAACTTCAGACAAATGTTCACACCAGTGAGATATGCAGGGAACCAATGTTTCAGCCACGCCGACTCTAGGTCAAGTCTCAAATTTAATTTCAGTACGGAATGTAATAGTAAGAACCCCTGATTTCGTGTCCGCTCCACATCTCCTTTACCACTGGAAGGATTTCAAATGCTCAAATTCGATAACACAGTGGGCAGGTAAATGCGGGCTTACGATCAATGTCACATGATCAACTTCACATTTATAAAGCAGTAATAGCTTGACCCTTTAAAATATTTTTGTATTAAACTTTGACAATCAAAACAAAAACAGCCCTGCCACAAAAACAACAACAAACAATCAAACAACACCATTTGATTCTCCTTTCGCTCCATATTACATGCACACGCACCCAGTGAAGGATTTCCTTCGTACCAATACGTTCCATCCACTAGGATCGCAATTTTGGTGTGATGGATATTTTCTTTTTTCGCGTGTAAAGGGACTTTACTCAACTATTAAAAAACTACATTCTTACTTCCCTTGTGGGTAGGTATTTAGTTACTGCAGGAAACTTAAGATTTTTTCCAATTTTTTAACTTTAGGAAAAAATTTAAGACTGAAGCATGCGTATAAAATGGAATCTCATTGATTGAGAAAAGAATTTATTAACAAGGTTAAACGCTTTATATGAAAATACCTTTCCACAATGGAGATAAGCTCTAATACATCCCTTTCCGTTTGAAAATACTGTAGCTGACTTTGTAGTATAGACAATGGTTTTATATTGACTGTCTATATCGGTGGACGATTTAAGTAGTAAAGCTGATTTAAGAAGACATTCGAGTATTCTATGTATTTGGTTTTACTTACCCGTTTATGCCTCTTTTTGCGATACATTTTAATCAGAACCCAGGTTCTCTGATATGATAAAAATGTAAATTGCAGACGCCTTAACAAGGGGAATAACTTTGCTAGTACGTGATGTATAACTTCGATTGATGTTTTTACAATTAACCTACAGGTAGCAGCGCATTCAAATAATTTTTACCCTGTTTAAGTTGATAAATCTAAGATATATTCAAACGCATGCGGTAATACACGTCATATGTAAACTTTAGTCATAAACAATGCTTTTGAGTTTATTGGTACGATGGTGACGCAACAAATAAATATGCGCAAGGTGCGAATGATGGAAACAAGCAAGGGTTCAGCGCTTGTTTTTGGTACTTAAAATTGGTATTTGTAATTACATTTTTAGTATGCCAAAATTTGAAGCAAGTTTACTATTGTAATTAGTTCGAATATGGTAGATCCTTATTTCCGGTGCATTGAAATACAAGTATAAAGTGACTATACATTCTGATATCAGTTTTAATTGCAGTTTAGGATATAAAAATCCATTGCAAAACAGTAATCAGTTTTTATTTCTGCAACATTTAATTAATCACAAGCATTATATACAAAAAAAATTTCCCCCCAAACAATACATAAAGTCAATGCCATATTATTTATGTTTTAACGTTATACATACGTTGAAACATCTGAACTTCTGAACTATCGCCAGACTCTCCGTTAATATAGACAGATACCCAGTATGTCTGTACTACCATATCCCCGTTATAAAAGAGTCCGTTCTGTGACTGCGTTGCCTTAGAGTGACAATTATTACCCTTTTAAGTTTTATCTATTTTTTATGATTATGGGTATATTTTATGTTAACAACAAAATCATATAACGTATATTATATCATATAACATACCATATACCACACCACATTACATAAACAACGTATTATATATCAAACAACATATCATATACTAATCATATTACAATAACAACATATAATATATCATATAACATAACTTATACGACACAACATTACATTAAAACTGTATTATATATCATATAAAATATCTTAAATCACATCACATTACATTAACAATGTATAATAGATCATATTTCATATCTGATACCACACCACATTACATTAACAATGTATTATATTATTTATATATCATATAACATATCTTATACCTCACCACATTACATAAACAATGCATTATATATCATATAACATAACTTATACGACACAACATTACATTAAAACTGTATTATATATCATATAAAATATCTTAAATCACATCACATTACATTAACAATTCATAACAGATCATATTTCATATCTTATTCCACACCACATTACATTAACAATGTATTCTATATCATACAACATATCATTTACCACACCACATTACATTAACAATGTGCTATATATTATATAACATATCTTATACCACACCATATTAACAAGGTATTATATATCATATAACATACCTTCTACCACACCACAATACATTAGCAATGTATTATATATCATATAACATATCTTATACCACACCACATTACATTACCAATGCTTTATATATCATATAAGATATCTTATACCACACCAGATAACATTAACAATGTATTAAATATCATATAGGATATCTTATACCACACCACATTACATTAACAATGCTTTATATATCATATAGGATATCTTATACCACACCACATTACATTAACATTGTATTATATATCATATAGGATATTTTATACCACACCACATTACATTAACATTGTATTATATATCATATAGGATATCTTATACCACACCACATTACATTAACATTGTATTATATATCATATAGGATATCTTATACCATATGACATTACATTAACAATGCAATATATATCATATAACATATCTTATACCACACCACATTACATTAACAATGTATTATAGATCATATTTCATATCTTATACCACACCACATTACATTAAGATTGTATTATATATCATATAGGATATCTTATACCACACTACATTACATTAACATTGTAGTATATATCATATAGGATATCTTATACCACACCACATTACATTAACAATGTATTATAATATCATATAGGATATCTTATACCACACCACATTATATTAACAATGTATAAAATATCATATAGGATATCTTATACTACACCATATTACATTAACAATGTATTCTTTATCATATAACATATCTTATACTATACCATATTACATTACCAATGCTTTATATATCATATAGGATATCTTATACCACACCACATTACATTAACAATGCTTTATATATCATATAGGATATCTTATACCACACCACATAACATTAACAATGTATTAAATATCATATAGGATATCTTATACCACACCAAATTACATTAACATTGTATTATATATCATATAGGATATCTTATACCATATGACATTACATTAACAATGTATTATATATCATATAGGATATCTCATACCACACCACATTACATTAACATTGCATTATATATCATATAGGATATCTTATACCATATGACATTACATTAACAATGTATTATATATCATATAGGATATCTTATACCACACCAGATAACATTAACAATGTATTAAATATCATATAGGATATCTTATACCACACCACATTACATTAACAATGCAATATATATCATATAACACATCTTATACCACACCACATTACATTAACAATGTATTATAGATCATTTTTCATATCTTATACCACACATTACATTAACATTGTATTATATATCATATAGGATATCTTATACCATATGGCATTACATTAACAATGCAATATACATCATATAACATATCTTATACCACACCACATTACATTACCAATGCTTTATAGATCATATTTCATATCTTATACCACACCACATTACATTAAGATTGTATTATATATCATATAGGATATCTTATACCACACTACATTACATTAACATTGTAGTATATATCATATAGGATATCTTATACCACACCACATTACATTAACAATGTATTATAATATCATATAGGATATCTTATACCACACCACATTATATTAACAATGTATAAAATATCATATAGGATATCTTATACTACACCATATTACATTAACAATGTATTCTTTATCATATAACATATCTTATACTATACCATATTACATTACCAATGCTTTATATATCATATAGGATATCTTATACCACACCACATTACATTAACAATGCTTTATATATCATATAGGATATCTTATACCACACCACATAACATTAACAATGTATTAAATATCATATAGGATATCTTATACCACACCAAATTACATTAACATTGTATTATATATCATATAGGATATCTTATACCATATGACATTACATTAACAATGTATTATATATCATATAGGATATCTCATACCACACCACATTACATTAACATTGCATTATATATCATATAGGATATCTTATACCATATGACATTACATTAACAATGTATTATATATCATATAGGATATCTTATACCACACCACATTACATTAACATTGTATTATATATCATATAAGATATCTTATACTGCACCACATTACAATAACATTGTATTTTATATCATATAGGATATCTTATACCACACCAGATAACATTAACAATGTATTAAATATCATATAGGATATCTTATACCACACCACATTACATTAACAATGCAATATATATCATATAACACATCTTATACCACACCACATTACATTAACAATGTATTATAGATCATTTTTCATATCTTATACCACACCACATTACATTAACATTGTATTATATATCATATAGGATATCTTATACCATATGACATTACATTAACAATGTATTATATATCATATAGGATATCTCATACCACACCACATTACATTAACATTGCATTATATATCATATAGGATATCTTATACCATATGACATTACATTAACAATGTATTATATATCATATAGGATATCTTATACCACACCACATTACATTAACAATGCAATATATATCATATAACATATCTTATACCACACCACATTACATTAACAATGTATTATAGATCATTTTTCATATCTTATACCACACCACATTACATTAACATTGTAGTATATATCATATAGGATATCTTATACCATATGACATTACATTAACAATGCAATATATATCATATAACATATCTTATACCACACCACATTACATTACCAATGCTTTATATATCATATAAGATATCTAATACCACACCAGATAACATTAACAATGTATTAAATATCATATAGGATATCTTATACCACACCACATTACATTAACAATGCTTTATATATCATATAGGATATCTTATACCACACCACATTACATTAACATTGTATTATATATCATATAGGATATTTTATACCACACCACATTACATTAACATTGTATTATATATCATATAGGATATCTTATACCACACCACATTACATTAACATTGTATTATATATCATATAGGATATCTTATACCATATGACATTACATTAACAATGCAATATATATCATATAACATATCTTATACCACACCACATTACATTAACAATGTATTATATATCATATAGGATATCTTATACCACACCACATTACATTAAGATTGTATTATATATCATATAGGATATCTTATACCACACCACATTACATTAACAATGTATTATAATATCATATAGGATATCTTATTCCACACCACATTATATTAACAATGTATTATAATATCATATAGGATATCTTATTCCACACCACATTATATTAACAATGTATTAAATATCATATAGGATATCTTATACTACACCATATTACATTAACAATGTATTCTATATCATATAACATATCTTATACTACACCATATTACATTACCAATGCTTTATATATCATATAGGATATCTTATACCACACCACATTACATTAACAATGCTTTATATATCATATAGGATATCTTATACCACACCACATAACATTAACAATGTATTAAATATCATATAGGATATCTTATACCACACCACATTACATTAACATTGTATTATATATCATATAGGATATCTTATACCATATGACATTACATTAACAATGTATTATATATCATATAGGATATCTCATACAACACCACATTACATTAACATTGCATTATATATCATATAGGATATCTTATACCATATGACATTACATTAACAATGTATTATATATCATATACGATATCTTATACCGCACCACATTACAATAACATTGTATTTTATATCATATAGGATATCCTATACCACACCAGATAACATTAACAACATATTATATATCATATAGGATATCTTATACCACACCACATTACATTAACAATGTATTATATTATTTATATATCATATAAGATACCTTATACCACACCAGATAGCATTAACAATGTATTTAATATCATATAGGATATCTTATACCACACCACATTACATTAACAATGTATTAATTATCATATAGGATATCTTATACCACACCACATTACATTAACAATGCAATATATATCATATAACATATCTTATACCACAATACATTACATTAACAATGTATTATAGATCATATTTCATATCTTATACCACACCACATTACATTAACATTGTATTATATATCATATAGGATATCTTATACCATATGACATTACATTAACAATGCAATATATATCATATAACATATCTTATACCACACCACATATCATTAACGACTTATTATATATCATATAATATGTTTATACCACACCACATTACATGAACAATGTTAATATAGATAATGTCAGATGAAATTTTAATAATGGCAGAAAGCAAGAAGGTAATAATAATATTTTTAATCTGTGCCTTTTTTTTCGGATCGTAAGTTTTGAAAGCATCTGCTTGAATAATTCGTTCGATATTTACCCCGTTGAATTTTACATTTGTATCAAGTAATTCTAATATTATAATTATTATTATTATAATGTTTGGCGCAGTGTATTGGATCCGGATCCATCTTGTATGGATCCAACTATGTAAGGATGGAGCAAAGATCGAAAGTCCAGGGTGCTCATCCCAACAACCAACCTGCGTGACAAACCTCCAGCCCCAACATACGTCTTGCATGCTGATATGCTGCAGTTGTTCTTCAGAACTACCATGTGCAACTTCTCGGTGTGGCTGCTACTTGGCACACCTTTCATGCACAATATTTTTTCTCATGCAAGCAAGTAAAGGACTGTCAAAATAAATGGACAAAAGACACAGGAGAACGATTATATGATGATGATTTAAGTAAGCCAGGAAGTGATGAAGACAAATGAACCATAACATGAATAATGTTGTTGAAAGTTAATATCATTTAGAAGTAGGATTTTCATTATTAGCACTGGGAAACATGTTTATAATGTTAGTTGTTTACTATTAAACTTACATTATGCACTATGTTATAAGAAATGTAAGTTGATAAATTTAATAGTTTTAACACTTTCTAACTGTTTCCAATGTTTCACCATTATATGAATTGAACTGTTCGTTATTGACTAAACAGTCAGTGTTATAATTTTGGCAACATGATACACAGATAATTTGAAAATATATTGTTTAAATAGTATTCTATACAATAAGCATTATTATATTTATATGAAAAGATTTATAACGTTTGTTTCAAAGACAATAATTCGTAAAATTTTTAAATAATATAATAAGTGAATGGTGTATTTCGGCGGCCATTTTGCATAGTTTTAGACTTTAAATATTAAAAAAACAACATTGTATCGTTTCAGAATGCGTGTTCATGTAATAAATCCGAATCTGGTTCATAAATATTGTGTTTCATTCACTTTATCATGAGATATGTCAATTTTGAGAATTTTGGTGGCCATCTTGGCGGCCGCGGCAATCTTGGCGGCCATCTTGAATTTTTCAAAATGCTCAAGGGTGACAAAGTTGCATCAATCGGTTTCTGGGTAGGGACATGATAATGAACCAATTTATGCAAAACATTTTGTGCTTACTTTTTTTCAGGGTCTACTGAGCCGGCATACCGACTATATCTTGGTTCGGTTATTTCATCTAAATATGCTTCATAGGTTAACGTCGTTTTGAATAGACTGTATGCGTGAAATCGATTTGAATTATTTATCGCGGATATCCAATTTTGTGTGAAAATATCAATTATTCGTTGTTTTATAAAATCATAATTAGTTGAGATGTTTAATTGATTTTCCCAGATATACGAAAGGCCTAAAGTATCTAACTCGTATTTTATTTGGTACGCCCAATTTTTTTCACCTTAGTGTTTCCCGTGTTTGCATCATTTTTAGTATGTTGTAAGTTTTAAACAAAATAGTGCTTTCCTCGGATTTAATCAGCTTAACATAATATTTGATCACTATTAATTTTTTATGTACGTATATTGAGGTCGACGGTAGAGTGCATCTAAGTTTGTTGATGTTTTAACACATAACACTTTTCTTTTTTGAGTGTTTATTTGCTATATCGGGAGCATTATGGAAACCCCATACGTAAGCAGAATAATGAAGTATTGGAGTAATAAACATATCAAATAATCTAATCTTTTATGAAACCGGAAGATCTACTTGATTGTAGATTGTAAATAAATTGTGAAGAGCTCTAGACGTATGTTTTGCTATAGTGGCCTGTGTACGAGTCCATTTACCATTTCTAAATAGATGGACACCCAGTAGTTCACAATTTCTAGCTTTGAAGTATGAAGATAAAAGTCATAATTTGTATTTCCACGATTTTCAAATATCATGATCTTGTTTTCGAAACATTTAATTTTAATTTGTAACTCCGACTATAAATATCTATGTCATGAAAAAAAGACTGTAATGTTTCCGGTTTAAGTGCAAATGCAACGGCGTCATCCGCGAAGAAGAGAAGAAACAACTTCATATCATTGATCGTAACAATGCCGTTTATGTTTGTCTTAATGTTGTTGAGAATTATCAATGAGAAAAAATAGACATACTATGCTGCTTGCCGGGTCCCCTTGTTTCACACCATTGCGTGACATGATAGACTCAGAAAACAAGCCGTTGTATTTATCATACGATTTTACATTTGTATATATGGACTTTAGTGCATTTACAAATTAGGTGCTTATGTTTTCTTTAAATAATTTTTGCCATAACAGCGCTCGGTTAATGTTATCGTACATTTTCTCCCAATCAAGAAATGCTACAATTTATTTTTCTGTGATAATACTTTGCTTATAATTGCATATAATATAAAAATACAGTCTGATGTAGACTTATTTTTCTGAAATCCATATTGGTAATCAATATTTATTTAATTCATTTCGCTCTATTAGTAAGTCGAGTAACAAATAGTTTGGAATAAATCTTTGATAAAATATTGTTGACTGTTATTCCTCTGTAATTACTAGCTTCTTGTTATCCACCCTTAAAAAGCGGTATTATAATCCCTCCTCCCCAGCTATTTGGGAATTTGGGATTTGGGAAACAACCTTCATTGAACAGTTTATTATAGAAGATATTTAAAAATGGTGCAATGATATCATATGTTTATTTAAAACATTCTGTTATAAGTGTATCACTGCCTGGACTTTTGTTATTGCTTTGAGCAAATACTGTATCTTTAATTTCTTTTGCTGAAAATTCTAACTAATTCTGTATTACATATGTATGGTTCATTTAATGAACCCATATCAATATTATTATTCTCTTCGACCGATCCGTATAATCTATTGAAATGTTGGTACATGTCATCTATAGAAATATTATTATCTACCCTGAATTTTTCATTGTATTGTCCTTTGATGGTTTTCCAAAATTCGCGAGGGTTATCTTTGGCCAATTTTGCAATACTTTTCCATTCATTTTTTAAGTATATCATTTTACATGTTCTCATTTTCGTGTATATGTTCTTTTCTTGCAAAGAAATGCGATGTAGTGCAAGTTTGTGTTAACTACGGCACGAGTGCTGATACTGGCTTTAGGTGTTAATTGATATAATGTGGTGTTAATTGCTGTTTGTCGTTTATAATTTTGGATTTTTTTTCGAG
>CM017555.1:56278390-56613390 GCA_007844125.1 Sinonovacula constricta
ACCAATTTATTTTTTCATAATCATGTTTTAGAAAAAAATATACATAAGAAACAAAATCTATGCAGTTTATGCTACATTTCCGTTTGGAATTATTATTCTTTTATAAACATGTCAAGGTCTTTGTGTATCCGATTTTCATTTAATCTTTCATTACTCGAAGCTACACGAACAAAAAAATAAAAAAAAGGGTCATGGTGGCTCCGAAACGCTCACCCGACTACCATGACGTTCTTTATGCTTTAAAATATCATCACAAGGAATACACAAATGTATACAACTGTGCCTTTGGTATCTCAAGTTTCCACACGAACTCATCCAAGAGGTTGGTTATTCAGGTAAACATGCTGACCAAGTTTGGCAAAGATTGAGTAATAAATGTTGCCCCTGGTCTGTTCTAAGATTTTATCTAAGAGTTGATTAGTGATCTACATTTTGACCTATAGTGACATACTTTTTGACATCATGTGACCCAGTTACGAAGTCATCCAAGATTTCAGGCAAACATTTTTTAATGAAGCCTCTAGTGTGTTCCCAGTTGTTTTTCTTTTAAAATTTGACCAAGTGACATACTTGTTGAGAATTGTTGACATTGAACGACGGACGTCGAATCAATTTGAACCATTGTGCTCAGCTAAACTAACTTAATTCTTACAGAGGATATGGGCAGAGCTTTGGGCGGCGCAGTCGGCCCCCAGTAATTCGGTTGGAAGCAAAATAGTGAAATCACAATTTATAAGTTGTGTTTTGCTTTATGATAGAAAAAGTCATTCTGTATAGTGTAAGGACGTGCACAATTGATTAGTACTCCATTTTCTCATTTAAAAGGCAATTTAATTTTTATTAATATTTCAGATCGATGTGTGGTATGGTCATGCAAAAACAATAACAAACAATGTAGATCTAGTTAGAGTACTAACAAAAAAATTCATTTTGTTTTCAAGAAAACGTTTGTTAAGTTTTTTTTCAGCTGAGTCTCTCCGCTCATAAATTTAAAAATACACATCTAAAAATTAGAAATTAAAAACGTCCATCCCTCCCCCATCTCTGTCTGTATCATATCAACACCACAACCACCACTATCATAATCATAAACACCAAAATCATCTCCATCATAATCACAACCACCACAGTCACCTCCATTCGGTCATAACCACCACAGTCACCTCCATCACAGGCATCACCACCACAGTCACCTCCATCATAATCATAACCATCACAGTCATTACGACCAGTCACCTCCATCACAGGCAAAACCACCACAATCACCTCCATCACAGTCATAACCACTACAATCACCTTCATCATAATCATAACTACCACCATCACATCCATCACAATCATTACCACCACCATCACCTCCATCATAATCATAACCACCACAGTCACCTACATCGTAGTCATAACCACCACAGTCACCTCCATCACAGGCATCACCACCACAGCCACCTCCATCACAGTCACCTCCATCATAATCATAACCATCAAAGTCATTACGACCAGTCACCTCCATCACAGGCATAACCACCACAATCACCTCCATCACAGTCATAACCACCACAATCACCTCCATCATAATCATAACCACCACAGTCACCTCCATCATAATCATAACTAACATCATCACCTCCATCATAATCATAACCACCACCATCACCATCATAACCACCACAATCACCTCCATCATAATCCTAACTAACATCATCACCTCCATCATAATCATAACCACCACCATGACCTCCATCATAATCATAACCACCACCATGACCTCCATCACAATCATAACCACCACAACCACCTCCATCATAATCATCACAATCACCTCCATCATAATCATAACTAACATCATCACCTCCATCATAATCATAACTAACATCATCACCTCCATCACAATCATTACCACCACCATCACCTCCATCATAATCATAACCATCACAATCACCTACATCATAACCACCACAGTCACCTCCATCATAATCATAACCACCACCATCACCTCCATCATAATCATAACCACCACAATCACCTCCATCATAATCCTAACTAACATCATCACCTCAATCATAATCATAACCACCACCATGACCTCCATCACAATCATAACCACCACCATGACCTCCATCACAATCATAACCACCACAACCACCTCCATCATAATCATCACAATCACCTCCATCATAATCATAACTAACATCATCACCTCCATCATAATCATAACTAACATCACCACCTCCATCACAATCATTACCACCACCATCACCTCCATCACCATCATAACCATCACAATCACCTACATCATAATCATAATGATCACAATCACCTCCATCATAATCATAACTACCACCATCACCTTTATCATAATAATAACCATCACAATCACCTACATCATAATCATAACCACCACCATGACCTCCATCATAATCATAACTACCACCATCACCTACATCAAAATCATAACCATCACAATCACCTACATCATAACCACCACCATGACCTCCATCATAATCATAACCACCACCATCACCTCCATCACAATCATTACCACCACAACCACCTCTATCATAATCATCACAATCACCTACATCATAATCATAACTATCACAATCACCTCCATCATAATCATAACTTCCACCATCAACTTTATCATAATCATAACCATCACAATCACCTACATCATAATCATAACCACCACCATGACCTACATCATAATCATAACCACCACCATCACCATCATAACCACCACAATCACCTACATCATAATCATAACCATCACAATCACCTACATCATAATCATAACCACCACCATCACAATCATAACCACCACAATCACCTCCATCATAATCATAACCACCACAATCACCTCCATCATAACCATCACAATCACATACATTATAATCATAACCATCACAGTCACCTCCATCATAATCATAACCACCACCATCACCTTTATCATAATCATAACCACCACCATCACCTCCATCATAACCATCACAATCACCTACATCATAATCATAACCACCACCATGACCTCCATCATAATCATAACCACCACCATCACAATCATAACCATCACAATCACCTCCATCATAATCATAATCACCACCATGACCTCTATCATAATCATAATCACCACAATCACCTCCATCATAACCATCACAATTACCTCCATCACAGTCATAACCACCACAATCACCTCCATCATAATCATAACCATCACAATCACCTACATCATAATCATAACCACCACCATGACCTACATCATAATCATAACCACCACCATCACCATCATAACCATCACAATCACCTCCATCATAATCATAACCATCACAATCCCCTACATCATAATCATAACCACCACCATCACAATCATAACCACCACAATCACCTCCATCATAATCATAACCACCACAATCACCTCCATCATAATCATAACCATCACAATCACCTACATCATAATCATAACCATCACAGTCACCTCCATCATAATCATAACCACCACCATCACCTTTATCATAATCATAACCACCACCATCATCTCCATCATAACCATCACAATCACCTCCATCATAATCATAACCATTACAATCACCTACATCATAATCATAATCACCACCATCACAGTCGTAACCACCACCATGACCTCTATCATAATCATAACCACCACAATGACCTCTATCATAATCATTATCACCACAATCACCTCCATCATAATCATAACCACCACAATCACCTCCATCATAATCATAACCACCACAATCACCTCCATCATAATCACCACCATGACCTCTATCATAATCATTATCACCACAATCACCTCAATCATAATCATAACAACCACAATCACCTCCATCATAATCATAACCACCACAATCACCTCCATCATAATCATAACCACCACAATCACCTCCATCACAGTCATAACCACTACAATCACCTCCATCATAATCATAATCACCACAGTCACCTCCATAACCATCACCTCCATCACAATCATAACCATCACAATCACCTCCATCATAATCATAATCACCACAGTCACCTCCATCATAATCATAATCACCACAGTCACCTCCATCACAGTCATAACCACCACAATCACCTCCATCATAATCATCACAATCACCTCCATCATAATCATAACCATCACAATCACCTACATCATAATCACCACAGTCAACTCCATCATAATCATAACCATCACAATCACCTCCATCATAATCATAATAACCACCATCACCTTTATCATAATAATAACCATCACAATCACCTACATCATAATCATAACCACCACCATGACCTCCATCACAATCATTAACAACACCATCACAATCATAACCATCACAATCACCTACATCATAATCATAACCATCACAATCACCTCCATCATAATCATAACTACCACCATCACCTTTATCATAATAATAACCATCACAATCACCTACATCATAACCACCACCATGACCTCCATCATAATCATAACTACCACCATCACCTCCATCATAATCATAACTACCACCATCAACTTTATCATAATCATAACCATCACAATCACCTCCATCATAATCATAACTACCACCATCAACTTTATCATAATCATAACCATCACAATCACCTACATCATAATCATAACCACCACCATGACCTACATCATAATCATAACCACCACCATCATAACCACCACAATCACCTACATCATAATCATCACAATCACCTACATCATAATCATAACCACCACCATCACCTCCATCACAATCATAACCACCAAAATCACCTCCATCATAATCATAACCACCACAATCACCTCTATCATAATCATAACCATCACAATCACCTACATCATAACCATCACAATCACCTCCATCATAATCATAACCACCACCATCACCTTTATCATGTTCATAACCACCACCATCACCTCAATCACAACCAACACAATCATCTCCATCATAATCATAACCATCACAATCACCTACATCATAATCATAACCACCACCATGACCTCCATCATAATCATAACCACCACCATCACAATCATAACCATCACAATCACCTCCATCATAATCACCACCATGACCTCTATCATAATCATAATCACCACAATCACCTCCATCACAGTCATAACCACCACAATCACCTCCATCATAATCATAACCACCACAATCACCTACATCATAATCATAATCACCACCATGACCTCTATCATAATCATAATCACCACAATCACCTCCATCATAATCATAACCATCACAATTACCTCCATCACAGTCATAACCACCACAATCACCTCCATCATAATCATAACCACCACAATCACCTCCATCATTATCACCACCATGACCTCTATCATAATCATAACCACCACAATCACCTCCATCATAATCACCACAGTCACCTCCATCACAGTCAAAACCACCACAATCACCTCCATCATAATCATAATCACCACAGTCACCTCCATCACAGTCAAAACCACCACAATCACCTCCATCAATCATAATCACCACAGTCACCTCCATTACAGCCATAACCACCACAATCACCTCCATCATAATCATAATCACCACAGTCACCTCCATCACAGTCAAAACCACCACAATCACCTCCATCATAATCATAACCATCACAATCACCTACATCATAATCATAACCACCACAATCACCTACATTATAATCACAATCACCACAGTAACCTCCATCATAATCATAACCATCACCTACATCATAACCATCACAATTACCTACATCATAATCACCACAGTCACCTCCATCATAATCACCACAGTCACCTCCATCACAGTCATAACCACCACAATCACCTCCATCATAACCATCACAATCACCTACATCATAATCATAACCATCACAATCACCTACATCATAATCACCACAGTCACCTCCATCATAATCATAATCACCACAGTCACTTCCATCATAATCATAACCATCACAATCACCTACATCATAATCACCACAGTCCCCTCCATCATAATCATAACCATCACAATCACCTCCATCAAAATCATAATCACCACAGTAACCTCTATCATAATCATAACCATCACTATCACCTACATCATAATCATAATCACCACAATCCCCTCCATCATAATCATAACCATCACAATCACCTACATCATAATCACCACAGTCACCTCCAACATAATCATAACCATTACAATAATCTACATCATAATCACCACAATCATAACCATCACAATCACCTACATCATAATCACCACAGTCACCTCCATCATAACCATAACCATCACATACATCATAATCACCACAGTCACCTCCATCATAATCATCACAATCACCTACATCATAATCACCACAATCACCTCCATCATAATCATAACCATCACAATCACCTACATCATAATCATAACCACCACCATCACCTACATCATAATCACCCCAGTCACCTCCATCATAATCATAACCATCACCTCCATCATAATCATCACAATCACCTCCATCACAATCACCTACAGCATAATCATAATCACCACAGTCACCTCCATCACAGTTATAACCACCACAATAACCTCCATCACAGTCATAACCACCAGTCACCTCCATCACAATCATTACCACTACCACCATTATATGCAGCAACCTACATACATACGAGCAGTGGGAATGACACTTATAGAAGCAGCTCCGTTTTAGAAATTGTCCTATTAATCAATATACATGTCTTGTCTCTAACCAAAACTGTAACCCAGTCGCTTTTAGCATGGTTCTTTGTTCCATTTATATAACAAAGAGATAAATATAAAGTCAAAGAATGTTTCTTTTTAGTTTGTATCTTCAGTATAATAGTATGTATCTTTCTAGTATGTCTCTTTAGTATAATAGTATGTATCATTAGTACAATAGTATGTATCATTAGTACAAAAGTATGTATCATTAGTACATTAGTATGTATCATTAGTATGTATCTTTAGTACAATAGTATATATCTTTAATATAAGTTATAAAACATTATTAACAATATCAACTTTTTGCAGTAAAACACAGTATTTAATCCATTTTGACCCCAGCTTTTGTTTCTTGGCCTGTCAGTGTTCTTGAAATTGAAAATAAGACTGATTTGTACTTTAAATTTGTAAACCTCCAGGCTCAATTGCACATGCGAAATGGGACCCATCCCAACATGCAGTTGTCAGTTCTTTATTAAAATCAGTTGCTATTCATTTCTATGCACTAATGTATCTTCATTTATTACATTAAAGTACAGTTAAAAATGATTTTAACTTGAAAATTAAATGTCTGATAAATTAATAAGAAATTTCAAGACTTAGGTTGCAGGCTTTTGATATACTTATCTGTAGTTGAAACAGGGGTAGATCTGGGCTATTCCATGGTACTTTCAGAGGCAGTCTTGAGTTGAGCCCTGTGGATACTATCACAAACCACAGTAATCTGAGGTGTTACAAACCTGTTGTTAGCCCTGGCACTGGGCTTGTCTAACTTCAATTGTGCGCAATATGGCACTGTATTATGCAAGTGCAGTTATGGCTGGGCACAGCTTGAGCCGGTTTAAAAACCTTTGGTTAAGGCCTTAATACCTCCAGTTGATAACTGATTTACCCTGTGAAATACAGAGGCTGCCAGATGATCCCAGCAAACAAAGATAAATGACCAGCAAAGTAAAGTGAAGTTACAGTGATACACGGTTTATTCTCTGATAAACAGTAAAACTGGCTTGAATCAGTGGTATTTTGAGTGGTTATCATAAACCATATAAAAAGTATTCACTCATTCTCATTTTTGGGGCCGAAACAGACAGGCAAATTTCCAGAAATCTTACTTAAAAGGATGGGTGCTTGACTGAAAGTCTAATATAATAGAACAACATCTCTAGAGTTAGAATTAAACAAGAGCCATTCTACAAACGGTGTTTTTATTTACGTTCATTTATGCAAACAATACCCCCTGAAATTATTATTGCCCTGAAATTATTATTGTATTTTACGTGACATGGGTATGTTATATTTACTGTAGCGACAAAATCGTCCAATTTAGTCATAATGTATGTAGTGTGTACGTTTATTTTACTGACAATGTATACCGGCATAAGGAACTTAACTGATTTAACATTTACTGGAAACTTATATGAACTACTTACATAATATGGAACAAATATATTGCAAACATTGTAAAAAACCTTTCAAGATTCCAAACCTTAGCTTGCAATTACTCTAAATATTTGTGAACAATAAAGAAATATTATTTTTAGACGTTTACAGCATAACACAATATATATGTTACCTAAACGACACCAATAAGCATATATTTTGTAAATATTAGGAGTTACTCGGACTTCAAACGAAACATGACTACTTGTCACGTAAAATTCAATGAAAATAACTTTTTTTTTAAAACAAGTCCAATTTCAAAATAGACAAACATTTTCTGTTAATGGATTTAGTAAAACTCTGAAATACAAACTTTCACATTGGTGTAATAGATGTAATGTCTGCAAAATTATGAAATGAAACTTTCAGGTAAAGTTCACTCATATTGTACATATTTTGTTTCTGTATGTATATACATTTTGTAAGGTTATGCTACAACAAGAAATGAATACACAATCAATACTGAACAATATTAAACCTTCCACCGTATTCTAGAAAATGTCAAACTGAATTCGCAAGCACAAAATGTCAACTTAACTCTTTATTTCCTCAAGACCGTCACGTAAAAGTCGTCAGCTGTCCCTTTAAAATGTGTGCAATGTCCTCATCTGAAATCTTATAAAGACTACAACTTTGTCCATTGTGTACAGCTTCTTATACTTTGCACAAAATTGTTTCTGGTGTGAGTTCCATTATATTTTCTCTTGTGGGCCATTTTAAACACTCTTTAATTTTTGACCCATTTTCTATGAATGTGGCTTTAATGGGCACTTCAGCCTCATCATCAAAGGCTATGATTTTCCCAATGTACACATCATCTTCATATTCAGCAGCAGTGTAATCTCCTATCTCATAGTCTTCTTCCTGTTGTACATATTCTTAAGCCTTCTCATTTTCAATCACGCTTGGCTCTATCTCGGTTGCTGTGGTTGTCATCTTATTAAACTTCTCTGACGCTTGTGATTTTTGCAGTTAATGTTTTCTCCAACCATAACTATTTGTATCAGACCACACGAACCAGTTTTCATTGAAGCAGTTTTCGCACACACACGCCATATCCTTGACCGTAAGTTCATGCTCAGATATGCAAGCCACCGAGTGTAATTTCAAAGTTCCTTTCATTGGGTTGATCTGCTTCAGTCTTTCTTCAACTTGCTGAGTGGCTCCATTGTATTCGGTTGTCTCAACAAATTCATACCTGATTTTGTTATCTGTCTTTGACCGCATTTGTAGAAATCTCTCCCTTAAGTTATGTTCTCCTTTCCCGTCTTGATTGCCGTGTCAGCTGATCTCTTCACCACCCCGCCAATACCGTCGCAAGCGCCCTTGCTGTTACCACATTTAAAGAAATGCCAACTTGCTTTCAGTCCGTAAAGGTTCTCGTGCCTCGCAACTATATCAAACATCGTTTTATTCCTGTACTGGCTGGTAGGCGAGTCTGTCCAATAGTGGATAAACTTGTCTTCAGGACAAGTGTCCTTAACAAACCTTGTCACCTTGTTAAGGATCGCTGTCACCATAGAAGAGTTGTGGTTCAGAACCTCTGATACCACCACCATGCTCGAGTGTTCCACAGTATCATTGTCCGAGTAATTACATTACTATGGGGTGCAGTGTTACCGATTCAGGGTTCCAGTAGGCGCTTTGTATTTCCTCCATTTCTTTAACATTATAGTTTACACGATAGTTTTTCGTGAGTTCCATTTGTACGCACACCTGATCTTAATTAAATTTCAAAGATTCTTTCATAAGTTTGAACGATTGAAATTGGTTTTTGACTCTTTTAGCATGGTTCTTGAACTTGTACAACTCTTTTGCTACATCTTTAGCAAATGTGTCAATCTTTTTCTTTCTCTATTAACTTGGTTCTTTGTTTGCCATCAACTCTTCAACTCTTTAAATTTGATCATTAATGGTAGATTGTGTTGCCTTAACTAAATAAAATGTCTGAATAAAAAGATATCACATCACGGGATGACGTCACAGGACAAGTATAATTCGAAACAATTGATTTTGCCATCATCAGGTGGTGTGACAGTCACTTTCTGTGGACAGTGTCACATAAGCATTCAATCACGTAAAATTAAATTTGACCCTTTATATAAAAAAAAAAAAAAAAAAAAAAAAATCAAATGTATTTTTAAATATGACCTTATAGCAATAACATGAAAGCTTACGTGGTTATCATAGAAAAGAACAGATCGCCGTCATGTAAATATTCAGTCAAATAAAACTGACATGCGATTCAGTTGTTTTAAACGGTTACCATAAAACAAATACTTCGTTATTGGGAAAAATAGGCCCCAAGGTGATAATTGTACAGCTGAATAAATTACAACAAAGGTCCATGGTAGGATTGTGTTTCTTGCGCTTATTTTTAAATCATCTACAAGAATATTGTCACGTAAGATTCTGATGGTTTGTGACAAAACAAGAAAAAAAATTTCTACCATACTTACGACAGAAAATGATCGTTTTTGCTTGTATAATTTTCAAGTACCACTGTACAAATTATTTTACCAATTCTATTTTGGCATATCACGTGTAGTACACAGTTTTTAAACGCTGTTGAAATTGTGAAAATATGTTTGTGACACTGAATTTTGCAGGGTGTTATGATATAAAATGTGCCCTCACTAGTATTAAGCATTTCATACCATTTCAGACCATTTTAATTTTACAGAGATATGATGTACTGACAATATGGTATGAAAAACAAGTATGTTTTGTTTTTAAAATACTCTTTTTTCTATTGTTAGATTGTCTGTGACGTGTATTCGGCCCAAAAAATGAGAACGAGTGATTACATAAAAGTAAAGTTATACACTTATGGAATAAGAATTTAAAGAATCCATGAATAGCTACCTCCATAGAAAACAGCAGATGCAGGTTCCTTTGACACTGCAAATAATTATTAAATTCCCTAAAAAAATCTCTAAAGAAGACACCCGGACATAAATGCATTTACGGGTGGAAAAATAGATGGACAAACATATCGACAGACAAGTAGACAATCTGATCCCAGAATTCCCTTAACCCAGAAGCAACAACAGCAAACTTTGTGTGATCATTTTTTTAAAAGATTAGTTCTTAAGCTAAGAGTCATCCTTGCTTTCCTTGCATTATAAAAAGGCAACCAGTAATCATCATGATAGAAGTCCTTTGAATTCAATAGCATGTGTGTGTGTGTGTGGGGGGGGGGGGGGGGGGGGGGCGGTATAATGAGGATAAAAATAAAATAATTTGCCAAGATATCACTTAAATGAATACCAGATGTATGGTAAAACACTATAAAACAACAAACTATAACATAATTTAATTTGAGAAGAAACAACAGGGAATGACGTCAGTCCCAAGAGATACAAAATTTTGTTCAGCACAGCGGTACCAATGATGAGATGCAAATTATTAACATCAAACATTATTTGTAAGTATAATTAAACCTTTGTTAATGATGCAAGTTCTTACAATATATTATCTCCATTTACCTATATTGCACATACCTGTTATTACAGTTGCATTTAGAATTTGAAATCAAAATATGAAGATAAAAAAAACCCCACACATACATTTTAAATGTATACTATTATATGTAAATAAGATTTGATATGCCACCAACTATATTCTGGTCAGGTTTTTATTAAAGTAGATGGCTGCCTTCACTGTGATAGGATGCTAAGTACATATGACATTGTACTACACAATATTACTTGACTGATTCCATTGGGAACAGAACCATTATCCTCCAACATCCTACAGCTATGGCTCTATCCCACTACTAGGAAATAGATACAGTTAGATTATAGCATTACTCATTTGTAAAATGTAACAACATACAAACTGACAACTTGGTGTCATGGTCTTAATGATGATGAATACTTACAAAGAATTTTACCAAGCAAAATGTAGGACTAAAGTGTATGGCACCATACCTACACTGAAAATGATTTTATAAATGATGCCATATTAATTTATATCTGCTGTTATTGGATTCCATTGTACAAGTTGAATTGTCACCATATAATTTCTTCCCCACAGTTCCAAACAATTTTTAAGACAAATAGAAGAAAAATCCAACATTTGTTTTAATGTATGCACATAATACATGTATATGTATTTAACTATCACTGAAACATAACAGCTGAAAATTGAACTATTTCCTTTCAGACAAAGTACTTTTGCAGAATAGGATTACAAAATACTTGTAATCTAGGTATGAACGGATACACTGCAGTGACAAAATTGGAAAATTTTAGCGATATCTAGCTTTTATTGGTGGTGTGAAACTCTAAACAAATGTCTTCAGTAGAACCACTGTTACCTTGTATGTCAGCTTGAAGACCTCCATATGTGAAAGTTAAAGGACTTCCAGTCAAGTGAAATCATTTTTAAGTGTTTTAGCCTAAAGACTTATTATTGTTAATCATATGCTGATGATGGATACAACACATAAATCCGCGCTTCATGTTTATTAAGATTGCGGTATTGTGCCACTAATGAGGCAATCAGTGTACTGTTTATAAAAAATGTATACATCTAACATATATTTCCGCTAAATCTTGCCATGCCACAGTTCAAAGCTATACTAGTTTGTTGAGCTTCAATTGGTTAAAAATAATTTAAAAACATTGCAACACTTTTGATTCTCCCAACCTAGTTACAACACTGTCCTATAATATAGTGATTACTGGTAATATTTGAATCCATTATTCAGTATAGTTAAACATCTTTTTCCTTTTCAAAGCAAATTAAAGAACTCAAAGTTGACCAACTGTAAACAAGTTGTTTTAAAAATATAATTAATCACAAAAGAGAAAGGATTATTAAGGATCAATGAATGTTGGTTATTTATAAAATTTGTGTTATGAACAGTTATATAAAATAAGATTCCATATTATAAAGATGAGATTTTTTACACAGACATATAACAACCTTCAAAACAAAGTTACACATGAACAAAGTAAACAGCTTATTTATGAATGATAAAATGCAAAAATTAGCGGTATGCAACAAGTATTTTGGGAACATATCAGAAATGAACTGTTCAAATTATATCACACATTTATTGGAAAATGTATACAATCATTTCATCTCTGAAGCTTGAATGCATGTACATTACATAAGCATTACTGACATGTCATGACTGAAAACAAAGCTCATAAATTTACCTTGATTGATTGTTATTATTATTATTGTAAATGAACTTTAACATATCAAAGCAAACAAAACAATCTGCTAAGATAGTTAAGATCCAGATAAGCCAGATCTTGTTAGTGTCTCATACAAAAGGAATGGTTTGATCTGTTTCTTCAGTGTTTGCTTTCCTGTCTCAAGCAATATGATTATATATATTTACATGGAAATGTTGGCATACAATCAATAATGAATGCCATCATTATGACCTGACAAGTTAAAAAGAGTTACCTATCATTTTTAGCTGTTAAATGCGTCATGTGATACACTTAAATAAAAACACTAATGTGACTATGACACTTCAACATACTATGCACTCACTGATAAAAAAGTTTTACAATTAGCATTAAAATATATATAACAAACAATGGTTGTACAACAAAGGCATGTTA
Source organism: Sinonovacula constricta (assembly GCA_007844125.1). Taxonomy (NCBI): domain Eukaryota; kingdom Metazoa; phylum Mollusca; class Bivalvia; order Cardiida; family Solecurtidae; genus Sinonovacula; species Sinonovacula constricta. The sequence continues at coordinate 56,292,117 of CM017555.1, forward strand.
CTGCACTTTGTATTTTCTATGCATAACAAAGTATTACATGTAAATATAGTTGTTTACCAACATAAAATGAGTCAAGAAGAGTTTTTTTTATAAAGCCTCCAATGAGATTTAGCTGACTGATATCTGGCTTATAAAATAACTATATAGCAGCATTTTTTGTGCTTCCTTATGGTTAAATCAGGTAAATGATGCAGATCCAGATCCAGGATTTTCCTTTAGAAGCTGACAGCAGATCAGGATCTGCACTCTCTGCAGCTGTGTCTCTAGCAATATCTATTGGTAAGAAGATGACATAAGTATTAGCACACATGTATTAGCTAAGTAACAAAATGCTACATCTTTATATTGTAAAATGTTTACAATATAAACCCTCATTTCAGTATATAACATATCATTATGCATTTAATTTTAACACAACTGTAGACTCAAGATTAAACTAGACTAGTAATCTGATGGCTAACAAATACACCCCACACACTCCCTGTCCATAAATCTTTGTTTGAATTATTGTTATGAAAAATATCTCCTGCAATTGATATCAAATCAGAATGAAACTAGCAGCTCCACACCTTTTCATTGGTATCAAAGATAATGATGACACAAAACTGATGCAGAAAAACCCCAGACAAAACTGTCTCCTGACAGACAGACACTGCCTGAAACCCTGATTCAAATATACCCCTAACAAACTTCGTTTTAGAGTAGGGTATAAAAAGCTGTTTAACATTTCACATTAATTTAAATTTTAAATTTGTCAAGACAACCATTTGAACATTTAACAAAAACAACTTCCAATATATTGCCACTGCATTTAATTATATATTATTCTGAATGTCAAATCTACAGAGTAATATGGCTGACAATGTGTGTTAACGGTTGTGTCTTGTATTCCTTTTGTGAATAAAAGATAGTGCTCTGTTTTGTTGCCTTAGAAACCATCTTAAAATTTTTAGTACATTCATACAATAATTAATTATCAAAGTTGTTGCTTTCATCAATTTGTTCTAGAAGTTTGCCAACTAATAAGTCACACTTCTTTAATTAGCCGATCAGTTATGCCTCTTGTATGTGATGTTGTATCTGTGAGCCCTCTGAAACGAAAGAGGAAATATTAAATGATGAAAAGGGGACCATAATGGCCAATATCACTCACCTGAGAGCCATAGACCAAAAAGCAATGTTAAACATGCCACAATAATTGTAACACATGTATACAAAAGCAACATTTGGGCAATCTGTTTCAATTCATTTACTACATGGCCAAATATGGAAAATGGCTGAATCCTTGGCAGCCATGTTTTTTGATAGAACAAAATTCTTTGACCACACTATAGTAGTATGTCTGTTTATAACAAGATTTTCAAGGTTTTTCTATAAAAGCATATATGGAAATTGGCCACGGCCCTGCCAGCTAGGTTTTCTGACAGATCAAAATTCTGTGAACAATCTTGATGCAGGGCTAGCCAAGGAAGATGAATAGCAAATATCAAAGCTCTAGCTCTGCTTCTGACAAGAAATTTTTCAGTTTTCCTACATAGCAATATAGGAAAATAGCCACGCTTCAAGTGCTGATGCTTTTTGACAGATCAAATTCTTTCAACTATCTTGAAAAATATCATGGCTCTAGCTCTTGTAGTTTCTGACAAGAAGATTTTCTACATTTTCTTATATAACCATATTTGGAAAATGGCCATGCCCGTGGTGGCCATTTTTTGTTATGAATCAAAATTCTTTGAACAAATTTTTGTTCCACGTGCCTACTGAATCTTTTGAGGAAGTTTAGGTAAATTTAGGCCAATGCTTTCCAAGATGTCATTTACAGAATGTTTACAGATACATGACATGTGATGCATGACACATGATGCCAGACATCAGACGAGTACAATAGTTCACCCTGAGCATGTGCTCAGCTAAGCTTATAAAATAATCAACCATCAATGTGATTACCTCAAACTTAGTAATAAACTCTGCGAACACTCCAAACAGTTCCATTGTGGTGATCTTCTTGCAGTCTTCACCGAAGAAGGTGACTGTATTGTGGAATTCTTCCATGGTACCCGCATTAAGTCGAAACAAACTTTGTATCTCATCTGATGCCTGAGAGATAAAGTGCCCCATCACATCCTGGAACTTGTCGTCGATGCCAAGACTTGTCTTCTGTGATCCAAACTTCTCTAGAGTGTTAGATATGTCCTAAAATGTGACACTTAGATGAGAACCAGAGTTTTCTCTTGAAGGAAAATGTTCCTGATTATCATCATCATCATCATTAGCATTATAACCACCATAGTCAGTATAAAACATTCAACCGTATCATCATCATCTAAACCTGACTACTTGTCTAAAAATAAAAGTTTGTGTACAGTGTCATGCCATATATCAGTAAACTTGCTGTTTATTATTGATCAAAGCATCTTCAAAATCAGGTTTTAACGCTGCTTTGGAAAATGATGCCTTCATAAAGGCAGGCAATAATTATACACTTTAGACTAAAAGAAACATTTTAGTACTGAAAGATGAAACTCAAGTATTGCTTGGATGTGACTTGTGACAGCCAGGCATCTTAGATGTAAATAAGATATCAACAAATATTTTGAAATATTGAAAGATAAATAAATTATTCTTTACCTGTAGAACCTTTCGTATGTCTTGGAGTTCTTGGTTTAGCAAAACATTCGAAACTGAAACAGCAATGGAACAGGTGATGTAAAACTTGATCATTAACTATTAACATTTCTAAAATGCAGAGACATCTCTATTTAGAATGAGAATATTTTTGATATAAAAGGACGGAAAAGAACATAATTTGTACCCTTATTTTTATTATAAAAACATATAGAAAATGTGTGATGTGCAATAAGAACATTTTTAGTATGAGGTGTGTTCGTAAAGATCCTGAACAAGCCCTTCTCTTTAATATTTTTTTTCGCTAATAAGTTAAAATTATACAGCAAATTGAGGCTTTATAATTACACTTTTTATATAGTTAATATATAAAATTATATGAAGACAGAGAGTGAACATATCAGTCACCATAGCAATGCACTCCTGAAACCATGTCACACTTTGTTAATATTATTAATTTTGTATCATTTATAATAAATTTATTTAACAACGTCCAAAAGTGTGAAATTTATAGACATTTGATTTGACTTCATGTTGAAAATACTGATGTCATTTCCTTAGTATTTAGGCCGTTATTCCGGATATGAAAAGTAAACAAAGTGAAAAGTGATCTATCATTGGCTACAACGTTAAAACTTGAGCAGCGGTGCATTATAAAATTTCACTACTAATTTGACACCAATAGACACTTTTAAGTTTATTCAGAAAGGAAATGGCAATGTAACCCTATCCAGAAGTCTAGTGTTTGCCTAGCACAAGAAGTTCCATGACATAACTGAAAACGTTTCTGACAAACCACGTTGTCCAAGCTGCCTGGATGTATTTGCACTAGCCAGAATCAAAACAACAATCAATGATATAAAAACACAGAGATTCTCCATCCCGGAAGGAGAGAACCTGCAAGTCCTTCAGAAAATTTATGTTCATGTTCTTCATGGACGTGCATGGACTGATACTGTCACATGCCATACCAGCAGGGACCACAGTAAATGCTGTTTACTATCAGAAGGTATATTATCTTGAATTTAATATTATTTTTTTAATTTAAAACTATTTAGACTATTGCAACTTACTTTTGTAGAAATGTATATCGATTAAGCATTTTAACAAAATAGTTATAATTACTATACTGTACAAAGTGCTCATAAAATGCATACATAAGGCATACAAAACATCGAATATGTTCTCATTTCTGATTGCAGGTTATACACCTAGGTTTGACACAGGCGCTCAGGTGGAAACGTCTGGAGATGGAGATTGAAGAGTTAATCTACCACCAGGACAATGCACCTACACATTGGGCAGTTGAAACCTTAGACCCGATCGACTTCCTGGGTTTGGAGCAGATCCTGCACCCACCTTACTCATCTGATCTTGCGCCTATGGATTTATCTCTATTCCCACATCTTTTTGGTTTTCTTACTTGTCCAAGAACTTTTTGAACACAAATCTGCATTCCAATTTATTTTATGTGGTATATAACATTATTACGTCATTTTAATTTGTAATAAGCTGTAAATACAATTATTGTCCAAATACTCACAGGCCAAAACTATATTTTAATGGTATTTATTCCAAATGTGAAACAACATTGTCTTGCACACTATCTAAAAACAAAAACATGCAAAATTTATCAAGTGTAGTCCTCCTGATGACAACGTTGATGTCAATTACTCACGTTATCTTATGGAGTGAGACATATATTTTACAACAACTTGATTTAAGATTTTAGGTTATAAACTTCACAATGGAAGACCAACTATGTGCATTCATGGAAGTATTTTAAAAATAATTAACATTTTAACAGAAGACTCCTGCTACAAAGAGACTACAATTACCAATTTACACAGTTAGTACAAGTCTTTGGAAATGACAAATCTGGATGCACCGGACCTAGAAGTTCCATTGGTAGAGTGTCAGCTCCAGGTTCAAGAGCCCCTTGGTTCAAACCAGGGCAAAATTAAAATTAAAATGGTAGTAGTATATCTTTCTCCCTAATGCTCAAGCAAATATAAGGGTAGTTCCAAGACTGGTTGCCCCGGTGTCAGGATAATGTGACTGGGTGTGGTATCATGCCGGGTGTTCATAGCATGCTATACACAGTGAAGGCAGCACAATATCTGCTTCAGCTGGACATTGTCTCCAGATAACTGAAAGATTGTTGGAGGTTTTAAAAACCTAACAAACAAATCCCCCAAAATTCATGTTGACATTTTCAAAGTATTTCTTAAAATTGTTTTTAAGAACAAATTGTCTCTATTACAAATGGTGCTATTACTGGTAGTGAAATGGGATGTTGGTTATTATTTCTATATTGGCAATGATTTATGGTCAATCGAACAAACATTTCCACTTATCAATGACAAAGAGACAGTTATTGTACTTCTAAATGGTTTGGAAACTTCAAAAACAAAGCTTTTCCACACATAAATCATCTGACTTTCTAGTCTTAACTAGACAAAAACAGTTTTAATTACATAGAAAAGCAGTAATCTAGTACTTAAGAGTATAACATGTCACATTAAGTGTCTGTGTTTAATGGTTATGTTAATAACTCTTTAATCTATACAACTGCCATCTTACACCATAAACAGTCTGCATTAAATTGTTGTTTCCTTCGATAATAAAACTGGATGGTGGCCTGATGTGTGACGTCCAACTGGTGCCAACTGGGACAGGCCAGAAATTAAGACTATCCCTATTTTCCTAATGCTGTTGTTGCTATTTAAATAAAAGTAAATAAAAATACCTGGGTAAATTAGGAAAATGACAAAGTGTATAGGCATATATGTTTAGTTTGTGTATACATTCACACACAATTAATATATTGTCATAATGGTAGTTTTAAATTATTATTAGTGGAGTAAGACTTTAGACAAATGTCTTGGTTGAACCACCGTTAGCAGTAACTTTAGGACCAGATACAAAACAACCCCTGATCTTCACATGGCTGATCTGGATCTGTACTAAAGTCCACATGATTAGAATACAGAAAGGGTTTGTTGAACACACATCCAATATAGGTGAAATGCTGAACAAAAAAAAAAAATTAAAAAGTTTGGTACATTTACAGCTAATATTTTGTATATAGTATTGATTTTTATGTAGAGTAGTTCTAATTAATGTAAGCACTGCACTTATAGAAGCAATATATTGTGTTAAATCTTATACCGGCTAGTTCTTGTTGATAAAAGCTCAGAATATCAAAAACTGATATATTGTGTTGAATCTCACACAAACTACATGTATTTTTAACTAATTAAATCTTTTTGCACTTTTGGAACTGATATAATGTGCTCAATCTGATAAAGACTTGTTCTAATAAATTAAAGCTTATTACTTTTATAGCTGATAAAATGTGTTGAATCTCATAACTCCTAGTTCTAATCAAAGTTTCATAACATTCAAAGAGACTACACAACATTGTGTTCATTGTTGAACAGCTTACATTTGGATGCTTCTGGAACTGTGGTCAGTTCCTCTCCAACTGCAATATTCTCTGGAAACTTGTTGTACACAGCCTTGGCCAATACATGAAGAAATGTCAACTTATTGTCAGCTGTTTTAGTGATCTCAAGCTGTAATATAAACATCATCATTTTCACTTTTTTTCTCATCAACAGTGTCACCATCATCAGCTCGCCTATCAATAGGAGAGACACCACTACAATCATGCATATGAAGACAATCTGCATCAACCATTATCATGTACTGCAATCACGGCCATCATTCAGGATCATGTAATCAACACTTATCTTTATTATCTTCATTTATCTACAGCATGTTCATGATAAACATCATTAAGATCCATGTCATCATCATCATCATCATCATCATCATCATCATCATCCCCATCCAAATCATTTGTTATTATCGACACCATTAATCACATCAGTATCATCATGCTCACAACCATCATTCCTTTTTTTGTATCATACATAATAATAATGAGTGTTTTTATTTAATATATAGTCTGGTTTTTTTTTATCAAAGCATCTGATTTTTGTTACAATGATGTCTATACACTTGTATGTTGCAACTTTAGCAACCATAAAAATGATATCTACTGGCATCATAACCATAGCAACCATAAATAATGTCCACTGGCATCATAACCTTAGCAACCCTAAAAATAATGTCTACAGGCATCATAACCATAGCAATCATAAATAATGTCCACTGGCATCATAACCCTAGCAATCACAAATAATGTCCACTGGCATCTATCCCTAGCAACCATAAAAATAATATCCACTGGCATTATAACCCTAGCAACCATAAAAATAATGTCCACTGGCATAAAACCATAGCAACCATAAAAATAATGTCCACTGGCATTAAAACCCTAGCAACCACAAATAATGTCCACTGGCATCATAACCCTAGCAACCATAAAAATAATGTCCACTGGCATCATAACCATAGCAAGCATAAAAATAATGTTCACTGACATCATAACCCTAGCAACCATAAAAATAATGTCCACTGGCATCATAACCCTAGCAACCATAAAAATCATGTCTACTGGCATCATAACGCTAGCAACCATAAAAATCATGTCTACTGGCATCATAACCCTAGCAACCATAAAAATAATGTCCACTGGCATCAAAACCAAAGCAACCATTAAAATAATGTCCACTGGCATCATAACCCTAGCAATCATAAAAATAATGTCCACTGGCATTATAACCCTAGCAACCACAAAGAATGTCCACTGGCATCATAACACTTGCAACCACAAATAATGTCCACTGGCATCATAACCCTAGCAACCATAAAAATAATGTCCACAGGCATCAAAACCGTTGCAACCATAAAAATAATGTCCACTGGCATCATAACCCTAGCAACCATAAAAATAATGTCCACTGGCATCATAACCCTAGCATACATAAAAATAATGTCCACTGACATCATAACCCTGGCAACCATAAATATAATGTCCACTGGCATCATAACCCTAGCAACCATAAAAATAATGTTCACTGGCATCATAACCTTAGCAACCATAAATATTGTCCACTGGCATCATGACCCTAGCAACCATAAAAATAATGTCCACTGGCATTATAACCCTAGCAACCATAAAAATAATGTCCACTGGCATCATAACACTAGCAACCATAAAAATAATGTCAACTGGCATTATAACCATAGCAATCATAAAAATAATGTCCACTGGCATCATAACACTAGCAACCATAAAAATAATGTCCACTGGCATCATAACCCTAGCAACCATAAAAATAATGTCCACTGGCATCATAACCCTAGCAATCATAAAAATAATGTCCACTGGCATTATAACCCTAGCAACCGCAAATAATGTCCACTGGCACCATCACCCTAGCAACCATAAAAATAATGTCCACTGGCATCAAAACCGTAGCAACCATAAAAATAATGTCTACTGGCATCATAACCCTAGCAACCAAAAAAATAATGTCCACTGGCATCATAACCCTAGCAACAATAAAAATAATGTCTACAGGCATCATAACCCTAGCAACCATAAAAATAATTTCCTGTGGCATCATAACCCTAGCAACCATAAAAATAATGTCCACTGGCATATAACCCTAGCAACGATAAAAATAATGTCCACTGGCATCATCACCCTAGCAACCATAAAAATAATGTCCACTGGAATCATAACCCTAGCAACCATAAAAATAATGTTCACTGACATCATAACCCTAGCAACCATAAAAATAATTTCCTGTGGCATCATAACCCTAGTAACCATAAAAATAATGTCCACTGGCATATAACCCTAGCAATGATAAAAATAATGTCCACTGGCATCATCATCCTAGCAACCATAAAAATAATGTCCACTGGAATCATAAACCTAGCAACCATAAAAATAATGTTTACTGACATCATAACCCTAGCAACCATAAAAATAATGTCCACTGCCATCATAACTCTAGCAACCACAAAAATCATGTCTACTGGCATCACAATCCTAGCAACCATAAAAATAATGTCCACTGGCATCATAACCCTAGCAACCATAAAAATAATGTCCACTGGCATCATAACCATAGCAAGCATAAAAATAATGTCAACTGGCATTATAACCCTAACAACCACAAAAATAATGTCAACTGGCATTATAACCCTAACAAACATAAAAATAATGTCCACTGGCATCATAACCCCAGCAACCATAAAAATAATGTCCACTGGCATCATAACCCTAGCAACCATAAAAATAATGTCCACTGGCATCATAACCCTAACAACCATAAAAATAATGTCCACTGGCATCATAACACTAGCCACCATAAAAATAATGTGTACTGGCATCATAACCCTAGCAACCATAAAAAAATGTCCACTGGCATCATAACACTAGCAACTATAAAAAGAATGTCAACTGGCATCATAACCCTAGCAACCATAAAAATAATGTCCACTGGCATCATAACCCTAGCAACCATAAAAATAATGTCCACTGGCATCATAACCCTAGCAACCAATAAAATAATGTCCACTGGCATCAAAACCCTAGAAACCATAAAAATAATGTCCACTGGCATCATAACCCTAGCAACAATAAAAATAATGTCCACTGGCATCATCATCCTAGCAACCATAAAAATAATGTCCACTGGAATCATAACCCTAGCAACCATAAAAAATGTTCACTGACATTATAACCCTAGCAACCATAAAAATAATGTCCACTGGAATCATAACCCTAACAACCAAAAAAATAATGTTCACTGACATCATAACCCTAGCAACCATAAACATAATGTCCACTGGCATCATAACCCTAGCAACCATAAAAATAATGTGTACTGGCATCATAAACCTAGCAACCATAAAAATAATGTGTACTGGCATCATAACCATAGCAACCATAAAAATGTCTACTGGCATCATAACCCTAGCAACCATAAATAATGTCCACCAGCATCATAACCCTAAACCACAAATAATGTCCACTGGAATCATAACACTAGCAACCATAAAAATAATGTCCACTGGCATTATAACCCTAGTAACCATAAAAATAATGTCCATTGGCATCATAACACTAGCAACCATAAAAATAATGTCAACTGGCATTATAACCCTAACAACCACAAAAATAATGTCAACTGGCATTATAACCCTAACAACCACAAAAATAATGTCAACTGGCATTATAACCCTAACAAACATAAAAATAATGTCCACTGGCATCATAACCCCAGCAACCATAAAAATAATGTCCACTGGCATCATAACCCTAGCAACCATAAAAATAATGTCCACTGGCATCATAACCCTAACAACCATAAAAATAATGTCCACTGGCATCATAACACTAGCCACCATAAAAATAATGTGTACTGGCATCATAACCCTAGCAACCATAAAAATAATGTCCACTGGCATCATAACACTAGCCACCATAAAAATAATGTCCACTGGCATCATAACCCTAGCAACCATTAAAAATAATGTCCACTGGCATCATAACCCTAACAACCATAAAAATAATGTCCACTGGCATATAATCCTAGCAACCATAAAAATAATGTCTACTGGCATCATAACTCTAGCAACCATAAATAATGTCCACTGGCATCATAACCTAAGCAACCATAAAAAATAATATCCACTGGCATATAACGCTAGCAACCATAAAATTATGTCCACTGGCATCATAACCCTAGCAACCACAAATAATGTCCAATGGCATATAACCCTAGCAAAAATAAAAATAATGTCTACAGACATCATAACCCTAGCAACAATAAAAATAATTTCCTGTGGCATCATAACCCTAGCAACCATAAAAATAATGTCCACTGGCATATAACCCTAGCAACGATAAAAATAATGTCCACTGGCATCATCACCCTAGCAACCATAAAAATAATGTCCACTGGAATCATAACCCTAGCAACCATAAAAATAATGTTCACTGACATCATAACCCTAGCAACCATAAAAATAATTTCCTGTGGCATCATAACCCTAGTAACCATAAAAATAATGTCCACTGGCATATAACCCTAGCAATGATAAAAATAATGTCCACTGGCATCATCATCCTAGCAACCATAAAAATAATGTCCACTGGAATCATAAACCTAGCAACCATAAAAATAATGTTTACTGACATCATAACCCTAGCAACCATAAAAATAATGTCCACTGCCATCATAACTGTAGCATCCATAAAAATCATGTCTACTGGCATCACAATCCTAGCAACCATAAAAATAATGTCCACTGGCATCATAACTCTAGCAACCATAAAAAAATGTCCACTGGCATCATAACACTAGCAACTATAAAAAGAATGTCAACTGGCATCATAACCCTAGCAACCATACAAATAATGTCCACTGGCATCATAACCCTAGCAACCATAAAAATAATGTCCACTGGCATCATAACCCTAGCAACCATAAAAATAATGTCCACTGGCATCAAAACCCTAGAAACCATAAAAATAATGTCTACTGGCATCATAACCCTAGCATACATAAAAATAATGTCCACTGGCATCATCACCCTAGCAACCATAAAAATAATGTCCACTGGAATCATAACCCTAGCAACCATAAAAAAATGTTCACTGACATCATAACCCTAGCAACCATAAAAATAATGTCCACTGGAATCATAACCCTAACAACCAAAAAAATAATGTTCACTGACATCATAACCCTAGCAACCATAAACATAATGTCCACTGGCATCATAACCCTAGCAACCATAAAAATAATGTGTACTGGCATCATAAACCTAGCAACCATAAAAATAATGTGTACTGGCATCATAACCCTAGCAACCATAAAAATGTCTACTGGCATCGTAACCCTAGCAACCATAAATAATGTCCACCAGCATCATAACCCTAAACCACAAATAATGTCCACTGGAATCATAACACTAGCAACCATAAAAATTATGTCCACTGGCATTATAACCCTAACAACCACAAAAATAATGTCAACTGACATTATAACCCTAACAAACATAAAAATAATGTCCACTGGCATCATAACCCCAGCAACCATAAAAATAATGTCTACTGGCATCATAACCCTAGCATCCATAAAAATAATGTCCACTGGCATCATAACCCTAGCAATCATAAAAATAATGTCCACTGGCATTATAACCCTAGCAACCACAAATAATGTCCACTGGCATCATCACCCTAGCAACCATAAAAATAATGTCCACTGGCATCAAAACCGTAGCAACCATAAAAATAATGTCTACTGGCATCATAACCCTAGCAACCAAAAAAATAATGTCCACTGGCATCATAACCCTAGCAACAATAAAAATAATGTCTACAGGCATCATAACCCTAGCAACTATAAAAATAATTTCCTGTGGCATCATAACCCAAGCAACCATAAAAATAATGTCCACTGGCATATAACCCTAGCAACGATAAAAATAATGTCCACTGGCATCATCACCCTAGCAACCATAAAAATAATGTCCACTGGAATCCTAACCCTAGCAACCATAAAAATAATGTTCACTGACATCATAACCCTAGCAACCATAAAAATAATTTCCTGTGGCATCATAACCCTAGCAACCATAAAAATAATGTCCACTGGCATATATCCCTAGCAATGATAAAAATAATGTCCACTGGCATCATCACCCTAGCAACCATAAAAATAATGTCCACTGGAATCATAACCCTAGCAACCATAAAAATAATGTTCACTGACATCATAACCCTAGCAACCATAAAATTAATGTCCACTGCCATCATAACTCTAGCAACCATAAAAATCATGTCTACTGGCATCACAATCCTAGCAACCATAAAAAAAATGTCCACTGGCATTCATAACTCTAGCAACCACAAAAATAATGTCCACTGGCATCATAACACCAGCAACTTTAAAAATAATGTCAACTGGCATCATAACCCTAGCAACCATAAAAATAATGTCCACTGGCATCATAACCCTAGCAACCATAAAAATAATGTCCACTGGCATCAAAACCCTAGAAACCATAAAAATAATGTCCACTGGCATCATAACCCTAGCAACGATAAAAATAATGTCCACTGGCATCATCACCCTAGCAACCATAAAAAAATTGTCCACTGGAATCATAACCCTAGCAACCATAAAAAATAATGTTCACTGACATCATAACCCTAGCAACCATAAAAATAATGTCCACTGGAATCATAACCCTAGCAACCATAAAAATAATGTTCACTGACATCATAACCCTAGCAACCATAAACATAATGTCCACTGGCATCATAACCCTTGCAACCATAAAAATAATGTCCACTGGCATCATAAACCTAGCAACCATAAAAATAATGTGTACTGGCATCATAACCCTAGCAACCATAAAAATAATGTCCAATGGCATCATAACCCTAGAAACTATAAAAATAATGTCCACTGGCATCATAAACCTAGCAACCATAAAAAATAATGTGTACTGGCATCATAACCCTAGCAACCATAAAAATGTCTACTGGCATCATAACCCTAGCAACCATAAAAATAATGTCTACTGGCATCATAGCCCTAGCAACCATAAAAATAATGTCCAATGGCATCATAACCCTAGAAACTATAAAAATAATGTCCATTGGCATCAAAACACTAGCAACCATAAAAATAATGTCCACTGGCATTATAACCATAGCAACCACAAAAATAATATGTACTGGCATCATAACCCTAGCAACCATAACAACAGAATCAGTAGAAATGCTCCCTAAATAAATGCTAATTCCAAAAGCTTTTTTTTCTTTCTATCTTTTTTTTCCAAATATGTGTGTTTAGACAATTGTAGTATGAAAAATAGCAAAAGGTAATGACTCCTACACAATGCAGAAATAAGTTATGGTTCTTGTACCAGGCGCGTTTCTGCCATTACGCACTTTACGCATGTGCGTAACATGCGTTCGAAAAATCGAAAATCTGAAAGTACCAAAAACACTATGAAAGTCGATGCCTACACCGGGTTAGGAATGATATATCTTATTTCCGTAGTTTCTATGTTATAAAATCTTATTACCACACCATTAAAGTTAAAAAGGTTTTAAAATGATTAAACTTTTACACGTCAGGATTTTAGTCGTTCATATTTTTCCTTGCATGTCCGCATTTTACCTGTTATTCATTAGAAAAGAACTGAATATAATCAAAAGTATTACTACAAAGGTTATTTCCCTTGTAATTGTGCGTAACTTCAAAAACGACCCAGATACGCGCCTGTCTTGTACAATGCACTTCTTCTATCTATTTACCTATGAGATTTCACTTTGATAACTCTTTACAGTTTTTGTGTTATGCTCTGGACAAAATTTATGTATTAAAAATAACAAAGGGCAATAATTCCTTAATTATGCAAACCAGAGTACTGGTTCTTCTTCACTGCATTTCTTCTCACTAAGATTTATCTGCCTATGAAGTTTCATGTTGCGGTCTCTTACAGTTTTTGTGTTATGTTCCAGACGAAATTATGACAGATGGACTGATGACCGAACAAATGGGACAGATGGACAAAGTGGCAACTATATGCTCACCCTTTGGGGAGTGTAAAAATGATTTCCACTAGCATCATAACCCCATCCCATGTAAACCATAACATGCTACACATGGTAAAGCTGCTAGAGTCACAGAATGACTTGTTACTCCCAGTCACCCCATGGGAATGTGTCCTGGGTGGGCAAGAACATCCATGTGGGAAGGTCCAGATAACCTGTGGTGTGCCGGTGGTTCTACCAAGACAAGGCTGGGGTCTTTCTTGACCAATAGTTACCTGGTCTTCAACAATATGACAATTATGTTGGTGTGATAAAAAAATACAAAAATACAACAAACCATAACAATAAAAAATTTATCCATGAAATGGTTGAACCCATGTTTAATTAGGATGGTAGATCAAGTTTAAAAAAATGTGACCTTTATTCAAGGATTCTTATTTTTGGATCTTTATTTATTAACATTTATATTTTGTATAAGATTTTATGGTGTAAACATTCTTATAAAGATTAAAGAAAAATATGAGAAACTAAGAGACCATAACAAATAACAGCTCTAAGTTTCAAAGGTTTCTTCCTTTTAAATCTTCTTCTTGATATATTAATGGATAATTATGCTGATATATGGTGTCTATTATGGTATATCAAACTTAAAATGACAACAAAAGCTTCTTGCAAATTATACCAACAACTCTGAATTTAAAGCAAGAATGGTAGCTTTATTACCGGTACCTTATTTGTGAAGAATTAGTTACAATAACATATAAATTGCAATTAACAACAGTTAAAGACTGTTATGGCAACAGATACAACTACAAGGGAACATCGGAAAAAAATTTCTTTAGCATTTTGTTAGTATGCTCATTTGAAATTTCAGAAGAAACCTTATTGACTGAGGAAGCATGCTGACTCATAATGATAATATAGTATGTTTTCCTCACATTTTGAAATAAACATCACCAACATTAACATAGCTATACAAGTGCATGTATTTTGTATACAACAGTATTCACTACCACAGATACAACATCATTAATACTGCTATACATGTACATGTATGTTATATACACAACCATAAACACAATGACATAGACATTAGTTTTCTGTTTGAAAGATGGTTGTTTGATAAGTTAACAAAACTTCAAAATTCAGTGCACAAGCATTTCATCTTGAATATACATGTACTACAGTTGTAGAGTAGCTAAGAGTCAATGATTGTAAGAATATTGTGTGTGATATTCACTTGCAGAATCTCCTACAGATCCCGATAGGGTGAGATGCAGATTGCTTCATATTAACAGAATATAGATAACAATTAAAATACATTTTTGGTATTTTTATGAAAATGGATAAAATCAACAAAATCTTGCAAGTACAATTACAATTGTTTTGAAGTGTTGCCTCTTTTCAAAGACCAAAATCTTTCTAGGTAGATTAGTGAAAATGTGTCAAACTTCCCATATTTTCAAACTTATCTATGTGATAAGGAACCACTATAAATAAACATACAAGTACATTCAACCAACCTCAACACAATAAATATAAGGACAATCTCATATACATTTGTAAGTCTGATGAGCATTACACACTTTTCTAGAAATACAGTAAGAAAATCTGCTAACCTTCAAATCAGCAAACTAAACTTGACAAAACTTTAATGTCTCCTGTAGATGACATATTACAGGCAATATTTACCATGTAAACATGTATGAAAAGAAAGGGACTTCTAACAATTATTACCACCTGGTTTTGATAAGTAGTAATTGACAGTTTGGACCAATAATTGTTATCAAACATCCAGATAAGTCATTGTTTCCAGAAAAGAGTCTGCAAAATGCTGTATATGTGTGAACAATAAATCCCCACTTGCTATTTCAAATAGGTATTTTCTATATGAGCAATGCTGCAGAGTCAGCTATTTTTAAACAAAGAAGATCACATGAAAATTACTTTTTTGATCTCATTCTAACATCTTCCTGGTAATCTGACCTGATATCAATATCTTTCTTAGCAGAGATCACTGTCATGCTTAATTAAAGATTAAAAAACAACAACAATTTATAGTGTTTGTTTTTTCAATTTCTACTGTCTAAGATCAATATAAGTAGTGTTTTTTACAGTTTTTTACTTAGGTTATGGTCAAATTGAACACATAATAAAGTTTACCAACTTATTAAAAAATAGATGAAATTGACTTCAATTTTTAGTACCAACAAATTTAATTAAGTAGATACAAGTTATTTGGCAGTTATAACAAGAGAGTATTTAAATAACCCTATAAACATTGCTTCTAGAAAGAATCTGAACTTTGAAGTTGGAATTGTATTTCTCAAAGTGCGGCAGACAGACATGTACTTAAATGATAACTGATTTAAAGGAAGATGACATTTTAGCCATAATTTGTAATATATTTGGACCTTCTTAATACATATCTTAATATCCTTTCTGAAAATATCGATAAAATCCTACAAGTTGTTATTTTAAACCAGCCTTGTAACAATGTCATTTGCTTCCGCTAGACTAGAAAGAGAAAATAGCATTGACATTTTCTCATCATAAATCCATTCACAGAGACTGATACTACTGAAACATACATGTGGAGACAGTTTTAGCTTACTATTTATAACTCTCATGATTATATTTAGCTTTAGATGAGAGTATTGGGAGGCTATATTGGTCTCTACAACTGAAGAGCTTGTAAATAAGATCTTCAGTGGTGGAGGGAAGAATGGTGACGTCAAGTTTTAGTCCAAGCAAACTGGTTTAAGACATAACCAGAAGGGATATTGTTTAAAACTTTTTCTCATCGCAACCCCAAAATAAACCATTTTCTACATTATTCTATTTTCATCTTTTGCCTAGGGGAAACTATTTCCATATAAAGTCAATGACAAAAATATCATGATAATTAAAAAAAAAGATCAAAACAGGATGACATTACAAAAAATATAACTGTTATTTTCAATTAAATTTAATTTAAAATTTTCTGTTTAAGAAAGATTTTGTGTGACACTTATTACAATACAAGTCACTTTGTCAAAAGCTAAGTACACAACTTTCTCACAGGATGTAAGTATTCTGTCAGTTTTCTGTTGGCAATAAACAACTTACACCTCCATGAAACATATGATAACAAAAAAGGTACGTGTGTGATTTGGTTCTGTTTACTATCGCCATCCACTTTGTGGTATTTGGAGAGCTAGAAAGGTGTGTGGCTACAGTAAGTAAAATTATTACCTGAGAGAGGAACTTTATCTTGAACCCTGCTGCCTCCCCAACTCGATGGTTCCCCTGATTCATGTAGTTACCCATGGCTAGGATTAGCTGAGAAAAAGTCACATGGTAAAAGTTATAAAAGTTCAAGGGTTGAAAGACAATATGGAGGGTGGTAAAAAGTCACATGGTAAATTTTTAACAGCCACATAGTCATATGGCAAAAGATGAAATATTTTCATTTGACATAAGTAGTAGAAATAGCTTTAGATGGAAATACTTACCTGCTTGTGAATATGCTTTTGATTTAAGTTTTGAGGAGACATGTTAAATAGTTTCATATTTTAACACATAATACAACTATTATAGTTTGTTTTAATATTGCAGGAGAGAGATTTATCTGAAATATTACACATTTTTACCATTTCATTTCTTTGTTACTTGTTTGAGGTTTAAGATCCTTAAGACAGTTTATAATCCTAATATACAAATGACCAAGGTTGGTAATTCTCTGTATCAGTAATAATAAAAATATGTTGTCATTTCATTTTCAATTTTAGAGATGATAACATTATACAGCAATGACTTTGTAATTCTTCAACAAAAACAACAAAGTTAAAAAAATAGAATGCTAATTAACCTGCTGTGAAAATTTGTTACAGAAAAACTGATTCAATTTTTTAAATGGATGTATTAATTGAATTTTTGTAAACATACATCAAAATAAAATTCAATGATTTTGTAACAATATAATATATAAAAATGTTACAACTTTACTTGACCATTTTTGATAAACAATTACTTGATGTGTATAAAACATTAAGTCAGTTTTCTATGTTTATTTTTTCACATAAGGCAAATGGACAAGAGTCTGCTCCAGGTACGAGAAACCCTAAATTCAAACACTGGTCACGACATACAAAAGACATTAAAAATGTAAGTGGTTTAGCCCCCTTGCTTACACAGTAACACTAGCAGAAATAAGGTAGTTCCATGACTTGTTGGCCAGGTGTCAGGATAATGTGACTGGGTATGATATCATGCAAGATGTTCACAGCATGCTATACACAGTAGAGGAAGCACTATATCTGCTTGAAGTGGACAATATCTTAGGGTAGCTGAAATATTATTAAATGGAGGAATATCCCAACAAACAAAGAAATTAAAAATTAAACTAAACTGTATGTGTTATTTGCTTTGTTTAAATATTGTCCATAAATATGTGTACTGACAAATGTAAATTTTTCATATAACTGTGGTCGTCCTCCACCAAAATTAACTGGATGTCATCAATATCACCATAATTATGTGTCAGTGCGATGCAAAATAAAAAAAATTATGACAAACATAAAAATTACATTTCCTTTAAAGAAATTCAAGCCTAGTTACTAGGCAAAAATAGAGTTTAAAGTTATATAAAAACTGGCCATCAGGTATATGGTAAAAATATAGTTTAAAGTTATATAAAAACTGGCCATCAGGTATATGGTAAAAAAAGAGTTTAAAGTTATATAAAAACTGGCCATCAGGTATATGGTAAAAAACTAGTTTAAAGTTATATAAAAACTGGCCATCAGGTATATGGTAAAAATAGAGTTTAAAGTTATATAAAAACTGGCCATCAGGTAAGTGGTAAAAATAGTGTTTAAAGTTATATAAAAACTGGCCATCAGGTATATGGTAAAATAGAGTTTAAAGTTATATAAAAACTGGCCATCAGGTACAGTGTTAATATTATATAGGTAAACTGTCTCATAATCAGGTACAATGTTGATATTATATAGGTAAACTGTCTCATAATCAGGTACAGTGTTAATATTATATAGGTAAAACTGTCTCATAATCAGGTACAGTGTTAATATTATATAGGTAAACTGTCTCATAATCAGGTACAGTGTTAATATTATATAGGTAAAACTGTCTCATAATCAGGTACAGTGTTAATATTATATAGGTAAAACTGTCTCATAATCAGGTACAGTGTTAATATCATATAGGTAAAACTGTCTCATAATCAGGTACAGCATTAATATTATATAGGTAAACTGTCTCATAATCAGGTACAGTGTTAATATTATATAGGTAAAACTGTCTCATAATCAGGTACAGTGTTAATATTATATAGGTAAAACTGTCTCATAATCAGGTACAGTGTAAATATTATATAGGTAAACTGTCTCATAATCAGGTACAGTGTTAATATTATATAGGTAAACTGTCTCATAATCAGGTACAGTGTTAATATTATATAGGTAAACTGTCTCATAATCAGGTACAGTGTTAATATTATATAGGTAAAACTGTCTCATAATCATGTACAGTGTTAATATTATATAGGTAAAACTGTCTCATAATCAGGTACAGCATTAATATTATATAGGTAAACTGTCTCATAATCAGGTACAGTGTTAATATTATATAGGTAAAACTGTCTCATAATCAGGTACAGTGTTAATATTATATAGGTAAAACTGTCTCATAATCAGGTACAGTGTTAATATTATATAGGTAAACTATCTCATAATCAGGTACAATGTTAATATAATATAGGTAAACTGTCTCATAATCAGGTACAGTGTTAATATTATATAGGTAAACTGTCTCATAATCAGGTACAGTGTTAATATTATATAGGTAAAATTGTCTCATAATCAGGTACAGTGTTAATATTATATAGGTAAAACTGTCTCATAATCAGGTACAGTGTTAATATTATATAGGTAATCTGTCTCATAATCAGGTACAATGTTAATATTATATAGGTAAACTGTCTCATAATCAGGTACAGTGTTAATATTATATAGGTAAAACTGTCTCATAATCAGGTACAGTGTTAATATTATATAGGTAAAACTGTCTCATAATCAGGTACAGCATTTATATTATATAGGTAAACTGTCTCATAATCAGGTACAGTGTTAATATTATATACAGAGTAGTGCAAAAAGTATTCGTCAATATGGCGGCGTCGGCAAATTGCTAAATATATTTCACAAGTTTTCGGTATTTTTTCTGTTATAAATAGACGTCGTAGTAACAAAAGGGTAAGGTCACATTCCTTTGTGGTTATGTCACAAACAAAATGACGCAAAATTATGACGTCATTTGACAGATGTGATAACATTTTGCACTTTTACCGAAACAATGGGTCGGAAAGGAGCAGAGTTAAGTCCTGATGTTAAAACAGTAATAACTCAACTGTACGAAGATGGATCATCTATTACCAGGATCAGCAAGTTGTTAGATATTTCCTACAACTACTGTATCAAGTTTTATCCACAGATTTCTTCAAAGAGGGACAGTAGAGAACATGGAAAGAAAAGGTCGACCAAAACTTGTGACGCCGAGAGATTATCGGAAGTTGGAACGGATTGTAAAGACGAACAGGAGGGACACCCTTGCAGATTTCACCACCAAATTCAACGAGAACCGAGAAAAACCTGTTGCCAAGCGAACACTTCAGTTTCATCTGCATAGAAACGAGTTTAAAAGAAGGGTTTTGAGGAAAAAAAATGGATGTAAAGGAGGTAAATCGGAAGAAGCGTTTATCTTGGTGTCGCGAGAAGAGATGGTGGACAGTTTAGCAGCATTGGAAGAAAGTTATCTTTTCAGATGAAAGCAAGATAATGATAGGACATGATGAAAGAGTCTATGTGTGGAGGACATGCGGTGAGGGCTGGAGACCGGACTTGGTACCGTCGGCAAATGTGAAACCGAAGTATGAGGTCATGATTTGGGGATGCATTACATTTAATGGTGTTGGCACATTTTCTGATGTGAGAGGTAACATTAATTCAGAAAAGTATCAAGAAATACTAGAAAACAATCTGTGGCCAGTTTTAGCTCGGCATTTCCCTACTGGAAGTTATTTGTTTCAAGATGACAATGCTCCGGTTCACCGCTCACGTTCTACGATGGATTACATTGCCAGGAATCATATAAAATCCATGTCATGGCCTGCACAATCACCAGACATAAACATAATTGAAAATATATGGTTGTATCTTAAAAGAAAGTTGCAGTGTAGGAAGAGTAGGATAAATTTGAACGCTGATCTTTTCCGTGAAGTACAGGCAATATGGATGGACATAACAGTTGACTACGTGCAGAGCTTGTACAAGTCTATTCCAAAGAGAATTCTTCAGGTTTTTGTTTGGTTGGGTGGGGATAGGGGGTGGGGTGTACAGCTACTTTAACCTTAATATTTACATGTAAGTGGGGCAATAAAGTTTTACTTGTTTTGTTTTAACCCTTGCTTTTATTCAGTAGGATAATTTACGATAACGTTGTTGACGTCGCAAAAATGACGAATACTTTTTGCACTACTCTGTAGGTAAAACTGTCTCATAATCAGGTACAGTGTTAATATTATATAGGTAAACTGTCTCATAATCAGGTACAGCATTAATATTATATAGGTAAAACTGTCTCATAATCAGGTACAGTGTTAATATTATATAGGTAAACTGTCTCATAATCAGGTACAGTGTTAATATTATATAGGTAAACTGTCTCATAATCAGGTACAGTGTTAATATTATATAGGTAAAACTGTCTCATAATCAGGTACAGTGTTAATATAATATAGGTAAAACTGTCTCATAATCAGGTACAGTGTTAATATTATATAGGTAAAACTGTCTCATAATCAGGTACAGCATTAATATTATATAGGTAAACTGTCTCATAATCAGGTACAGTGTTAATATTATATAGGTAAAACTGTCTCATAATCAGGTACAGTGTTAATATTATATAGGTAAACTGTCTCATAATCAGGTACAGTGTTAATATTATATAGGTAAAACTGTCTCATAATCAGGTACAGTGTTAATATTATATAGGTAAACTGTCTCATAATCAGGTACAGTGTTAATATTATATAGGTAAAACTGTCTCATAATCAGGTACAGTGTTAATATTATATAGGTAAACTGTCTCATAATCAGGTGCAGTGTTAATATTATATAGGTAAAACTGTCTCATAATCAGGTACAGTGTTAATATTATATAGGTAAAACTGTCTCATAATCAGGTACAGTGTTAATATTATATAGGTAAAACTGTCTCATAATCAGGTACAGTGTTAATATTATATAGGTAAAACTGTCTCATAATCAGGTACAGTGTTAATATTATATAGGTAAACTGTCTCATAATCAGGTACAGTGTTAATATTATATAGGTAAACTGTCTCATAATCAGGTACAGTGTTAATATTATATAGGTAAAACTGTCTCATAATCAGGTACAGTGTTAATATTATATAGGTAAAACTGTCTCATAATCAGGTACAGTGTTAATATTATATAGGTAAACTGTCTCATAATCAGGTGCAGTGTTAATATTATATAGGTAAAACTGTCTCATAATCAGGTACAGTGTTAATATTATATAGGTAAAACTGTCTCATAATCAGGTACAGTGTTAATATTATATAGGTAAAACTGTCTCATAATCAGGTACAGTGTTAATATTATATAGGTAAACTGTCTCATAATCAGGTACAGTGTTAATATTATATAGGTAAACTGTCTCATAATCAGGTACAGTGTTAATATTATATAGGTAAACTGTCTCATAATCAGGTACAGCGTTAATATTATATAGGTAAACTGTCTCATAATCAGGTACAGTGTTAATATTATATAGGTAAAACTGTCTCATAATCAGGTACAATGTTAATATAATATAGGTAAACTGTCTCATAATCAGGTACAGTGTTAATATTATATAGGTAAACTGTCTCATAATCAGGTACAGTGTTAATATTATATAGGTAAACTGTCTCATAATCAGGTACAGTGTTAATATTATATAGGTAAAACTGTCTCATAATCAGGTACAGTGTTAATATTATATAGGTAAAACTGTCTCATAATCAGTTAACAGTGTTAATATTATATAGGTAAACCGTCTCATAATCAGGTACAGTGTTAATATTATATAGGTAAACTGTCTCATAATCAGGTACAGTGTTAATATTATATAGGTAAACTGTCTCATAATCAGGTACAGTGTTAGTATTATATAGGTAAAACTGTCTCATAATCAGGTACAGCATTAATATTATATAGGTAAAACTGTCTCATAAAGTTACCAGAGAGTTAATCAGCAATCACAAGGTTGTAGTTTAGTTAAAAGGAAAGTTGAAATAGTTAAACCTGATGGATATGTATGATTTCTAAAATTACATTATTCAAGCTAGAAATATTTCAATTTGTTTTTTTATAACATCAATAAGGGAAATAAGTGTACAATTTATGACTATTTGTACGTTTGCAACAGTGCACATATTGATTAATTAGCTCAATACGACATCTAAATACTTAATATAGCATGAAAAATTTTAAAAATACTTTTGATCAATCCAATTAAAAGGTGACAATATCTACTGAAAAAAAATCATGAACAATTAAATGCCTAAGCTTACCTCTAATATCTTTGAAAGTCTTTTGCTGTGCCTCAATTCCAAGGATGCCTTGCGTATGCACTGAAGATGCTGTTATCATAAATATTTAATGAAAATTCAAAATAGCATATTCCAAATGCCTTTACACTTATAGTCACATGATAATGAAAATAATCTAACTGTCCTATCACAGCCATTTAATATAAATCATATTATTATATAAAAACCACAAAGTAAAAGTGAAGTTCAAAACATAACTATTGGGTTATGCAGTCTATTAAAAATATCGTTAAGGAGCTATTTTTATCTGCACACAAAAGCTGAAAGTTTGAAGAGCTTTTTCTCTTATAGCTGAATGCTTACCAGTATTTTTGTTGTGAATATAGTGTATACATACTTTTTTTGTTGTGAATATAGTGTATACATACTTTTGTTGTTGTGAATATAGTGTATACATACTTTTTTTGTTGTGAATATAGTGTATACATACTTTTTTTGTTGTGAATATAGTGTATACATACTTTTTTTGCATGACAAATTGAGGCAAGTTATTTGTATCAAAACTGAATATAAACAAGAACTGTCAATTGAAAGTGTGCTCCCCTTTCTGTAGTGCTAGACAGTACAATCAAAATTACTGGACGTACAAAGCATCATGAAATTTTACATAATTGAAGTTTAATTCTTTCCTTGTAAGCGCATGGAACAATGGATGCCATGATATCATGTCAATGCACTACGACATCATTTAAGATAACATCATGGTGGAAAATGCATTTGCAATCATAAAGAAAAATGCTGTATGTTAAGATTGAAAATTTGAGCAGAAAGAATATTAAAGAAATAAGATTTAGCATGGTTTGAAGACGAGTACAAAATTCACAAGGCATCACTAACCTACTACTCTGGTAGGCCAGTTGCGGTTACAAATGAAGAATACATAGAGATTGTATCTCAGATTCTTACAAAAAGAAAGACAATTAAGTTGTGAAGAGATTGCCCATGAAACTTGTATAAGTCATTGCTCTGATCACACTATTTTGACTGAACGGCTATGCATGAGAATGATAACAGCTAGGTGGATCATACACTTTTTGCCATACTGAAAAACATCGACCGGTGGTAATATGCTATGAACATTTAATTATGTTAAGACATAACCCAATTCTCACAACATAATAGATGACTCTTGTATAAGTTGAATAAAGGGTCATAATTTTGTTCAAAACAGTTCAAGGTACAATGTGGATGGAAAGACATGGAATAAAAAAATGTGTATAAAAAATGTCTTGTTATTTAATCTGGATCATGTACCCCTTACTATGCCATGGCTCTGACAAATGTTAACACATAGACTTCTGTATTCTGACAAGCCAAAGTTAACAATAACTTATACCCTCACAACTACTTGCAGCAGTAACTACTGGTTAACATACTGCCAAAGACTGTGTAGCACTACTTGCAGCAGTAACTACTGGTAAACATACTGCCAAGGACTGTGTAGCACTACTTGCAGCAGTAACTACTGGTAAACATACTGCCAACGACTGTGTAGCACTACTTGCAGCAGTAACTACCAGTAAACATACTGCCAACGACTGTGTAGCACTACTTGCAACAGTAACTACTGGTAAACATACTGCCAACGACTGTGTAGCACTACTTGCAGCAGTAACTACTGGTAAACATACTGCCAAAGACTGTGTAGCACTACTTGCAGCAGTAACTACTGGTTAACATACTACCAAGGACTGTATAGCACTACTTGCAGCAGTAACTACTGGTAAACATACTGCCAACGACTGTGTAGCACTACTTGCAGCAGTAACTACCAGTAAACATACTGCCAACGACTGTGTAGCACTACTTGCAGCAGTAACTACTGGTAAACATACTGCCAAAGACTGTGTAGCACTACTTGCAACAGTAACTACTGGTTAACATACTACCAAGGACTGTATAGCACTACTTGCAGCAGTAACTACTGGTAAACATACTGCCAACGACTGTGTAGCACTACTTGCAGCAGTAACTACTGGTAAACATACTGCCAAAGACTGTGTAGCACTACTTGCAGCAGTAACTACTGGTTAACATACTACCAACGACTGTGTAGCACTACTTGCAGCAGTAACTACAGGTAAACATACTGCCAATGACTGTGTAGCACTACTTGCAACAGTAACTACTGGTAAACATACTGCCAAGGACTGTGTAGCACTACTTGCAGCAGTAACTACTGGTAAACATGCTGCCAAGGACTGTGTAGCACTACTTGCAACAGTAACTACTGGTAAACATACTGCCAAAGACTGTGTAGCACTATTTGCATCAGTAACTACTGGTACACATACTGCCAAAGACTGTGTAGCACTATTTGCATCAGTAACTACTGGTACACATACTGCCAAAGACTGTGTAGCACTACTTGCAGCAGTAACTACTGGTAAACATACTGCCAAAGACTGTGTAGCACTATTTGCATCAGTAACTACAGGTAAACATACTGCCAAAGACTCTGTAGCACTACTTGCAACAGTAACTACTGGTAAACATACTGCCAAAGACTGTGTAGCACTACTTGCAACAGTAACTACTGGTAAACATACTGCCAAAGACTGTGTAGCACTACTTGCAGCAGTAACTACTGGTAAACATACTGCCAAAGACTGTGTAGCACTACTTGCAACAGTAACTACTGGTAAACATACTGCCAAAGACTGTGTAGCACAACTTGCAGCAGTAATTACAGGTAAACATACTGCCAAAGACTGTGTAGCACTACTTGCAGCAGTAACTACTGGTAAACATACTGCCAAGGACTGTATAGCACTACTTGCAGCAGTAACTACTGGTAAACATACTGCCAAAGACTGTGTAGCATTATTTGCAGCAGTAACTACTGGTAAACATATAGTTTACATATGTAGCACAACTTGCAGCAGTAACTACTGGTAAACATACTGCCAAGAACTGTGTAGCACTACTTGCAGCAGTAACTACTGGTAAACATAATGCCAAGAACTGTGTAGCACTACTTGCAGCAGTAACTACTGGTACACATACTGCCAATGACTGTGTAGCACTACTTGCAGCAGTAACTACTGGTTAACATACTACCAACGACTGTGTAGCACTACTTGCAGCAGTAACTACTGGTAAACTTACTGCCAAGAACTGTGTAGCACTACTTGCAGCAGTAACTACTGGTAAACATACTACCAAGGACTGTGTAGCACTACTTGCAGCAGTAACTACCAGTAAACATACTGCCAATGACTGTGTAGCACTACTTGCAGCAGTAACTACTGGTTAACATACTACCAACGACTGTGTAGCACTACTTGCAGCAGTAACTACTGGTTAACATACTACCAACAACTGTGTAGCACTACTTGCAGCAGTAACTACTGGTAAACATACTGCCAAGAACTGTGTAGCACTACTTGCAGCAGTAACTACTGGTAAACATACTGCCAAAGACTGAGTAGCACTACTTGCAGCAGTAACTACTGGTAAACATACTGCCAAAAACTGTGTAGCACTACTTGCAGCAGTAACTACTGGTAAACATACTGCCAAAGACTGTGTAGCACTACTTACAACAGTAACTACAGGTAAACATACTACCAAGGACTGTATAGCACTACTTGCAACAGTAACTACTGGTAAACATACTGCCAAGAACTGTATAGCACTACTTGCAGCAGTAACTACTGGTAAACATACTGCCAATGACTGTGTAGCACTACTTGCAGCAGTAACTACTGGTAAACATACTGCCAAGGACTGTGTAGCACTACTTGCAGCAGTAACTACTGGTAAACATACTGCCAATGACTGTGTAGCACTACTTGCAGCAGGAACTACTGGTAAACATACTGCCAACGACTGTGTAGCACTACTTGCAGCAGTAACTACTGGTAAACATACTGCCAAGGACTGTGTAGCACTACTTGCAGCAGTAACTACTGGTAAACATACTGCCAATGACTGTGTAGCACTACTTGCAGCAGGAACTACTGGTAAACATACTGCCAAAGACTGTGTAGCACTACTTGCAACAGTAACTACTGGTAAACATACTGCCAAGAACTGTATAGCACTACTTGCAGCAGTAACTACTGGTAAACATATTGCCAATGACTGTGTAGCATTACTTGCAGCAGGAACTACTGGTAAACATACTGCCAACGACTGTGTAGCACTACTTGCAGCAGTAACTACTGGTAAACATACTGCCAAAGACTGTGTAGCACTACTTGCAACAGTAACTACTGGTAAACATACTGCCAAGGACTGTGTAGCACTACTTGCAGCAGTAACTACTGGTAAACATACTGCCAAGGACTGTGTAGCACTACTTGCAGCAGTAACTACCAGTAAATATACTGCCAAAGACTGTGTAGCACTACTTGCAGCAGTAACTACCAGTAAATATACTGCCAAAGACTGTGTAGCACTACTTGCAGCAGTAACTACTGGTAAACATACTGCCAAAGACTGTGTAGCACTACTTGCAACAGTAACTACTGGTAAACATACTGCCAAGGACTGTGTAGCACTACTTGCAGCAGTAACTACTGGTAAACATACTTCAAAAGACTGTGTAGCACAACTTGCAGCAGTAACTACAGGTAAGCATACTGCCAAAGACTGTGTAGCACAACTTGCAACAGTAACTACAGGTAAACATACTGCCAACGACTGTGTAGCACTACTTGCAGCAGTAACTACAGGTAAACATACTGCCAAAGACTATGTAGCACAACTTGCAGCAGTAACTACTGGTTAACATACTACCAAGGACTGTGTAGCACTACTTGCAGCAGTAACTACAGGTAAACATACTGCCAATGACTATGTAGCACTAATTGCAACAGTAACTACTGGTAAACATACTGCCAAGGACTGTGTAGCACTACTTGCAGCAGTAACTACTGGTAAACATACTGCCAATGACTGTGTAGCACTACTTGCAGCAGTAACTACTGGTAAACATACTGCCAACGACTGTGTAGCACTACTTGCAGCAGTAACTACTGGTAAACATACTGCCAAGGACTGTGTAGCACTACTTGCAGCAGTAACTACTGGTAAACATACTGCCAAGGACTGTGTAGCACTACTTGCAGCAGTAACTACTGGTAAACATACTGCCAATGACTATGTAGCACTAATTGCAACAGTAACTACTGGTAAACATACTGCCAATGACTATGTAGCACTACTTGCAACAGTAACTACTGGTAAACATACTGCCAAAGACTTTGTAGCACTACTTGCAGCAGTAACTACTGGTAAACATACTGCCAAAGACTTTGTAGCACTACTTGCAACAGTAACTACTGGTAAACATACTGCCAATGACTATGTAGCACTACTTGCAACAGTAACTACTGGTAAACATACTGCCAAAGACTGTGTAGCACTACTTGCAGCAGTAACTACTGGTAAACATACTGCCAAGGACTTTGTAGCACTACTTGCAGCAGTAACTACTGGTAAACATACTGCCAATGACTATGTAGCACTACTTGCAACAGTAACTACTGGTAAACATACTGCCAATGACTATGTAGCACTACTTGCAACAGTAACTACTGGTAAACATACTGCCAAAGACTGTGTAGCACTACTTGCAGCAGTAACTACTGGTAAACATACTGCCAAAGACTTTGTAGCACTACTTGCAGCAGTAACTACAGGTAAACATACTGCCAATGACTATGTAGCACTAATTGCAACAGTAACTACTGGTAAACATACTGCCAAGGACTGTGTAGCACTACTTGCAGCAGTAACTACAGGTAAACATACTGCCAATGACTATTTAGCACTAATTGCAACAGTAACTACTGGTAAACATACTGCCAAGGACTGTGTAGCACTACTTGCAGCAGTAACTACAGGTAAACATACTGCCAATGACTATGTAGCACTAATTGCAACAGTAACTACTGGTAAACATACTGCCAAAAACTTTGTAGCACTACTTGCAGCAGTAACTACTGGTAAACATACTGCCAAGGACTGTGTAGCACTACTTGCAGCAGTAACTACTGGTAAACATACTGCCAAGGACTGTGTAGCACAAACTGCAGATCCTGATCAGAATATTTCCAGTAGTAGCTGGCTGTTCTGGATCTACACTATTTGCCTTAGCTGGTGGAGTTTAATCTCTCAAACATGATCTAACCAGTCCTGGCTGCCTCTGTAAATTAATGTAATGCTTAAAAAGGACTTTGACCCATAAAAAACTGGAAGAACTTGAGAACTTAATTAAAGACAAATTGGAATGAAACAACTCTCCAAGAGAATCTGGTAATACTTTGTTGATATGTTTGTACTCAGAACTGTACTCAAAACTAATGAAGACAAGAAACAAATTAAAAACATTGTATTACTGGTATCAAAAATAGGAATTGATAGTACCATGCTTTGCGGAATACAACCCCCCTTGGAATAAACCCCGCATGGCCCTTTTTTAATGTTTTTTTAAATTTTGTAAATATATAACCCGCAGCGGAATATTCCCCGCACCCTTTGTGCCGATAATTTATGTGTAAAGAAGCCATATTCCCAGGTCAAACACGTGTCAACTGTATCACACCAAGTCAGCGTGATCTACACAGTGTTACCTAACACTACAATGCATATATCGATCGATAATCCTTCTCGCTTTCTGCTGTTACACAAAAGCTGACCTTTTGTCGGTAAAGTGAGAGCTATTTATAGACAATGGGTGTTTAATTGCTATAATCAGGGCACGATAGGCTGATACGTGCAAAAAATTAATTGCTATGCAGTGGCATTAGAAAGAATGTAAAATATTGTTTGTTAAGTTTATGTTACCGACAAAAGTGATAATTACAGATGATTGATTGATGTAACTGTGCAGCGTAATTATCGGCGTGATATGTGTTAAAACAGAAATGCAAACAACATACCATACTGGGTATCGGTATATATTTTTGCCCAAAATTGGAAACAACATCACTTCCAAAATGCCTTCATGGAAAAACTACACTGACGGCTTCAAGCTTGAAGTAGTTAGCTATGCGAAAGAGAACGGAAATCGGCCCGTCTAGTTTTTAAATTCTGTTGTTTAATTTTATCATATTGTTCTAGTTTGCTATTTATTAGCTAAAATTTACACAACTAATCTTTTTTCGTCTTTCACAAGGTCCCCGCTAAAGTCTCCGCTAATGTAGATAACTGAAAAGTCACATAAAGCATCAAGAACGAGTTCATATACATGTATGCAAAATAGTTATGAACCACCATCCGATGCTCGAAACTGTTCACGTTACGCTTGGAGACGAAAGTGGTTGCACATTTTAGTGAGATGGTCCTTAATTCTGGCCCCTGTATGCTGTAAATTATGAACCACCATCTGATGCACGAAACTGTTTACTTTACACCTGTAGATCAAAGTGGTAGCAAATCTTTGTGAGACGGTCCTTAATTCTGACCCCAGTATGCTGTAAATGTCCTCTGCAAAGAATATTATTAAACTGAAGGTCGCACTTTTAAGCACACTTTTAAGCGGCAAAAAGGTTAAGGAGTTCAGTATGCATTCAATTTCCCTGATCTTAGGTTAGTGGCAGCTGACAAAAATGGATTTTGTCAAAAGATTCCCCGCACTGGAATATTCCCCGCAGGCCGCCATCTTGAGAAAAAAAGTTGCGGGCTATATACCGCAAAATACGGTATATGTAGACATAAGACAATGCACAATTATCAATATCCTTTTAGAACCTTGTACATTGGAAAACCATTGTTACAGATTTAATTTTGAATCACTAAGAGAATTCATGGGAAGGGATTTTATCTGCCATTGAAAATATATAAAAGCTATTTGGTTGGCCTCTATTAAAATGTAACTTAAAGTCAGAGAGCATTTTTTTTCTACATTCCTAGAAATTGCACTTGTTGTGTTTAATAATAGTTGTTTTTCATCTTTTATCTTCATTTAAAATTTCTCTTTAAAAAAAAATCTTTAAAGACATAAACACCAAAAGGTGAATTAGCCAATCTAAGGACCAACAGCTTTACTAAAAACAGTCCTACTTTATAAGTGCAAAGAGCCAAAATGTTACAATATTTATGCCAAATGAAAGCAGCATTTTTAAACATGAATTTGTATTTTAATTAAATTGTAAAATGAATGAAAGCTTCAAATAGTCTGAACTTCTATCATTAAACAAACCTAGTTTCAATGTGCACAATAAATGACAACTACACATTGTCTTAAAATCAAATACAAAGGAGAGATAGTCATCTCTGTTGTTGTTAGTAAATAACAAGGTCGTTATTTATTATATCAAAAGATAATTAACAACAGTAACAATGCACGAGTAAAATCTCATAATTAAATGAAACTTTAAATGACCTAAATCAATATTGATTTTTAATGCCAAAAAGTCTTCCTAGTAAGTTATATAAATTCATTTTGTTTTTTACTCGTATTGCATGATGACAAATGAAAACAGTGTGTTTACCTCTTTCATTTCATTTATCTTCTCTTGGAAGTTTCCTTTGAATACCAGGGCCCTAAGTCTTTGTTCATAGCCTGGCACCCGACTCATCTGTAAAAACCCACAATGATAATCTTAGTTGTAATGAACCCAGCCTACTAAGTAATGGCATATGCAATATATAACTATGTTTATGAGCTTACAGTGAAAAATACACACACCATGTTGACAAAGAATATTACCGTAGTAAACATTTATTAACAGAGGAGTTCAAGAAGACAGCATGCAATGATTTTTTTATCACGCTAATGAAGGTTTCAAAAATGCTCTGTGGTCTGACCCATAAGATCACATTTTTGTACTGTGCAAAAAATGTAAAATTAAGGAGAAAGAAAAAAACCCATCATGTAAATTATTTTTTAATATGCAGTGAAAAGTTTTAACAAAATCTAAATTGTTATGTTTTGTTATTTTGAACAAAGAACCATAGTTCATAATATTATTTACTCGTATCTATAGTAATAAAGATCAACATCTATTTCTGCAGAAACACTACATTCTTGCCAACAGTTGTAAATTACCTGTCAATAGGACATCATTAGCCAAATAAGCAAGCCACTCTTATTTAAAAAAAGCCAGATTTAAAATAAACATAGAATCTAAACAAATACTCCCCAAAAAATCATAAGAGTATGCACAATTGTGGTAATTTTTAAATTAAGGAAAATGTATTTCTCATTCTGGTGTCACACTTCAGAGAAACCTTCCAAGTAATGAAGGATCAGAGACATTTCAAACAAATGAATCAACAGGCTTGTCATATGGAAGTGAAGAGGTTACATGAAAAAACAAGAACATTTATATGAAGAAGCAAAATAAGGTAGGGTCATATATATTACCATAAAATAAAATTAATACCTGAAAGAACTAGTATGTAATGTGCTTCTTAGATGGGTTTTTTTAAACAAATATTTTTGTTCTACAATATGTTCTGTTTTTTATCACAGAATACCACTTATGCTTGCAGAGCAAATTTGAAGGTGGAATAAAATTGCGTACACATTATCGTGTATATGTTGGCTTTTTGACACACCAACAACGTCATTTATCTCCAGATGGCAGACTTAATTGTAAAAATAAAAATAAAATGAAACTGCTTGTACCACAGTTAATAAGATCAGTCATGAAAGAACTACCTTTAAACAATGTTCTTTACAAATTTCTTTAAACATTGTTCATAATAAAATTCTAACAGGTTGGTAATCTTGAAAAGTCAAAAAGTAAATACTTGAAAAATTACTTCATAATTAAAATAATTAAGTCATTCTGACTGGTCTTCTCCGTAGGTTATTGACAACACTAAGACAAGACACTGAATAGTATATTTATAATGGCCAGTGACAAGACACTGAACAGTATATTTATAATGACCAGTGACAAGACACTGAATAGTATATTTATAATGGCCAGTGACAAGACACTGAACAGTATATTTATAATGACCAGTGACAAGACACTGAATAGTATATTTATAATGACCAGTGACAAGACACTGAACAGTATATTTATAATGACCAGTGACAAGACACTGAATAGTATATTTATAATGACCAGTGACAAGACACTGAACAGTATATTTATAATGACCAGTGACAAGACACTGAATAGTATATTTATAATGACCAGTGACAAGACACTGAACAGTATATTTATAATGACCAGTGTCAATGCACTGAATAGTATATTTATAATGACCAGTGACAAGACACTGAACAGTATATTTATAATGACCAGTGACAAGACACTGAACAGTATATTTATAATGACCAGTGACAAGACACTGAATAGTATATTTATACTGACCAGTGACAAGACACTGAATAGTATATTTATAATGACCAGTGACAAGACACTGAATAGTATATTTATAATGACCAGTGACAAGACACTGAATAGTATATTTATAATGACCAGTGACAAGACACTGAACTGTATATTTATAATGACCAGTGACAATGCACTGAATAGTATATTTATAATGACCAGTGACAAGACACTGAATAGTATATTTATAATGACCAGTGACAAGACACTGAATAGTATATTTATCTGAACTGTATATTTATAATGACCAGTGACAATGCACTGAATAGTATATTTATAATGACCAGTGACAAGACACTGAATAGTATATTTATAATGAACAGTGACAAGACACTGAATAGTATATTTACAATGAAGAGTGACAAGACACTGAACAGTATATTTATAATGACCAGTGACAAGACACTGAATAGTATATTTATAATGACCAGTGACAATGCACTGAATAGTATATTTATAATAACAAGTGACAAGACACTGAACAGTATATTTACAATGACCAGTGACAAGACACTGAATAGTATATTTATAATGACCAGTGACAAGACACTGAATAGTATATTTATAATGACCAGTGACAAGACACTGAACAGTATATTTATAATGACGAGTGACAAGACACTGAATAGTATATTTATAATGACCAGTGACAAGACACTGAACAGTATATTTATAATGACCAGTGACAAGACACTGAACAGTATATTTATAATGACCAGTGACAAGACACTGAATAGTATATTTATAATGACCAGTGACAATGCACTGAATAGTATATTTATAATGACCAGTGACCAATCTGATCACCTCGGCCTTTATGCTATGCAAGAGACCTCTGACATAATAAGGCGCCATCTTGGATCTACTTTGTGTGTCTTAGTTTTAATACTGGGTATTTAATGTTGACTTTTCAATTTTCCGTAAATCATATAGATTGTATTGATAAAAAAAATCGTTGTTATTGCAAGATATACTCAACTAAATGATATATATATAATTTGTTACTTTCTCGCGAACGGACACTGTTTCATAACTCAGGCGACGCACTTTGGTGTATTCTAGAGCTATGTACGAGGTGTATTTTACGAACCATACGGAAATACCCGAAGTTTTACGATTGGACCAGTGACAAGACACTGAACAGTATATTTATAATGACCAGTGACAATGCACTGAATGGTATATTTTAATGACCAGTGACAAGACACTGAACAGTATATTTATAATGACCAGTGACAAGACACTGAATAGTATATTTATAATGACCAGTGACAATGCACTGAACAGTATATTTACAATGACCAGTGACAAGACACTGAATAGTATATTTATAATGACCAGTGACAATGCACTGAATAGTATATTTATAATGACGAGTGACAATGCACTGAATAGTATATTTATAATGACGAGTGACAAGACACTGAACAGTATATTTATAATGACCAGTGACAAGACACTGAATAGTATATTTATAATGACCAGTGACAATGCACTGAATAGTATATTTACAATGACCAGTGACAATGCACTGAAAAGTATTTATAATGACGAGTGACAAGACACTGAATAGTATATTTATAATGACCAAGGACAAGACACTGAATAGTATATTTATAATGACCAGTGACAATGCACTGAATAGTATATTTATAATGACCAGTGACAAGGCACTGAATAGTATATTTATAATGACGAGTGACAAGACACTGAACAGTATATTTATAATGACTAAGGACAAGACACTGAATAGAATATTTATAATGACGAGTGACAAGACACTGAACAGTATATTTATAATTACCAGTGACAAGACACTGAATAGTATATTTACTATGACAAGTGACAAGACACTGAATAGAATATTTATAATGACGAGTGACAAGACACTGAATAGTATATTTATAATGACCAGTGACAATGCACTGAACAGTATATTTATAATGACGAGTGACAATGCACTGAATAGTATATTTATAATGACCAGTGACAATGCACTGAATAGTATATTTATAATGACCAGTGACAAGACACTGAACAGTATATTTATAATGACCAGTGACAATGCACTGAATAGTATATTTATAATGACCAGTGACAATGCACTGAATAGTATATTTACAATGACCAGTGACAATGCACTGAATAGTATATTTATAATGACCAGTGACAATGCACTGAATAGTATATTTATAATGACCAGTGACAATGCACTGAATAGTATATTTATAATGACCAGTGACAATGCACTGAATAGTATATTTATAATGACCAGTGACAAGACACTGAATAGTATATTTACAATGACCAGTGACAAGGCACTGGACAGTATATTTAAAATGACGAGTGACAAGACACTGAATAGTATATTTATAATGACCAGTGACAATGCACTGAATAGTATATTTATAATGACCAGTGACAATGCACTGAATAGTATATTTATAATGACCAGTGACAATGCACTGAATAGTATATTTATAATGACGAGTGACAAGACACTGAATAGTATATTTATAATGACCAGTGACAAGACACTGAATAGTATATTTATAATGACCAGTGACAAGACACTGAACAGTATATTTATAATGACCAGTGACAATGCACTGAATAGTATATTTATAATGACCAGTGACAAGACACTGAATAGTATATTTACAATGACGAGTGACAAGACACTGAATAGTATATTTATAATGACCAGTGACAATGCACTGAATAGTATATTTATAATGACCAGTGACAATGCACTGAATAGTATATTTATAATGACCAGTGACAAGACACTGAACAGTATATTTATAATGACCAGTGACAATGCACTGAATAGTATATTTATAATGACCAGTGACAATGCACTGAATAGTATATTTATAATGACCAGTGACAATGCACTGAAAAGTATATTTATAATGACCAGTGACAAGACACTGAACAGTATATTTATAATGACCAGTGACAATGCACTGAATAGTATATTTATAATGACCAGTGACAATGCACTGAATAGTATATTTATAATGACCAGTGACAATGCACTGAATAGTATATTTATAATGACCAGTGACAAGACACTGAATAGTATATTTATAATGACCAGTGACAAGACACTGAATAGTATATTTATAATGACCAGTGACAAGACACTGAATAGTATATTTATAATGACCAGTGACAAAACACTGAACAGTATATTTATAATGACCAGTGACAAGACACTGAACAGTATATTTATAATGACCAGTGACAAGACACTGAACAGTATATTTATAATGACCAGTGACAAGACACTGAAGAGTATATTTATAATGACCAGTGACAAGACACTGAACAGTATATTTAAAATGACCAGTGACAAGACAGTGAACAGTATATTTATAATGACCAGTGAAAAGACACTGAACAGTATATTTATAATGACCAGTGACAAGACACTGAATAGTATATTTCTAATGACCAGTGAAAAGACACTGAATAGTATATTTATAATGACCAGTGACAATGCACTGAAAAGTATATTTATAATGACCAGTGAAAAGACACTGAATAGTATATTTATAATGACCAGTGACAAGACACTGAATAGTATATTTATAATGACCAGTGACAAGACACTGAATAGTATATTTATAATGACCAGTGAAAAGACACTGAATAGTATATTTATAATGACCTGTGAAAAGACACTGAATAGTATATATTTATAATGACCAGTGACAAGACACTGAATAGTATATTTATAATGACCAGTGACAATGCACTGAATAGTATATTTACAATGACCAGTGACAAGACACTGAATAGTATATTTATAATGACCAGTGACAAGACACTGAATAGTATATTTATAATAACCAGTGACAATGCACTGAATAGTATATTTATAATGACCAAGGACAAGGCACTGAATAGTATATTTATAATGACCAGTGAAAAGACACTGAATAGTATATTTATAATGACCAGTGACAAGACACTGAATAGTATATTTATAATGACCAGTGACAAGACACTGAACAGTATATTTATAATGACCAGTGAGAAGACACTGAACAGTATATTTATAATGACCAGTGAGAAGACACTGAACAGTATATTTATAATGACCAGTGACAAGACACTGAATAGTATATTTACAATGACAAGTGACAAGACACTGAATAGTATATTTATAATGACCAGTGACAAGACACTGAATAGTATATTTAAAATGACCAGTGACAATGCACTGAATAGTATATTTATAATGACCAGTGACAATGCACTGAATAGTATATTTATAATGACCAGTGACAATGCACTGAATAGTATATTTATAATGACCAAGGACAAGACACTGAATAGTATATTTATAATGACGAGTGACAAGACACTGAATAGTATATTTATAATGACCAGTGACAAGACACTGAATAGTATATTTATAATGACGAGTGACAAGACACTGAATAGTATATTTACAATGACCAGTGAAAAGACACTGAATAGTATATTTGTAATGACCAGTGACAATGCACTGAATAGTATATTTATAATGACCAAGGACAAGACACTGAATAGTATATTTATAATGACCAGTGACAATGCACTGAATAGTATATTTATAATGACCAGTGACAATGCACTGAATAGTATATTTATAATGACCAGTGACAAGACACTGAATAGTATATTAATAATGACCAGTCACAAGACACTGAATAGTATATTTACAATGACCAGTGACAATGCACTGAATAGTATGTTTATAATGACCAGTGACAAGACACTGAACAGTATATTTATAATAACCAGTGACAAGACACTGAATAGTATATTTATAATGACCAGTGACAAGACACTGAACAGTATATTTATAATGAGCAGTAACAAGACACTGAACAGTATATTTATAATGACCAGTGACAAGACACTGAACAGTATATTTATAATGACCAGTGACAAGACACTGAACAGTATATTTATAATGACCAGTGACAAGACACTGAATAGTATATTTATAATGATCAGTGACAAGACACTGGACAGTATATTTAAAATGACCAGTGACAAGACAGTGAACAGTATATTTATAATGACCAGTGAAAAGACACTGAACAGTATATTTATAATGACCAGTGACAAGACACTGAATAGTATATTTCTAATGACCAGTGAAAAGACACTGAATAGTATATTTATAATGACTAGTGACAATGCACTGAAAAGTATATTTATAATGACCAGTGAAAAGACACTGAATAGTATATTTATAATGACCAGTGACAAGACACTGAATAGTATATTTATAATGACCAGTGACAAGACACTGAATAGTATATTTATAATGACCAGTGAAAAGACACTGAATAGTATATATTATAATGACCTGTGAAAAGACACTGAATAGTATATATTTATAATGACCAGTGACAAGACACTGAATAGTATATTTATAATGACCAGTGACAATGCACTGAATAGTATATTTACAATGACCAGTGACAAGACACTGAATAGTATATTTATAATGACCAGTGACAAGACACTGAATAGTATATTTATAATAACCAGTGACAATGCACTGAATAGTATATTTATAATGACCAAGGACAAGGCACTGAATAGTATATTTATAATGACCAGTGAAAAGACACTGAATAGTATATTTATAATGACCAGTGACAAGACACTGAATAGTATATTTATAATGACCAGTGACAAGACACTGAATAGTATATTTATAATGACCAGTGACAAGACACTGAACAGTATATTTATAATGACCAGTGACAAGACACTGAACAGTATATTTATAATGACCAGTGAGAAGACACTGAATAGTATATTTACTATGACAAGTGACAAGACACTGAACAGTATATTTATAATGACCAGTGACAAGACACTGAATAGTATATTTACTATGACCAGTGACAAGACACTGAATAGTATATTTATAGTGACCAGTGACAAGACACTGAATAGTATATTTAAAATGACCAGTGACAATGCACTGAATAGTATATTTATAATGACCAGTGACAATGCACTGAATAGTATATTTATAATGACCAGTGACAATGCACTGAATAGTATATTTATAATGACCAAGGACAAGACACTGAATAGAATATTTATAATGACCAGTGACAATGCACTGAATAGTATATTTATAATGATCCAGTGACAATGCACTGAATAGTATATTTGTAATGACCAGTGACAAGACACTGAACAGTATATTTATAATGACGAGAGACAAGACACTGAATAGTATATTTATAATGACCAGTGACAAGACACTGAACAGTATATCTAAAATGACCAGTGACAAGACACTGAACAGTATATTTAAAATGACCAGTGACAAGGCACTGAATAGTATATTTATAATGACCAGTGACAAGACACTGAATAGTATATTTATAATGACGAGTGACAAGACACTGAATAGTATATTTATAATGACCAGTGACAAGACACTGAATAGTATATTTATAATGACCAGTGACAAGACACTGAATAGTATATTTATAATGACGAGTGACAAGACACTGAATAGTATATTTACAATGACCAGTGAAAAGACACTGAATAGTATATTTGTAATGACCAGTGACAATGCACTGAATAGTATATTTATAATGACCAAGGACAAGACACTGAATAGTATATTCATAATGACCAGTGAAAAGACACTAAACAGTATATTTATAATGACCAGTGACAACACACTGAACAGTTTATATGTACAGTAGAAACTCACAATGCGGGCAACTCGATAATACGGCCATTTTTATATTACGGCCAATTTTCTCGGTCCCGAACAGTTTACTATTTGATTCTATTAACTTGAAACTCAAAAATGCGGGCAACTGGCTATTGCGAATTACGGCCATGAGTTTCGGTCCCGAACTGGCGTCTAAGCGAATAAACGAAACTAACTAATGCGGCCAAGGGAAATAACTCTTATCGACTGTTGCCAGACTGGGTGCGTGAACTTTACTACCATGCAGCGCAGCCTATTCATAGACATCCATCAGCAAATCGTTCACCAGTCTGTGTTTACTTAGAGGCGGCCGACATTTTGACACTTTCTTTTGTTTAGACTGCATTTAACAAAGGATTAACAGACATCATAGGCATGTACGATAATGCCGAAATCAAACTGTTTTAAGTTGATTGGGTAATTTTAATGGTCGTTAATATTGATACGAATGGTTAATTGACAATCGTTAGGTGTTAAAAACGCAACGTCCTTATATACTTGAAGGTTTGGTTTGAAAACGTATGCTTTATTGATTCTGCACTTCTTTAATAATCACATCATTCTGTTTATGTTAAAGTACTGAAGTAGCAATGATTAAAAACGCAAAGAACTCTGTCTTAAAGAAAAGATTTCTCTTATCAAAGAGAGCCCTGGACAATCACAACGTTTTCTCGCAGAAAAGTACGGAATTGGGAAGACTCAGGTATAAATACAATGTAATGTTCTTGAATAACAAAGGCATCAGTAAATAGATTGTAGTTTAAAAGTGTACGAAATCAACTAAAAAAAATAATACTGAAAAAAATGAAAGTGTTCTACATTTTATGAATCATAATGCATATTTTATTATTGATTTAAACTACTACTATTATACTAACAAAACAAAATATGATATTGGTTTAAACACAAATATAAAGTATACAACACGTATATAAAAAGAATATAAACACACATGTAGTTCATTATGTCAAAGGGGCATAACTTGTTACAGCTTATATCAAAACTCGCTATTAAGGCCAAACTTTAAATTAAGGCCACTTCTGGCCGGTCCCAAAAGTGGCCTTAATAGCGAGTTTCTACTGTATAATGACCAAGGACAAGACACTGAATAGTATATTTATAATGACCAAAAGTGTGTTAAAGTTTAAGAAATTAATATACTACTAAGGGCAATGTAATGGATTACTTGGCAGTAAATCTAAATTCACTTTAGCAGCTCTTTGCAAGGCTAATGTAGAGGTTTTATGTAAAAGAAATTCATTAAGGATTGTGTTGTTTCCATGCACTATGTACCAAATCTAAATGGTGACAAGCTGCTTAAAAAAAGAAAGTGTCAGTTACCTCATATGTGAACCTGTCAGGTTTACTGAGATCATCAATGTCACCACTGTATGAATCTAGTTCCTCCATCTGAAATATATACACCAAGCAAATTCAAAGAATTCATTTTACAGGCCAAGTGACATTTGACCTTGAAATATGATCTTGACCTTTGCAGGCTGTCTCTTCAGTTTTAATAAAAACATTAGGGAAAGAATGGTTTCTTCCCTACCCAACTCCACCTTAAAAATAAAGGGAGTTATTTGACAAAACATAGAAATTTAAGGATGCTACTTGTCAGTAAATTCTCTGAGTTGTATGTATGGCTTGTCACCTTTAACACATATAAATGCATTTTAGTAGAGATCAGGTTCCTTGGCTTGTTTTATTTTTATGCATTTGTAGCTTTCATTGACAAATATGCTAATAAATTATTCGGCTTAGTGGTTAAAAGAGATATTAAGACAGCAGCCTGATTTACTTAGCCAGTTAACCAGTGACATTTGCAGCAGAGGCCCTGGTCTAAAGCACCGGACTAGCACACATTATTGTTACCATCTGTTGGTGGTACTGACCTCCTCTTTACTAGGGGCATAGGCCAGGAGCTGTTTGAGTAGTTCTGGGGTGAGGATATCTTCATCCATCATGTACAGGGCATGGCGAATCTCACTCAGCGACATCTTGAGGTGACCCAGCAGGATTGCTACAGACATAGAACAGACTTAACAGAGAGGACATACAAAGTTAACAGAACTAACTATAATGAAAGCGCTGGAAGCACTAAGGTTTTCATTGCTTTGGAAAATTAGTCACATTCAACGACAATTAAAACTTGTGTAAATAAACTGTCTGTAGTTGATGATGTGTCTCTACATATGACAAGGAGAAGTTAAGGGTCAAAGACCAAGACCAGAATAAGCGTCTCTATTGTTATGTGCAGGTAACATAACATATACCATGTTTTACAGGATGTTGTATCTATGCACATTTGATATATGGAACTATTTCCTGCCCTACTAGGAATAGTTGAACTCTGTCTGGTCAACTGCCTTTACTAGAAAAGTAACATTGTATTCTCTACTAAGGACCAGTGAAATGAACAACAGAAATCCTAGAAAAAAGAACTGCAATACCTCAATTGTGGTTCATTATGCACTGAATATGGAATAAAATCTGCCATGAAATTAGCAGTTGACCCAGTGTATAGCTACAGACATACAAGGTATTGACAATATATATATATATAGCTAAATGATAAAGAAAGTTTAAGACCAACATGTGCTATGTTAAAATATTTTTAAGTCCAAAAAAATAAGTACAGCAATATCAGCAGAACTAATATTTTGTAATCAAAACCTTTTTTTTAAATATTTCTAGAAAAAAAGAAACAAAATGACAAAATTTAATAACTTAATTTAAGTGAAAGTTTAATAAAGCAATACATGTTAAGGTCAATATTTTGTAACCAGTTGATCAGAAAATGTAAATAATAATTATGTTCAAAATACTTACAAATATTGTAGGCTTTCTTTGGGTTAATAATGCAAACTTCATTTTTTTTGTCTGGAATTTCTGAAAAAAAAATATGATGCAATCCTTTTACAACATAACAAAATAGTATCCACATATTTTAATATGATTAACTTTAGACAACAGTCAACCTGATCATGTACAACTGTTTGGGCAAAATGGTATGTAAAAATAAAATGCAATAGGACTTTAACATCTAAGCAATATATTCTAAAAGGAATATATAAATAACTAAATTTTAACATTTTAAAAAAATATTATGAAAGATGTATATTGGTTTTACTAGAACAGTAACATTGTATTCTCTACTAAGGACCAGTGAAATGAACAACAGAAATCCTAGAAAAAAGAACTGCAATACCTAAAATTGAGGTTCATTATGCACTGAATATGGAATAAAATCTGCCATGAAATTAGCAGTTGACCCAGTGTATAGCTACAGACATACAAGGTATTGACAATATATATATATATATATATATATATATATATATATATATATATATATATATATATATATATATATATATAGCTAAATAATAAAGAAAGACCAACATGTGCTAAGTCCGAAATAATGAGTACAGCAGTGCCAGCAGAACAAATATTTTGTAGACAAAACCTTTATAAATAACATCTACATAAAAAATAAATAAAATGATTATAAAAATAAAATGGTTAAGTTTAAATAGGGAACTTTGGAATTGAATTGATCTCTACAAAGTACACTGTCTCCAGCAGTTCTATTATCTTCGTAATAATGATGTCTAAAGTTGTTTTGGAGATAACGAAAAGGAATCTTATAAATGAAACATAATGCATTCAAGTTACCACACACATATTTTTGGGTCAACAACAGATCAAAAAGAACTTCAAGCTTAATGAAAACATATTTATAATGGCTTAGGTAAAAAACATGAATATTGTCTGTTAGTCATGTTTGGTGACTTTTAATTTTTTTTTATAATTTTAATGTGTCTAATACATTGGCTAAAACAAAGGTATTAAATAAGTAAATACTAGGAATGACATTGGATAACAGATTAACTGGTTAATCTCTTCTCCATGTCAACCAGTTAAAAAGTCTGTAACTAGTTTATTGCTCTTACATAGTATATATCGAATATTTTGAGTAACGTTTATATTTATTCACTTATATAGGTAATATCAAGTTACAATCTACTTTCAAGCTACTGCTCATTCAGCCGAATTTACAGTTTACCCCCTGGTCAT
Source organism: Sinonovacula constricta (assembly GCA_007844125.1). Taxonomy (NCBI): domain Eukaryota; kingdom Metazoa; phylum Mollusca; class Bivalvia; order Cardiida; family Solecurtidae; genus Sinonovacula; species Sinonovacula constricta. The sequence goes on from CM017555.1 coordinate 56,337,068, forward strand.
TAGGTTTATTCGTAAATCCCGTACTACGACAGCCAACACATGGTACTGGAAAGTCATGTTATTGACTGAATAACACTCGCAAGTACCCATTCATACACATTGATGGAGCTGAACAAGTCAAGGTAAATTTCTTGCTCAAGGAAATTAGCAGCGACCTGACCGGGGTTCAAACCAGAGACCCCATGATTTGGAGTAATGCATCCTTTTATTAAACTATTTCACTGCACATATTACTATTTATCAAAATCTCTTGTTGACATGACACCCTCAACCATGTCATTAATCTGCTAGTTATCATGAGATGGACAATGAAGGTGTCAAGGTGTGAACGCTAAGATGCAATTTACTGTGAAAATATTCATCTAGTGACAAGATTACAAAATGTATGAAACAGTTAACCAAAATGTACAGTCGGGGAGTTTTTAACATACATTCCAATATATTTGAATAACATGAACACTGACCGTTTGACACAATCAACTACATCATAAGTTGTTTGAAAACAACCAAAATATGAACTGGTTTATGTAAGGCACCACTTAAGTAAAGGCCGCATTTTTCTTACAATCCTTGTGTGCTCTTCTTTCTTATCAAATAAATTTCACCAACCCTACGTAAAAATTGCAGAAAGTCTGAAATAAGAAAAGAAGATTAACAAAACTTAATTGGAAGTGCAAAAATGACCATATAGTTAAATGGATGTATCTTATTCCAAGCACCAAAGTATTTTTCTGGTTAACTGGTCAATTAAACGATTTAAACAGTTAATGGTTATTGATTTGGGGTGGGAGGGTGTGGGGGCTTGGCCCTTCCCCCAGCTGGCTCGCTCAGAGACATTTTCTCAGCTACATTTCTTCAGACATGGTTGCACAAATCACGTACAGATAGTTATGGGTATCTAAGGCCCCCAGACTGCCTTATACTTAGCCATACGAGCAGCAGTTAAGGCCACTTGGGCCCCTTGCTGCTAGCCAGACACACGAGGCCATCTGGCTCGTGTACAACATCCGTTGTGTGTACAGCAATCCCTCTCACCTTCCTACTAATGATCTTTATTGGCACTCCTCAGCAGTGATGCAGATGGCATAAGCTGAGGTGTTACAATTGTCACCTTGCCTCCCAATCAATGTACAAAGTAGATTTTCAGTGGACTTAAAGTTAACTTTTTCAGGTCATGACAAAATGGTTAAAAAATGCAAACAAGAATTAAGTTGTTTTTATACTAAGAGGATTTATTGTGAATTATGAAAATATATTGAGATTGATTCTGATATAAAATAGGACAAAAATGCAATTTAAAGTTACATCCAAGCTAAATAAAAACACAAACAGTAGCAATAGTTGTTAGCATTTGTATGATAAAATCCCTTCCTAGTAGCATATGTGGACAAAATTTAAAATTTTACAAAAATCAGGAAAATCACACCCATAAATTACCGGTATTTAAAATAAGATATATTTTAACTTAACTGTGTGAACCAAATAAACAATATTGCAAAATGTAGAAAATTTACAGGAGAAAATTTATAGGCATTGAAAAATTTATGGAAGGTTCTGCCTTTGCTAAAATTAACAGAAGGATTTTGGTCTGGGAGGATTTTGTTGAAAGTCTGTTTTTAGCAATAACCCAGGCTTTACAGAAGTATGTATCTAGTTGAAAAAAGGACATAATGGAAGATTTATTGTTTACTTGATGATGATTTTATAACCTAGTGATCTACAGCTGTAGGAAGCACCATGTGTAGCAATGTGCAGATTTCATTGGCTCAAAAATGTTGCTGTTTTCAAACATTTAAACACATCTATAATGTGCTAACTGAAACATGCACTTTTTTGGAAATATTTAATTATATTTTGTGTTGCCCAATGTATAAAGTATATTTGTATACTGGAAAAAATATTGCTTGTTTGTTAATATTTATTGTAGTTATATTTTCCTTCACTAATACTCTACCGTAACACGACGGATGTTTGAAGATGTGTAAAATGCTTGGCTTGGTTGATTTGCTGAAAATGCATTGTAAAGTTAAGAGAAAATATCTTGACAATGCTTAGTTAAATTTTGTTTGTCACACCATTAGTTGAAGGCTCCAATGGAAATTCTGGTATTTTTAGTAAGATGTGTTTTAGTTGTAACTTCCATAAAATACTCTACATCAAAATTAAGCACAGCACATTGTCTAACATCCAACTGAAATCTTAATGCAGGCAATATTAATGTACGTTTGTTGAGCATAAATTCTGACTATACTGCAATGATTGTTTTTGAAAAGAGATCAAGGCTGTTTTTTATTAATTTTCTTTCTTATTTTATGCAAATGACGATCAGTGGAAAAACAGCGATACAAATGTAATCTAGCTGCATTTTAAAATCCAACCAGAAGGGAAGTATGTGTTTGCCTGTTTCAGCATACATTTGTGAAGAATTTGAACCAGTTTTCAACAAAAAAGTTATATTGCTTAAGGTTTATGTCTGCACACTTTCAGAGTCAGTTTAATAAAACCATTAAAGAGTAACGTTTTGTCCAGAGACACTTCAGAACACATCTTAGATATCATACCCACGGAACATATGTCAAATTCCGTCTTCGAACCCCAACTGAAAAGTTCTGGATTGGGGCCTGCATGCTATTACTTTTATTTGTTTACTCTTGAAAAACTTTCATTTCTAACTTCAAGTTTAGTTTTTGGTGTTATTATTGATTATTATAAAATTCACTATCAAAGACAAGTCTTGTAACCCAAAACATCCAAGCTTACCAGGAGAACAGACTTTGACTTTTTAAATCTTTTGTAAGGTTCTCTTACTTTAGAATAGACCAATCAAAATTTGCCAATCATGATGTAATTACTGCAAGCTGTGTATTAAAAATGGTAGAAGAATATAGGATCTTCATAAACACAACCACAAACTCAAACAAAATAGAATTTGTTACGTACCAGCATTTTTGTCTTTCTTTAAAGTGGGTATCCAACAATTGGCCTTTATCAAATAATAACAGCTTGCCTATATCCAATACATATAACAATATCTTACCACAGTTTGGTGAAATTTTGGCAATATTTCTTTATAAACTCATACTTTCATGTAATTATGATTGATCCTAACACTACCTCATTTAGACAGAACAAACAGTAAAATATATCACTCCGAATGGTCGTGTTTTCTACATCTATAAATGATCCCAAAGGGGAATTCTTTTCAAAAAGATGTGTTGTTAGAGCTGATTATCTGGATGATGATACAACATTATCTGAAAAGTTTGCAAAGTTTAAAAATAGACGTGCAGCCTGGCTCAGACAGGAAATACTCATTTGTAATGACTAGTGGGGAGTTATGCTTCACTTTTCACATAGATGTAGGGCATTAATAATCTCGAAACCTTGGATGGTAACATTTTATTTGGATGTTTGAGAAACAAAACTTTGGTTTTATTGGTAATCTTAAAAAAATTTAGAAATGGAAAAGTCTTCTCTCTTCTGACTTTGTTAACATTGCCCTAAGTGAAATATGCTACTTTGATAAAAACAACCATTGATGTTCATTATAAATTTATCATAATATGGTGTTGACAACTGGTTTAAGTTACTGTTTTCATCTCAAGTTTAAGTTCATGACCAGTACAGTTCTTTAGGCATAAGTTTGTGAAGAGTAAATATGTGCCAGCATTAGTTCATGACCAGTAAAAATCTTCAAGTATCGGTTAAAGACCAGTGCTAATATTCAAGTTAAGGATCAATACAGATATTCAAGCATGTATAAGACCAGGACAGATCTTCAAATATTAGTTCATGAACAGTACATATGTTCAGGCATTTGTTCATGAACAGTATAGATGTTCAGGCATTAATTCTTGAGCAGGACAGATGTCCAGAATTAGTTCACAAACAATACAGATGTCCAGGCACTAGTTCATGAACAGTGCAGATGGTCAGGCAATAGTTCATGAACAGAACATATGTTCAGGCATTAGTTCATGAACAGTATAGATGTTCAGGCATTAATTCTTGAGCAGGACAGATGTCCAGAATTAGTTCACAAACAATACAGATGTCCAGGCACTAGTTCATGAACAGTGCAGATGGTCAGGCAATAGTTCATGAACAGTGCAGATCGTCAGGCAATAGTTCATGAACAGTACTGATGATCAGGCATTATTTCATGAATAGTACAGATGGGCAGGCATTTTTCATGAACAGTACAAATGGTCAGGCATCAGTTCATGAACAGTAAAGACCAGTACAGATAATAAAGCATTAGTTTAAGACCAGTGCAGACATTAAAGCATTAGTTTAAGACCAGTACAGATACTCAAGCATTAGTTTAAGACCAGTACAGATACTCAAGCATTAGTTTAAAACCAGTACAGATACTCAAGCATTAGTTAAGAACCAGTACAGATACCCAAGCATTAGTTTAAGACCAGTACAGATACTCAAGCATTAGTTTAAAACCAGTACAGATACTCAAGCATTAGTTAAGAACCAGTACAGATACCCAAGCATTAGTTTAAGACCAGTACAGATACTCAAGCATTAGTTTAAAACCAGTACAGATACTCAAGCATTAGTTTAAGACCAGTACAGATACTCAAGCATTAGTTTAAGACCAGTACAGATACTCAAGCATTAGTTTAAAACCAGTACAGATACCCAAGCATTAGTTTAAGACCAGTACAGATACTCAAGCATTAGTTTAAAACCAGTACAGATACTCAAGCATTAGTTTAGAACCAGTACAGATACCCAAGCATTACTTTAAGACCAGTACAGATACTCAAGCATTAGTTTAAGACCAGTAGATACTCAAGCATTAGTTTAAGACCAGTACAGATACTTAAGCATTAGTTTAAGACCAGTACAGATACTCAAGCAGCAGCAGGAGGGGCCAGTGTACAATTTTGCCAGATCTTCTGGCCAATAAATCAACGAAAAAAGCCCCCCACGAGAATCGGGCCAGTACCATCTTCATCAGATTATTTGCCAATAGATCGAAGAAAAAAAGGGCCACAATCCTGGCCCTAGGGTATGGTCCCCCTGGGTCTGGTGAACTGACTTTGGAGGATTACTCACTGAAGTCAAATGCTGCATCAATTTCTATTTCAGGGAGCACTAGGAGATTGATGCACAGTACTTCAGCTTCGGCGTGCATGAGATACCCATGTTCAATAGACAGACGCTCCCTAAGTCGATCACTCCAGACATCCTAGAATGGGACGTGATGAGGTGGGCGTTGTGGGTATCTAAGGGCTGCCCATGGAGCTTGAGGGGTGGGAGCTTTTTCTTGCTACCTTTGATGATGAATGGCTGGCTCCAGTCATAGGTACTTGGTCTTAATGGGCTTTCTGGTGTAGTTGAACTTCAAAGTAATGCGAGTGATTGGGTTATCCAGTTTAAGGCCAGGGTTTGAGGAGGCAAAGCTGGAAACAGTCCTCTGGATTAGTAAAATAAGGTGACCGCAGGCCATGACTAAAGCGTCCCCACCCTCATCGTCTTCATCATCTTGCAGGCAGAGATGCACTTTTAATAACGTAGATGAAGTATTCTTCCAAGTAGCTGATCATCTCATGATACACAGACGTTGGAGGCAATGGCTCGCAATCCACAAGGTGGGCTGTATATTTTGCACGTTCATGGTCGGGTTGCGGTCACGCAGCTTAATGGCGGATAGCTAGTTGGCCAACAGGAACTCATTCACATGGAGCAACTTGTCCTAATTGAGAGGGGCGATATGGCCAACATGGAGCTCATTCAAAATCCCGACCATCAGGCTCTCTCTCTTGTCGGTCTCTTAGAGACAACAGTACAGGCACAAGAACCTGGTACTGTTACAGCCGAAACTGTGAGAGACGGTGTTGATGGAGAGGTTGGAAGATAAAGGATGTGTGGACACCAACAATTCAGCAATCTTCTCCTCATTATCAGGTAAAGCCGACCTGGACTAGGCCTTGGTGGCAGCACAGGTGGCTATGAATGCATGGGCGTTAAATATCTTCATGCTGCTGGATCTGTTTAATCTTCTGAGATCCTATTTTCAAATGGCCTACCCTATTGCTTCCAGCCGCTCTTCACCAGCCCACAAGACGATGCCTAGACAGAGGTCTCCTCCTTGGGCGAGGCACGCCAGCTTGGGCCAGATCCTGTGGGTGGGCAGCCAGCAAATGTTGAACTTTCACTCACCTCCCACCCCTTGTTCTCCAGGATCCACTAGCTTGCTTTTGCTCCAATGAAGGCCCTGACCCGATAGACATAGATCCATGTCTCCCCAACCCCCTCAGCTGGTCTAGGCCGACTGTTCTGAATGGCCATGGCTAACACGTAAAGGGTCGTAATCCAGCCCCAGTTTAAGGCGGCAGCTTCACTGAGCTCCTCGGCCAGTTTGCTGAAAAGTTTGTAGGGCTCGGCAGCCTCAAAGGGTCTCAATCGGTTCCTTAAGAGCTGGCGGTGGGCTTTCAGCGCCCCGACCACCTCTTGATTCAGCGCGGTACAGAGCGCCATGTGCAGGTGGGGCCTGGGGGCCCATAACCTGCAGGTGGCCAGGGCCGAGGCTTCCCTCCAGATGCGGCTCTCCTCCTTTTCTCTGTCCCTGGGGCGCTCATTGCGTCATGGTGGCAGAGGCCATTGCGGTATCTACCAGGTGCCAGTTACTTTAAATGTGGTGATAGGTGGCTGGGACAACCCAGAGTGGCTGTGCTTCATGAGCCTTCTTCCCTTTTTAGATGCTGGGTGTATATAAGCATACACACCGACGCTATGAAGGTGAAAGACAATTGCTCTTGGCTCTTGCTCGCCTCCACGGAGCTCTGTGGCCGGTCCTGCCTCAATATCTTCTGCAAAATTCACCTCATGAGATTTCGCAAAGGTGGCGGCATGACACCCTGCAAACTCTGCGGGGTAGGCATCAAAAATGACCTGGGGCTTTGCATGGCCTGTAGTCATAGGAGGGAAGAGGCAAAATATTGCATGCGTAAGCAGAGTCTTTACCAAAGAGTTTATGCATTTGGCGGCCATTGAAATTCCCTACTAGAAATATGCATATAGATATGTATATACTAGGGATGTCAACGGATATCCGGATATCCGTCCGAATCATCGGATATCCGAAGCGACTTTGGTACATGTATCCGGATATTCCTTAAAAATGAAATATTTTAAACATTTAATTAAATGTTTTGGCCATTTTGCTAAGTTATCTTTCTGCTGTCGTGTCAGTGTGCATTCACACATATGCAGGTGTAACGGATTATCGACAGGTGGTGACATGCAGTATTGTATATTTGGCTTCACAGTTTTAGAAATGTGCTAAAGCATGATGGTATGTATAATAACATGCTCATTAGCCGCCAATTTTTGAAGCTTCTACTGATCCATTTTGTTTAGCGAATACTATCTTTAATTTTCTTGATGAACTTCACAGTTTTAGAAATGTGCTAAAGCTTATGTATAATAATTTGCCAATTAACAGCCATTGTTTGAAGCTATTACTTATTTATTCTTTTTGATTAAGGATTATTACCTTTAATTTTGTAAGTTCGGCTTTATTAAGAAGAGATAGAGCTACAATTATGTAGACAATTAACAGGTTTGTCGGCAAAGATCAGTTACTCATGTTTAATTAAGTCCGTTTGGATTGTATAAATGAACTGATGAATTTATCATGATATCCGGATATCAAATATAGTATCCTTTGACATCCCTAGTATATACTCATAGCACTATGGTAAAACAGCACCACTTACAATGCATGAAGCACGGGAGGCGTTCTTCCAGTTAACTGGGGTGCCACCACCATATCCGCGGTCCACTGCCAAGCTAGAGGACCTGTTCGAGCAAGTCAGACATAGGGCCTTTGCTAATGAATTTATGCGCTTGGTGGCCATCGATCTGGATGACCAGGTCCCTGAGGGTCTGCGGTTCATTGATCTGGATGGCCAGGTCCCACACAAAGTGACATTTCCAGCCAACCCGCGGGTCGAGATTATGAGTGACGCCAAAGATGAGTTGGAAGTAGATGGCGCCACTTCGGTCTTCGCCACGTGGAGGGTTGAGTCTGTGGAACCACTTCATATTGGCGACGTTACGATTGCCGAGGGTATGTACGTTAGAGCCGTCAATCTGGCCTTGGACGCCCGCATGACCGATGCAAGAGCGGCGCAGCTTCTCTCATCTCTTCCAGAGGGCCGTTTCCTCTTGCCAATAAAATTCTTGAGGAAGGGGGTTGAGGACAACTGGGTAGTCAAAGATAAATTCGACCTAGTTTGTGAAGGATGGATCAAAGGGCTGGCGTTAGTTGAGATTTCCAGAGACACAAATCCGGACCCAATTGTTGGGATTGACAGAGTGTTTTATCAGAACGTCTATCCGGTCACCGAGGTGGTGTATGGACTCTATCCTATTAGAACCCCAAACCCAGCCAATCTAGCCCCACTGAAGGATGGTGACCTTAACTGTGTTGCTCAGCAGGTAGTAGAGCATTTCGAAGGTATGTTAAGGGGTTCAGGGACTAAAACCTGCAAGGCACCTGAAAATACAGAACTGGGAAGCATGGGTCCATGAAACAGGTGCTACAGTGGAAGATATGGCAAAATTAGAAAAGATTCCTAAAAGAGCGATCATCATGCGGAACATTGCTGGGGGGACCATCTATAAAAGTGGCAAGTATAAGCAAAGTTGGGGGTGGTAGAGCTCATCTGTCATAACAGCCACACTTGGTCTATGGACCTCCACTTCCTAGCTGTAAGAGAGGTTCACACGTAACAAGTGACCCAGGGTGAGCTGATAGCCGTTTGGTTGCTCGGAGGACAAGATGAAAGCTTAGCATCAACCAGTTTGTGCTCCCGGACAGTCCCACGTACTGAACTCAGGAGGCCCACAAAAAACTGCAGAGAGTGTGTAGGATCTTGGGGGATGAGTCTTTAGCCGAGAGAGCCTTTGGCAAGAACCATGCAGCCAGCATCAAGGCCAAAGTGCACAATGGCTGGAAGTCTACCCAGTTAACCTCCTCCTGGACATCGAGAAGGCTTGCGTGGAGCACGGTCACTGTGGGCTTTGGAACTCAATGGGCTATGACACGGAGGAAGTTACTTCTATCGACATGAAGGGCTGTTACCCCTAAAGCTTCCTGGGGCACGGTGTGGCGAAGTCTTATTTCCAAAGGATTGGGCATACAACTCGCATTTCACGAGAAGGGTTGGGCACGTATAGTCCAACAGCAGTGGCCTGCTGATTTCTCTCAAGGTCCGAGAGGCTATCATCGCATTCAAGAAATTAACAGAGGTCTGGCTCCCAGAAGACTGAACAAGGGCTGCAGTGTTAGCGGGAAATTTACCCAGGGCAGCAAGGCCAATGGAAAAAGGCTGACAAGGAGGCTCGTAACCAATCACGGAGAGCTTGACTTCCTGATCCGCGATACTTGCAAAAGCGGCACGCTGGTTGGGACCCCAGCAATGTGCCTGCTGGGCCCTGTCATCACCTACTACGATGGCACCAAGCCGCAGTACGCCCACCTAAGTGGCACCATGCTGGCCTATGCCCACATCAACCTCCTGGAGATGCTTTGCCGGTTCCAGCTGACGAGGCTGTTCGAGTGGCAACCAATTCAATCTTCATAAAGACAGTAGCCCTGCCCCAGCTGCAAGGGGTCGGGGTGTTTGCTGCTTCCCAAAAATGTGACTGCATGGAGGACTGTTGCCCTAGTTGCCTCTTTGACATAGAAACCCTGCCCCTTGTCACCCTAGCTCAGACAAGGGCAAGGATATATACATGCCAGCAGAGCACGCTTCATACACTCCAAAACCCAAATATAATGCACAAGCAAGACCTGTCACCATCCACAGCACCAAGTCATAATGATCTACTGTCAAGGTATAAGTTAACCTATCCCAACGGTGGTGGAGGTTCAGGTAAAACCACTTGAGCCATCAAGCTTTTCCAAGCCAGAGACCCCTTAGTCTTCACTCCGACCCATTGCCTGGCCAAAGAGATGCGGCTCTGGTGTGTAAAGGCCCAAACCTATCACAGCTTCTTCCACTGGAGTGGACAAATGGAGTGAACCCCAGAATGGATGGGACAGAAGTTTATCATAAGGGTGATCATCTGGGACAAAATCTGTACCGAACCCCAGCCTAACCTCTTTCTAGATTGGCTTGATCGAAAAAGGTGTCCAGGTTGTCTGCTGCGGCAATCTGGGGCTGGACCACTATGAGCAGGTCCAGGTCGACCACAGAGCGAAGGACCATTCCCTCAGGGACCTGAAACGAAAAATCCATCTCCGGCCAGACAAAGAGTGTCAAGGGATGCAAAAGGCCCTTCCCTCGGATGTGATCGATTTGTGGATGCATGGAAGCCAGGCGACCTCATACTGACTTCGAGACAAAAGGTGCACGACCAAGCACAGGAGCTTCTATTCTAAAGGCACAAGGACTGCTTTAGGGGCACCTATGTTCCTCTTCTCTACCACCCAAAAGACAGTCAGAAGCAGACTATTCAGGTGGCAATTGTGGGTTCAGACCAAAAGGAAAAGCTAGTTCAATGACATCATGGAAGTCTCAGTCAAGGCTGCAGAGGCTGCTATACAGACACATGACTGGCGTCTAGAGTATTCCATCACAGTTCACTTCTCCCAGGGTCTGACAATCTACAGCCCTCAAAAACTATGGATTATTGATGACTTTCTCCAGTGGTCCAATCTGGCCAACCTTGCGGAGTCTCAAGACGAGTACATGCAACAACTCGAACAGGTTGTCTGCCCCCCCCAAGGTCAGGCAACTCATTGAGCAGCAATTCTGCAAGATGATCCAAAGGAAGCTGGACAACTCCAGAGGCCATATCCATGACAATATCCGCTTGACCTGTCTTGAGTGCAATCGAAAAAGAGGGGCCGCAGACCTGAATGCATGAGCACCCCATCAGGGGGTAATTGGGTGTCTGGGGCACCACCAGGAGTTCCTCGTGCACAAAACCTCACCCAGGTTCATCCATTAGGTAAAAGAGGATGGGTTCGTCAAGCTTCGTAACAGAGCGCCCTATCCTGTAGACCTCAAGGGCCCACATGGGGTCTGTTGCATGTCGGCGGCCACCCTCCAGTTTGCTGGCCTGGTAGAGATAGCGGCAACGGACGGGAGCTTTTGCTCCTTGAGGCCAACAAAATGGCCAGAAACAACCGAAGAGGGTTTTTGTGCCATGGATTCGACCTTGATGGCATCCACTGGCCATTTACTGATAAGCCTGGTCTCTTCTCCGTTCAAGGCCGCTACAACCGAGGGCAGACTACCAACCCATTCCGTTGACTGCTCGCCCTCTGGCAGACGCATTTCGACTGCATACTGGTGCCTGAACAGGCATTCAGCAAGTGTCCGGTTGAACCGCTATGTCTGGCCTGCTAGCCCCCTATCTGCGAAATGCCTAATGATCCTTTTGTCCCTCCACCAGCGATCAAGTGAATTATGCACAACCATGGCGCGACCATGGCGACCTGGTATATCCTGTTTTGCCTGGTCGTGGGACAGAGAATAACGATGTGATCAAAACGGCCTTGAAATGGGCCCTTGAGGAGGTTAAGCACAAATTGCATTTTACGGCAGCCAGTCATGCCGCAAATGATTGCCAAGTTGTGTTCTTCAGTAAATAGCCAATACGAATCGTCCATTCTCGATGTTGAGCTGTGTGTCCATGAGGACAAAGAGGTATATGTTCTATGCTCCCCGAGCTGCCACTTCCTTGTAATCTGAATTGTGATCCTCTCTCTGGCGTTTTTGATCCGGCGGCCATTGCGATGAAAGCCATTGTCATTGCTTGACCTTAAATCCAGCCAGCGAGCGAACTCCTCTGTGAGGTACTTACCTATGTTGCAAATGTGGAGCCTGAGGTCCTTTGCCACCATGGCCACTTCAGGATGCCATTTTATTCCACCAGCCATAAGTTTTCTGACCTCGTTCCATGCCTGGTAAGGGCACATGCCCTGAGCATAGAGCTGGTTCGGGATGCTCTCGATAGTGACCTTCACTTTCATAATCTTGGGGTTATAGAAGCCTTCACTCTGGCATTAAAAGGGCTGAGTAGGTTCCAGGAAGAACATTAAGACCCCTTTCATCAAAAGAGCGGGGACGTTCAGGTTTATGCTCCATTTGCGGTGCCAGAGGACCCGGTCGTAGAGGATCACCATCTTCCCTGCGTACTGGTTACGGATGTTTATGGCCACTCCCTGTTGGTCATCATCTCGAACTCCAAGGCAATGCCCTGGACTGAGTATTTGGCATTATCATCGCCATGACAACATGCCTAAAATCATTGAACATAAGTTCGTACTTGAGTCTATCGTCGAAAATGGATTGAAAGAAGGGCATGTGACACTCCACGAGTTCTAAATTGAACTGGAGAAACAGTTGTTGTAAGCCTTGGTGATAGCAGCATCCTTCACTTGAAGTCTTGTTTCTGGCATCGAGTCTTATTCGAGTTACGTTTATTTCATCCGTACTGTTAATACCCTGGTATTGGGCTTTTACCAGCTCGTTTTCCATTTTTTCAGAGGTCTGTTTAACATCCAAACATATCCAAACATATCACTGCCATTGAAACTCATGACTTTGTTCCTGGAAATCTTAATCGTGGTCTTCTAAATGATCGCTTGACCTAAATTGTTGACCATTGAGCAATTAGCGTTGGTTGCGACCAGCTTGATTTGGAAAGTTAATCGGGTGGTTCCAGGGACGATGACATCGTTAGGGCCGAGATTCGGGAATCGCACTAACAGCTGCTGGTTCTGGTTGATCATGGATGGATTGTTCGTGATCACAACACTATAGCAGGAAGGAGGGGTGGTCAGGCTATTGTCCGGGATAAACTTGGGTTCTTGGACTGGGGGCTCCACGGCAGGCTACCCGCCCAAACTGTCGCCAAAATACAGTGGACTGATAGAGAACTGGATGAAGTGCTGCATGCTAGCACTGGCAGAAACACTGAGGTGGCAGATTTCGACGGAGCAGCCTCTGCCCTTTCTGAACTGTAGGAGACCATGTTGAAAACAATCGAAGCCCAGTCACTGATTACATTTGGCTTGGACAGTTCTGAGCTAATGATGTGGTTGCGGAAACTCAAAAGGCTTGACAAGGCCATGCAAATCCAACAAGGAGAACTAAACAACCTATCCAGATTCTCCGACATCAACAGGCATCTTAATCAAGAGAATGGAAAACTAAAAGAGATGAATGACCCCAAGATGAAGCAGTTTATCTGTGAGAGAATAAGATACCTGAAAGAATGAGCGGACTGCATGGCTCGAGGTGGCTTCTGCCAAACAAGAAACTCTCAGATCATAGATCAGCCAGGTTCAGGAAACCCTGTGGTAAATCCTGCAAGAAGACACCACGCTGGCTGAGCAGATAAAGACTCTCTCTTTCAAGAGCAAAGGATCCCCACCGTATCTATCCTCATAGCAATTGGAATGACAATCAGCACGCTTGTCCTAGCACTAACCGGTGGCACTGCCCCCTCTCCCCCTGGCCCAACCAGGTAAGTTGGCATTTAAGAGTGAGTTATAACAGCTGCAAGCCCTTGGCGCTCTACTTGCAAAACTTTCGAAGAAGGCCGCAGCTGTTATCCCCGGCATCATTGGCAGCGTGGTTTCACAACCAGAGCATTCTTTTCTTCTGAGTGTGCTTGCACAGCTTCGCTGCTGCATGCTTTCACAGCAGCTAACGTTTCACTGCTGGTGGGTCCAACTGTGGTGGCCCTGTGATTTTGCTGTCATGAAAGCTGCCATGTACATGAGGCTGCAGAGAGTTAAACCCCCAACTACACCAATTGGAAGGTTGACTGGAGCCATTATTCTCCACATTAATGTAGCCAGCAATGCCAAGATTGATGTTTAGGAGCATGTCACTCAGAGCCATGTACAATCCTGTTCTGATGACCACGATGAGCTCACTCCGGGCGTACTGCAGAATGCTTTGGTAACAGGTGATGCGGCCCAAGTGTCGACTGGAGAGTTAATTGCATCCTCCAATAGGGCTAAGAACTGCAGAACTTCATCGTGCTATTGGTCTAATCTTGAACCATGGCCTCTGTTGTGATCTTGGGCAGTCGGTACAGTTTCCAGATATTGGGCAGGCTGGCGGAGAAGGACTGGTTGGGGCCTGCTGTGATCTTTAACTTGGATATCACGACTTGTCTTTAACAGCCCATAGACAACAGGGATGGAAGTTTGAAGATCGGTTTGTAGTCGATCACATACATGGTTGGCTGGTATAACATTATGAATGCCGAGTATGTAACCTCATCCAATGAGATAACCTATGTGCCCCCGGGCCTTTGGACCTTTCAGCAGCTGCAAGAATATCTCAGAGCCTCACGGAGCGACCTAACCCTAAATCTTAATGTAACTATCGGAATACTTAATCCTGATGTTCATTCTTCAACAGGGTCCATTCAAATCTCGAAAGGGCTGCAGGAGCTTCTAGGCTTCGAACAGTACTGTCGTTCGTTTCAACCAGGGATAGGTGACCCAGGGGACCGTCCTGTAAATTTCAGCCTGCACAGGTTGTTATTTATCCACCTAGAAGAGAGGAACACCGACAAGAACTCCTTGAACGGGGCCCCCAGTAGTCTGCTCACTGTTGTCGCTGTCAGTGGTTGTATGGGTAGATAAAATCATCCGTATTCCCAAATCCAAAGTTCAAACTCCTGAGAAGGGGACAATCTCTGAGCTCACAATCTGTTAGAGATGAGAATAGACAACCACGGTTTGGGTGAGTGCCGTCCTTGAGGTGAAATGAGTATCTTTAGTGGGTGTGGTGGGGGATGGAAACCCAGTGCAGATTACGCTACTCGAGCTTACATCGATGCAGTTGCTTTGCTACAGAGTACGCCTGATCTGACCAACTACATAAAAAACGACCAGGATGGGGATGTAAACCTAACCGCAGGTCGGATCATGAACCTCGGCGACATCGAATTACCTATGGATGCGGTTTCAGCGAGGATTGTCGAGGAATGGGGGAAGTCCTAATGAGAAACGGTGAAGCAACCATGGAAGGCCACATTTAGCCTAACAATCACCAAATAGTTACTTTAGATCATTAAGTTCATTCAAAAAACGCCGCGAGCAAGCAAAACGTTGGCAGGTTAAATCTAAAGCTTATGATTACAATCCTGGTGGAAGAGCACGGGCCCTTAGGTGGCAGAGAATTCCAATGGTCGTTTGGATCAAATATGGATGGAAATAATAGCCATAGTAAAGCTGGCTATGTCATGATGAAAAAAGTAAAGATACTGGCTATGTCTGTGTCTGCGGCTCAGAGCAATGGAAAATCCAAAGAAAGGGCGAGCGTTAGCATAACAGTTGGTGGAGATAATCAAGATGGATATTATATAACAAAGAATCCAGGCTATTATTCCAAAAAGCAAATTTTCGAACTGCCTCAAGAAGTTGAAAAGGGTGATCTTATCAACTTTCAGATGCAGGAATCTAGTCGGACCAATTCTTCGGGAGTGGTTGCTCTGCTAATTGAACAAGAGATGTGAGGGAATAAAAATCGAACAAAGACATGAAAATGGTGTGATTCCAACAGCCCCACTAATATATATCCTACCCTGCCAAAGGAGGGTGATGGGCATGCTTACCATCTTCAGCAGATAATCCAAATCCAGGCAGAGTTAATGCATAAAGCCGAAAAAAGGGCAAGCATCAGCAAGAAATACACGAGGGCGTTGAATTCCATAGATTGCGCCGATGCTGCTTTGGCAGCCATTCGCGCTGGGCTTGGAATCGGAGGTGTATTTCTCATATCAACAGTCATAGCCTTTTCAATCACTGTAGGACTCAAGAATGGTTGCGCGGGCCTCTGTGTAATTGGCAAGGTGGCTGGGAGGCAGCTATCCCATAAACTCATTAAGCATCGATGCATCAAGGCGATGGCCCGAGCAAATCTGAATACCATCTCTGACATAGCCCTGTGAACAAAGCCCTGGCAGACGGGAATATTTCTGACATTGAGTAGAGGCTTATTCTAGATGAGCTTCAGATGTTTGAAGACCTGAAACGTGAAGGTCCGTGCTGAAAAAGCACCTCAGGTTTATGAAGAAAAAATATGTTCCATGGTTACGGAACTTCATTTAACCACGGCTCTACTTTGTAGGCTGCTGGGCTTATTGTCACTTCATATTCTTCTTCTTCTTCTTCTGGGATGTCAACATCAAATATATGATCGAATGCCTCCTCAAGCTCTTTTTTTATAATCATTGTCAAAGCTCGGGGCTCCAAGCGTAATAGCGGTAAACCTCTCAGCCAGGCTACAAATCCCTCAAGCACCTCTTCCCCCGGTTTTCCCCCGGTTGATGCGGTGAGCTTGGGCTCAACTGCCATCTGGCTACACAGATCAGCCACCACTGCTTCCACTCTCCAGTATCTTCCATCATTTGCACTTGACATGACGTAACTTAACAGTTTTTGGTAGTCCCCAAGCTCATCTAAGGTCATTAGTACTGATTTGCCTGTGGCCTGGTACAATGCCTCCCTTACTTCCTGGAGCTCTGCGTCTTCGGGGATGATGTAGTAAATTTTTTTCTGTCGCATCCATTTCATCTAAGGTAGGGGTTGGATACCAGGGGTGGTATTGACAGAGTGTCCTGTCATTGGATGCCCCAGCCATGGCGCCAGTCTCTGTCTCAAATATCTCAATGATTACCATGTTTACTCTGATTTGAGATCGCTTGTACTCAGTGGGTATTTGTTATGTATACCCAATCTCTAAATGGGTGGTTGTCTAATAGAGCCCCTCTGGGCCGGCGAGGATGGTGGGCCATCCCCTTGAGCCAGGATTGTAGCCCTTTTTTTCTTCGATCTATTGGCTAAAAGAAATTTGTACGCTGGCCCAATTCTCGTGGGGGGCTTTTTTCATTTGATTTATTGGCTAAAAGATCCAGTGAATTAGTATGCTGGCCCCTCCTGCTCAAGTATTAGTTTAGAACCAGTGCAGACTGTCAAGCATTAGTTTAAGACCAGTACAGATAATCAAGCATTAGTTTAATCCAGTATACAGCTTCAAATTTAGTTCATGAACAGTAAAATCAGTACAGATCTCTTCAACATTAGTTAATAAACAGCACAGAACTTTGCACATTAGTTCAAGAACAGCCAAAATAAGAGAAAATATACTTGAAAAAGCCCCAAAACACGAGAGGCTATGACTCCGGAAGGGAGCTTTGCCATAACAAGATAGCCTGTGTTTAACACAGGAGCAGATGGACCTGCGGCACTGAGGGACAGTCATACCTGTAACACAGACCTGCATTGCTTTAACAAGATGTCAGCCTCTACATTACTTATTATCAACAATAAGTTGTAGTTTGTCAACTACAAAAGTTTGAATAAACAATGGAGCATACAAAGCTATGCAAAATAAGTGTTGATGATGCCAATAACAATGTGTGGGGGCAAACTTGCATAAAATAATCAAATGTATGTCAGTAAGATAGTGAAGTTTGAATACCAGTGCTTCTGCTATATGTGACCTTTTTAAGGCATAAAAAGTCAGGTTAAAATTAAACAATGTAACTTTATATACAGAAAAAATATGAGTCCAAATGTAGGGACAAATATGCTTACTTACATAAATATTACAAACATTAAAATTGTTCTGATAAGAGATTATATTTAAATTTAAAAGAGACAGAAAGAGAAATTGTGAAAGAGTCAATGCTAACCAATTTGAGTACATACTTTGTTTTGCAGATTTGGTTGAGAAGTATTGCTCCAGTTCTAAGTACTTGACAACATCCATTAGATCAGTTGTTTCCCCTATCTGTAATAATGCAAGAGTAATCTCCCTGTTATCTGTAATCATGCAACAGAAGTAGTAATTGAAAATGAAATATACTAGTTATCTCCCTTGCTGGTAGGTATATTCATATACTAGTACAAAAAAATTGAAAATGCTCATCAAAATGGTTATGGACTGTATCAGTGCTTATTTTGTTTCATTAGATAAGATTTTATATGCATTCTTTCATTATTTTTCAAAAGAAACAACAGTAATATACTACATACCTATCCACAAGGTAGACGATTCAGTAAGAATAGTAGTAAAAATAAGAGGGTCATGATGGCCCTTAATCGCTTACCTGAGGACTTAGGCTTTTAGAAGGCTCAAATCTGGCATCAAGTAATTAAGAGTCAGTATATTTTTTTTTATTTGTTTGGGTTTTATGGCACACTGACACTTAATAAGAGTTATTTACTTTAGAAATCTTTGGTACTTTTGAAATCTTTGGTGAAGATTGGACCATTTGTGTGGCCACTGGGTTGATATTCTAGAAATTAACCTAGTAACCTACTGGATCCACATCACCCACTTCAAAACATATGCAACATTTCATACTGGCAAACATTCTGGCCAAGTTTGGTGAAGTTTGGGCAATAAATGGGGCTTCTAGTGTGTTTACAAGCTTTTTATAAGATTTGACCTAGTGACCTACTTTTTAACCCCACGTAACTCAATAATATACTCATCCAAGATTTCATGCAGACAAACAATCTGACCGAGTTTGGTGAAGATTGGGCTATGAATGTGGCCTCTAGTATGTTCACATGCTTTTTCTAAGTTTTGACATAGTGTCCTCTTTTTTTGACCCAGCATGACCCAATAACGAACTCGTCCAAGATCTCATGCAGACAAACATTTTGACTAAGCTTGATGAAGATCAGCCTATAAATGTGGCCTCTAGTGTGCTCACAAGCTTTTTGTAAGATTTGACCTTGTGACCTACCCCATATGACTCAGTCATGATGATGACCAAGATGTCATGTAGGCAAACATTCTGCTCAAGTTTGGTGAAGATTGGGCCACCAATAAATTTTCTAGTTAATTTACAAGCTTTTTCTAAGATTTGTCCAAGTGACCTACCTACTTTTTGACCCCACGTGACCCACTTACAAACTTATCCAAGATTTCATGCAAACATTTTTACCAAGTTTGATGAAGATTGGATAAAAACTGTGGCCTGTAGTGTGTTCACAAGCTAAAATGTTAATGCTGGACAAATCGGTATCACAAAAGCTCCCCTTGAGCACGTTGTGCTCAGGTGAGCTAGAAAAACATAAAAGTGAACAAACTTAAAATTGTAACAGCTTAGGAATAAAAAATTATGTATGTGATTTATCTGTTTTAAAGTTTGAACATGTTCAAAACTGAACAAACCCAATGTACATTGCTGGACAAGATTTAATGGATGTATCTGGTGTAGTGTGACCATACCATAACACATGCACAGATATGATGCTAAATAAGCCTTTCTTCTGCTTATAGTTACAAAATAAAAGTCTTTTATTTATTTTCATTGTGAGATTTTTTGCATGCCGTTGAAATGCTCAAAAATAAAAGTGTCTTTTTTCATCGAAACATTTAACAGTACTTCAGAATACTTAATTTCAGGTTAAAGACTGGTGCCTTACTCTCATCTTGCTAGCAGACCTGCTTTTATAGGCAATACTGTCCTCTATTTAAAATGTTACAATCCTCTGTGTATTTGAAATCTTGGCAACAAAGACAATAAAAGCCTACATTGATCAGTGATCATTGAAAGTTACAGACTTGTCTTTGTTTTAAAGTAGTGAGTACCACCTTATTTATCCTCAAGTGCACTCATAATGAAATGATAATACAAACCAGTTATATCAGGGATTGTTTTATTGGCATTTACCTTATTGTAAGGATATCATAAATAGAGTTCACTCTGCTTCTTTTTAACCTTGGAAGATTTTCTCAGTCCTTTGTCAAGTTTGATGCTATTTCTGACCTGAACTTAGTAAATATTGTAAATATATTAATTCAATATACACATTACCACATTTATAATGTGCCATAATGTAAGGAATGCTCAGCATATACCATATACCTATTATAGACATCCTGAAATTTCGGAGCGAATAAATGTCAAAGTTGTCTTACTGAATTTCCAAAAGTGAATAAAAAAAGGAATGTCCAAAATTAAGGAAAAGTAAAAGGATTTATTTAATTTTGATAGAAAACCACCTTATTCCATCCCCAATAATGTCAATCACTTCTAAAAAAGTGACATACCTTGATGTATTGATTTAAGCCCCTTTCCCAAGACAGAACTGAGAACTAGTAGAGGGCTGGTTGTCTTCCTCTTATAATGTATCATCTGCTGGCTGTTCTGGATTGACACATTCTGACAAGGCCTGATCAATGCATGCTTAGTGTTTGTTTTTCACATACAAAGCAGTGACCCAAATATGGTCATTAAAGCGATGTTGAGTTATTTTGGTGGAAGAAGACCACTGACACACCGCAGGGCAGCTAAAAACCATCCAACATTAAGTGCTTTGCCCTCAATAAGATTAAAACAAACTCTCTAAGAGACTCAGCAGTAAGAATTACAAAGGGGCAAGTCTCTACTAATCCGCCATGGGTAAACAAGACTTAGCAGTAAGAATTACAAAGGGGTAAGTCTCTACTACTCAGCCATGGGTATACATGACTCAGCAGTAAGAGTTACAAAGGGGCAAGTCTCTACTACTCAGTCATGGGTATACATGACTCAGCAGTAAGAGATACAAAGGTGCAAGTCTCTACTACTTAGCCATGGGTATACATGACTCAGCAGTAAGAGTTACAAAGGGGCAAGTCTCTACTACTCAGTCATAGGTATACATGACTCAGCAGTAAGAGTTACAAAGAGGCAAGTCTCTTCTACTCAGCCATGGGTATACATGACAGAGCAAGTCAGAGAAGTTACAAAGAGGCAAGTATCTTTTACTCAGCCAAGGGTATACAAGACTCAGCAGTAAGAGTTAAGAAAGGGCAATTCTATATTACTCAGCCAAAAGTATACAAGACTGAGCAGTCAGAAAAACTACATAGAGGCAAGACTCTACAACTCAGCCATGTACGAGACTGAGCATACACAGAAGTTACAAAGGAGCAAATCTCTACTACTCAGCAATGTACAAGACTGAGCAGTCATAGAAGTTACAATGGGGCAACTCCCTACTGCTCAGCAATGTACAAGACTGAGCAGTCACAGAAGTTACAAAGGGACAACACTCTACTACTTAGCCATGTACGAGACTGAGCAGTCACAGAAATAAAACTGATGCAACTCTCTTCTACTCACCCATGTACGTCACAACGCAGTCAGAGAAGTTACAAAAGGGCAGTTTTCTACTACAGACTGAGCAGCCAGAGAAGACTCAAAGGGGCAATTTCTCTCTTATTCAGCCATGGATGAGACTGAACAGTCACAAAAGTTACAAAGGGGTCTCTTCTACTCAGCCATGTACAAGAATGAGCAGTCTGAGAGTTACAAAGGGGCAACTCTCTTCTACTCAGCCATGTACAAGAATGAGCAGTCTGAGAGTTACAAAGGGGCAACTCTCTTCTACTCAGCCATGTACAAGAATGAGTAGTCTGAGAGTTACAAAGGGGCAACTCTCTTCTACTCAGCCAAGTACAAGAATGAGCAGTCTGAGAGTTACAATGGGGCAACTCTCTTCTACTCAGCCATGTAGGAGACTGAGCAGTCTGAGAGTTACAATGGGGCAACTCTCTTCTACTCAGCCATGTAGGAGACTGAGCAGTCTGAGAGTTACAAAGGGGCAAGTCTCTAATACTCAGCCATGTATGAGACTGAGCAGTCTGAGAGTTACAAAGGGGCAACTCTCTTCTACTCAGCCATGTATGAGACTGAGCAGTCTGAGAGTTACAAAGGGGCAAGTCTCTTCTACGCAGCCATGTATGAGACTGAGCAGTCTGAGAGTTACAAAGGGGCAACTCTCTTCTACTCAGACATGTATGAGACTGAGCAGTCTGAGAGTTACAATGGGGCAACTCTCTTCTACTCAGCCATGTAGGAGACTGAGCAGTCTGAGTGTTACAAAGGGGCAACTCTCTTCTACTCAGCCATGTATGAGACTGAGCAGTCTGAGAGTTACAAAGGGGCAAGTCTCTTCTACGCAGCCATGTATGAGACTGAGCAGTCTGAGAGTTACAAAGGGGCAACTCTCTTCTACTCAGCCATGTATGAGACTGAGCAGTCTGAGAGTTACAAAGGGGCAAGTCTCTAATACTCAGCCATGTATGAGACTGAGCAGTCTGAGAGTTACAAAGGGGCAACTCTCTTCTACTCAGCCATGTACGAGAATGAGCAGTCTGACAAGTTACAAAGGGGCAAGTCTCTACTATGCAGCCATGTATGAGACTAAGCAGTCTAAGAGTTACAAAGGGGCAACTCTCTTCTACTCAGATATGTATGAGACTGAGCAGTCTGAGAGTTACAAAGGGGCAACTCTCTTCTACTTAGCCATGTATGAGAATGAGCAGACTGAGAGTTACAAAGGGGCAACTCTCTTCTACTCAGCCATGTATGAGACTGAGTAGTCTGAGAGATATAAAAGGGGCAACTCTCTTCTACTCAGCCATGTATGAGACTGAGCAGTCTGAGAGTTACAAAGGGGCAAGTCTGCATACTCAGTCATGTATGAGACTGTGTAGTCACTGAAGTTTAAAAGGGGCAAGTCGCTACTACTCAGCCATGTATGAGAATGAGCAGTCTGAGAGTTACAAAGGGGCAAGTCTGTATACTCAGTCATGTATGAGACTGTGTAGTCACTGAAGTTTAAAAGGGGCAACTCTCTTCTATTCAGCCATGTATGAGAATGAGCAGTCTGAGAGTTACAAAGGGGCAAGTGTTTATACTCAGTCATGTATGAGACTGTGTAGTCACTTATGTTTAAAAGGGGCAAGTTGCTACTACTCATGTATGGAACTGAGCAGTCACAGATGTTAAAATGGGGCAACTCTCTTCTACTCAGCCATGTATGAGAATGAGCAGTCAAACAAGTTACAAAGGGGCAAGTCTCTTCTACTCAGTCATGTATGAGACTAAGCAGTCTAAGAGTTACAAAGGGGCAACTCTCTTCTACTCAGACATGTATGAGAATGAGCAGTCTGAGAGTTACAAAGGGGCAACTCTCTTCTACTTAGCCATGTATGAGACTGAGCAGTCTGAGAGTTACAAAGGGGCAACTCTCTTCTACTCAGCCATGTATGAGACTAAGCAGTCTGAGAGTTACAAAGGGGCAACTCTCTTCTACTCAGACATGTATGAGACTGAGCAGTCTGAGAGTTACAAAGGGGCAACTCTCTTCTACTCAGACATGTATGAGACTAAGCAGTCTGAGAGTTACAAAGGGGCAACTCTCTTCTACTCAGCCATGTATGAGACTGAGCAGTCTGAGAGTTACAAAGGGGCAACTCTCTTCTACTCAGATATGTATGAGACTGAGCAGTCTGAGAGTTACAAAGGGGCAACTCTCTTCTACTCAGACATGTATGAGACTGAGCAGTCTGAGAGTTACAAAGGGGCAAGTCTCTTCTACTCAGCCATGTATGAGACTAAGCAGTCTAAGAGTTACAAAGGGGCAACTCTCTTCTACTCAGACATGTATGAGAATGAGCAGTCTGAGAGTTACAAAGGGGCAACTCTCTTCTACTTAGCCATGTATGAGACTGAGCAGTCTGAGAGTTACAAAGGGGCAACTCTCTTCTACTCAGCCATGTATGAGACTGAGCAGTCTGAGAGTTACAAAGGGGCAAGTCTGCATACTCAGTCATGTATGAGACTGTGTAGTCACTGAAGTTTAAAAGGGGCAAGTCGCTACTACTCAGCCATGTATGAGAATGAGCAGTCTGAGAGTTACAAAGGGGCAAGTCTGTATACTCAGTCATGTATGAGACTGTGTAGTCACTGAAGTTTAAAAGGGGCAACTCTCTTCTATTCAGCCATGTATGAGAATGAGCAGTCTGAGAGTTACAAAGGGGCAAGTGTTTATACTCAGTCATGTATGAGACTGTGTAGTCACTTATGTTTAAAAGGGGCAAGTTGCTACTACTCATGTATGGAACTGAGCAGTCACAGATGTTAAAATGGGGCAACTCTCTTCTACTCAGCCATGTATGAGAATGAGCAGTCAAACAAGTTACAAAGGGGCAAGTCTCTTCTACTCAGTCATGTATGAGACTAAGCAGTCTAAGAGTTACAAAGGGGCAACTCTCTTCTACTCAGACATGTATGAGAATGAGCAGTCTGAGAGTTACAAAGGGGCAACTCTCTTCTACTTAGCCATGTATGAGACTGAGCAGTCTGAGAGTTACAAAGGGGCAACTCTCTTCTACTCAGCCATGTATGAGACTAAGCAGTCTGAGAGTTACAAAGGGGCAACTCTCTTCTACTCAGACATGTATGAGACTGAGCAGTCTGAGAGTTACAAAGGGGCAACTCTCTTCTACTCAGACATGCATGAGACTAAGCAGTCTGAGAGTTACAAAGGGGCAACTCTCTTCTACTCAGCCATGTATGAGACTGAGCAGTCTGAGAGTTACAAAGGGGCAACTCTCTTCTACTCAGACATGTATGAGACTGAGCAGTCTGAGAGTTACAAAGGGGCAACTCTCTTCTACTCAGACATGTATGAGACTGAGCAGTCTGAGAGTTACAAAGGGGCAAGTCTCTTCTACTCAGCCATGTATGAGACTAAGCAGTCTAAGAGTTACAAAGGGGCAACTCTCTTCTACTCAGACATGTATGAGAATGAGCAGTCTGAGAGTTACAAAGGGGCAACTCTCTTCTACTTAGCCATGTATGAGACTGAGCAGTCTGAGAGTTACAAAGGGGCAACTCTCTTCTACTCAGCCATGTATGAGACTAAGCAGTCTGAGAGTTACAAAGGGGCAACTCTCTTCTACTCAGCCATGTATGAGACTGAGCAGTCTGAGAGTTACAAAGGGGGCAACTCTCTTCTACTCAGCCATGTATGAGACTGAGCAGTCTGAGAGATATAAAAGGGGCAACTCTCTTCTACTCAGCCATGTATGAGACTGAGCAGTCTGAGAGTTACAAAGGGGCAAGTCTGTATACTCAGTCATGTATGAGACTGTGTAGTCACTTATGTTTAAAAGGGGCAACTCTTTTCTACTCAGCCATGTAGGAGAATGAGCAGTCTGAGAGTTACAAAGGGGCAAGTGTTTATACTCAGTCATGTATGAGACTGTGTAGTCACTGAAGTTTAAAAGGGGCAAGTTGCTACTACTCAGCCATGTATGAGATTGAGCAGTCTGAGAGTTACAAAGGGGCAAGTCTGTATACTCAGTCATGTATGAGACTGAACAGTCTGAGAGTTACAAAGGGGCAAGTCTCTTCTACTCAGCCATGTATGAAGAGCAGTCTGAGAGTTACAAAGGGGCAAGTCTCTTCTACTCAGTCATGTATGAGACTAAACAGTCTGAGAGTTACAAAGGGGCAACTCTCTTCTACGCAGCCATGTATGAGACTGAGCAGTCTGAGAGTTACAAAGGGGCAACTCTCTTCTACTCAGCCATGTATGAGACTGAGCAGTCTGAGAGTTACAAAGGGGCAAGTCTCTTCTACTCAGTCATGTATGAGACTAGCAGTCTGAGAGTTACAAAGGGGCAACTCTCTTCTACGCAGCATGTATGAGACTGAGCAGTCTTGAGTTAAAAGGGGCAACTCTCTTCTACTCAGCCATGTATGACTGAGCAGTCTGAGAGTTACAAAGGGGCAAGTCTCTTCTACTCAGACATGTATGAGAATGAGCAGTCTGAGAGTTACAAAGGGGCAACTCTCTTCTACTCAGCAATGTACAAGGCCCAAGAATGAGCAGTCTGAGAGTTACAAAGGGGCAAGTCTCTTCTACTCAGTCATGTATGAGACTAAACAGTCTGAGAGTTACAAAGGGGCAACTCTCTTCTACGCAGCCATGTATAAGACTGAGCAGTCTGAGAGTTACAAAGGGGCAACTCTCTTCTACTCAGCCATGTATGAGACTGAGCAGTCTGAGAGTTACAAAGGGGCAAGTCTCTTCTACTCAGTCATGTATGAGACTAAGCAGTCTGAGAGTTACAAAGGGGCAACTCTCTTCTACGCAGCCATGTATGAGACTGAGCAGTCTGAGAGTTACAAAGGGGCAACTCTCTTCTACTCAGCCATGTATGGAACTGAGCAGTCTGAGAGTTACAAAGGGGCAAGTCTGTATACTCAGTCATGTATGAGACTGTGTAGTCATTGAAGTTTAAAAGGGGCAAGTTGCTACTACTCAGCCATGTATGGAACTGAGCAGTCACAGACGTTACAATGGGGCAACTCTCTCTTACTTAGCCATGTACAAGACTGAACAGTCACAGAAATTACAAAGGTGTAAGTCTCTTCTACTCAGTCATGTACAAGACTGAACAGTCACAGAAGTTACAAAGGTGTAAGTCTTAACACATATATCTTAGTCATGTATGAGACTGAGCAGTCACAGAACATTATACTTACTTTATATATCTATCTAGATCATTAAAAAGCAGTGACAGTTAGTAACATTTATAAATGTTGGTGTATACAGTACATATGTGTGTCAAAATATATAGAGATGGCATAAATAGTTACTATTTATAAATCCCAGTGATTCCCTGCTATCTAATGAAGACTCAAATAGAAACATGGTACACTTGTTTGATTGTGTTTTTTTGTAAAAAAGTCAGCTAGGATTAAAATAGTTCCAACTATCAATTATGGTTAAATGTGACTGTTTCTATTTAAGAGTACAAGTAAAATGAAACAATGGTACTATAAATGGGAAGCATATGCCATTTTAGAAGATTCTTAGAGATACAAAAATGTCTTTAACAGATAAAATTTCACCCTTTCCATGTTGCATTGAGTACAAACCCAAACTAATTATTAGATATCTTAAACTACAGTTTCATGCAAAGGTAAGAATTATTGCTAGAATACTCAGCAGCAAAAAGTTTGAATCCTTGTCAGTGCAAAAATCCCAAGGTGGAATGGTCTTCCCAGACATCCATCAAATATAACTTGACATAGACATTATAACTATACATATGTAGCTGTAATGTAGATCTGTAACAAATTAGGCTTTCTAAGATTTTTTTTAAATTTCTGCTATTTGTTAAATATTTCATGTAGAAGTGATACTATTGTCCAAAACAAAATAAAGAACACCTAAAAGAATATCAGGCAACAGTATTTAGATGCTGACTTTAAAGGGAAATAGAGCATAGCATAAGATCTATGTGTCACCTTATTTAAAAGAGCATAGCCATAGATATATGTGTAAACATATCCAAAACAGCACAGCCTAAGATCTATGTGTTATCACATCAACTGCAAAAGGCTATACACTTATTATGTCAGCTACTCCTTAGATTTTCAATATAACACAAAACCCCATAAACCCATAACCCTTTTTGTATATTTTAACACTTTATTTACCTGTTCCAGGATGTGTGTTAAGACATCAAATACAGCATAGCCTAAGATCTATGTGTTAAGACAGTACAGCAAAGCCTAAAATCTATGTGTTAACACATGCAGTACATGGGTACAAGGGAAATAGAGCACAGCCTAAAATCTATGTGTGATCACATTCAGTACAGCTCAACCTAAAATCTTTGTGTTAACACATCCAGTATAGCAAAGCCTAAGGTCTAAGTATTTAAGCCAATAAGTACAGAATAGCCTTAGTCTGTATGTTAATATATCCAGTACAGAACTGCCAAAGATATAGGTGTTAAGACATCCAGTACAGAACTGCCTAAGATCTTTGTGTTAAGACATCCAGTACAGCTAAGCCTAAGATCTGTGTTGAAAACAGTCAGTGCAGCACAGCCTAAGATCTATGTGTTAAGACAGTCAGTATAGCAAACCCTAAGATATATGTGTTAAGACAGTCAGTATAGCAAAGCCTAAGATATATGTGTTAAGACAGTCAGTATAGCAAACCCTAAGATATATGTGTTAAGACAGTCAGTATAGCAAAGTCTAAGATCTATGTGTTAAGACAGTCAGTATAGCAAAGTCTAAGATCTATGTGTTAAGACAGTCAGTATAGCAAAGCCTAAGATATATGTGTTAAGACAGTCAGTATAGCAAAGCCTAAGATATATGTGTTAAGACAGTCAGTATAGCAAAGCCTAAGATCTGTGTAAGGACAGCCAGTACAGCACGGCCTAAGATTTCTGTGTTAAAACAGTCAGTATAGCAAAGCCTAAGATATATGTGTTAAGACAGTCAGTATAGCAAAGCCTAAGATCTGTGTTAGGACAGTCAGTACAGCATGGCCTAAGATCTATGTGTTAAGACAGTCAGTATAGCAAAGCCTAAGATATATGTGTTAAGACAGTCAGTATAGCAAAGCATAAGATATATGTGTTAAAAAAGTCAGTATAGCACATCCTTAGATATATGTGTTAAGACAGTCAGTTTAGCAAAGCCTAAGATCTGTGTTAGGACAGTCAGTACAGCACGACCTAAGATCTATGTGTTAAGACAGTCAGTATAGCAAACCCTAAGATATATGTGTTAAGACAGTCAGTATAGCAAAGCCTAAGATATATGTGTTAAGACAGTCAGTATAGCGAAGCCTAAGATATATGTGTTAAGACAGTCAGTATAGCAAAGCCTAAGATATATGTGTTAAGACAGTCAGTATAGCAAAACCTAAGATCTGTGTTAAGACAGTCAGTACAGCACAGCCTAAGATATATGTGTTAAGACAGTCAGTATAGCAACGCCTAAGATCTGTGTTAAGAAAGTCAGCATAGCAAAGCCTAAGATATATGTGTTAAGACAGTCAGTATAGCAAAGCCTAGGATCTGTGTTAAGACAGTCAGTACAGCACAGCCTAAGATATATGTGTTAAGACAGTCAGTATAGCAAAGCCTAAGATCTATGTGTTAAGAAAGTCAGCATAGCAAAGCCTAAGATATATGTGTTAAGACAGTCAGTATAGCAAAGCCTAGGATCTGTGTTAAAACAGTCAGTACAGCACAGCCTAAGATTTATGTTTTAAGACAGTCAGTATAGCAAAGCCTAAGATCTATGTGTTAAGACAGTCAGTATGGCAAAGCCTAAGAACTGTGTGTGAAGACAGTCAGTATAGCACAGCCTCAGATATATTTGTTAAAACAGTCAGCACAGCACAGCCTAAGATTTATGTTTTAAGACAGTCAGTATAGCAAAGCCTAAGATATATGTGTTAAGACAGTCAGTATGGCAAAGCCTAAGAACTATGTGTTAAGACAGTCAGTATAGCACAGCCTCAGATATATTTGTTAAAACAGTCAGTACAGCACAGACTAAGATCTATGTGTTAAGACAGTCAGTACAGCATAGCCTTAGATCTGTGTTAAGACATCCAGTACAGCACAGCCTAAGATATATGTGTTAAGACATCCAGTACAGCACAGCCTTAGATCTATGTGTTAAGACAGTCAGTATAGCAAAGCCTAAGATCTATGTGTTAAGACAGTCAGTACAGCACAGTCTAAGATCAATGTGTTAAGACAGTCAGTATAGCACAGCCTAAGATTTATGTGTTAAGACAGTCAGTATAGCATAGCCTAAGATTTATGTGTTAAGACATCCAGTACAGCACAGCCTAAGATTTATGTATTAAGACATCCAGTACAGCACAGTCTAAGATCTATGTGTCAAGACAGTCAGTACAGTATAGCCTAAGATCTATGTGTTAAGACAGTCAGTATAGCAAAGCCTAAGATCTATGTGTTAAGAAAGTCAGCATAGCAAAGCCTAAGATCTGTGTTAGGACAGTCAGTACAGCATGGCCTAAGATCTATGTGTTAAGACAGTCAGTTTAGCAAAGCCTAAGATCTGTGTTAAGACAGTCAGTACAGCACAGCCTAAGATATATGTGTTAAGACAGTCAGTATAGCAAAGTCTAAGATCTATGTGTTAAGAAAGTCAGCATAGCAAAGCCTAAGATATATGTGTTAAGACAGTCAGTATAGCAAAGCCTAGGATCTGTGTTAAGACAGTCAGTACAGCACAGCCTAAGATATATGTGTTAAGACAGTCAGTATAGCAAAGCCTAAGATATATGTGTTAAGACAGTCAGTATAGCAAAGCCTAAGATCTATGTGTTAAGAAAGTCAGCATAGCAAAGCCTAAGATATATGTGTTAAGACAGTCAGTATAGCAAAGCCTAGGATCTGTGTTAAAACAGTCAGTACAGCACGGCGTAAGATTTATGTTTTAAGACAGTCAGTATAGCAAACCCTAAGATCTATGTGTTAAGACAGTCAGTATGGCAAAGCCTCAGAACTGTGTGTTGAGACAGTCAGTATAGGCACAGCCTCAGATATATTTGTTTAAACAGTCAGTACAGCACAGCCTAAGATCTATGTGTTAAGACATCCAGTACAGCAAAGCCTAAGATATATGTGTTAAGACATCCAGTACAGCACAGCCTAAGATCTATGTGTTAAGACAGTCAGTATAGCAAAGCCTAAGATCGTTGTGTTAAGACAGTCAGTACAGCAAGTCTAAGACCAATGTGTTAAGACAGTCAGTATAGCACAGCCTAAGATTTATGTGTTAAGACAGTCAGTATAGCAAAGCCTAAGACCTATGTGTTAAGACAGTCAGTATAGCAAAGCCTAAGATCTATGTGTTAAGAAAGTCAGCATAGCAAAGCCTAAGATATATGTGTTAAGACAGTCAGTA
The DNA here is from genome assembly GCA_007844125.1 of Sinonovacula constricta. Lineage (NCBI taxonomy): Eukaryota > Metazoa > Mollusca > Bivalvia > Cardiida > Solecurtidae > Sinonovacula > Sinonovacula constricta. Next base: position 56,367,632 of record CM017555.1, read on the forward strand.
TAGCAAAGCCTAGGATCTGTGTTAAGACATCCAGTACAGCACAGCCTAAGATATATGTGTTAAGACAGTCAGTACAGCATAGCCTAAGATTTATGTGTTAAGACAGTCCGTATAGCAAAGCCTAAGACCTATGTGTTAAGACAGTCAGTATAGCACAACCTAAGATTTATGGGTTAAGACAGTCAGTATAGCAAAGCCTAAGATCTATGTGTTAAGACATCCAGTACAGCACAGCCTAAGATTTATGTGTTAAGACATCCAGTACAGCACAGTCTAAGATCTATGTGTCAAGACAGTCAGTACAGTATAGCCTAAGATCTATATGTTAAAACAGTCTGTACAACCAGCCTTAGATCTACATGTTAAGACAGTCAGTATGGCACAGCCTTAGATCTATATGTTAATACAGTCTGTACAGCACAGCCTTAGATCTATGTGTTAAGACAGTGAGTATGGCACAGCCTTAGATCTATATGTTAAAACTGTACAGCACAGCCTTAGATCTATATGTTAAAACAGTCTGTACAGCACAGAATTAGGTCTATGTGTTAAAACAGTCATTACAGCACAGCCTTCGATCTATGTGTTAAAACAGTCAGTTACAGCACAGCCTTCGATCTATGTGTTAACACATCCAATACAGCAAAGCCTAAGATTTATGTGTTAACACATCCAATACAGCACAGCCTAAGTAAGATCTATCTGTTTACACACATAATACAGCACAGCCTAAGATCTATGAGTTAACACACCTAATACAGCACAGCCTAATATCTATCTGTTAACACATACAATAAAGCACATCCTAAGATCTGTGTTAACACAGCACAGCCTGAGATATGTGTTAACACAGCACAGCCTAAGATCTGTGTTAACACAACACAGTCTAAGATATGTGTTAACACAGCACAGCCTAAGATCTATGTGTTATCACATCAACTGCAAAAGACTATACACTCATTATGTCAGCTATTCTTTAGATTTTCAATATAACACAAACCCCCATAAATGACCCTTTTTGTATATCTTAACTTTATTTACCTGTTCCCAGATAGTATTCCCAACTTTCTGCTGGTCTAGTTTTTCCCAGTTGATTCTTTTTACATTCATGACAGATCCTGCCCCTAGACCTGACCCAGGCAAGGATGAGGTGAATGAGGTTGGGGCCACTGAAATAAATGAAAACAAATGAACCACTCAGCAAACAGGCCGTAAAAACTTTGTAATTATTTTTGTTAGTTTTCCTATATGCTTATGTATTTAAATGGGCAGATCATAATTAATTCTCTCAAAATCTTGCTTACATTACAAAAGTATACTAAGTTATAGATTATTTACCCTTAACCCACTACAAACTGATCCAGCTGAGGCAAATACTGGTGGGATGGATCCAGATCAACCAGATTAAAGTGGGAGCAGTTTGAATAGGACCTGCTATATTTGCATCTGAGTCCTTAGTAATATATCTTGTTACCTATATGGTGGTAAGCAACTTAATTATATTATGTATAAATAAATCTATCATGATAAATTTAAACATAATTATTATGTAGCATGTCAAAAAATTTAATTAAGTTCCTTACACGGTGGGGGTGGAGGAGGAGGAGGAGGAGGAGGAGGTGCGGTTACAGATCTCTGTGTAACAAGACTGGATGACTTCTCCTTGATGCTGCCATCATTTTCATGGTTACTTGAAGCCTGAGGACTGCTGTCCAAATCTGAAACCTCAGCAGCCACTGCAGCATCCAGCTGTTTGAGAGCTGTCAGGGCATGTCTGTTAAATGTGTCACCTGCAGACGAAGAAAGACGGCATAAAGATGCTCTTAAAAGATTCTGGTAAAATACTTCAGCTAGAGTCTGAAATTATTGCCAATATCAGGGGAGGATGTTTTTAACCTTTAAGGCAAAGTCTAAAATAGTAAACAATGTCCAAATATGATTGAGATCTGATTAAAATGGATCTCAGACTTGAACTTTACTGTAAGATTTAAGTTTGGTGGCATGGTTTGAGCACCTTTTGCCAGCAGAAATGACTATTGTACACTATGCATTTGATTTTTTTTTGTTTTGTTTTGATTTTTTATAGGCACATGTAAGTTACACATTCACTGGGTAAACATATACTACTACATGTATGCCACAGGTCAGCTGGAAGACAATTTTCATACTTGAAAGCTTTATTTCTGAAGACTCCAAACCAAACCTAGCCTTGATATACAAAGAGGTCTCTACTCCAACAGACTTAAGGTGCTGATATACAACAAGGTCTCTACTCCAACAGATTTAAGGAGCTGATATACATCAAGGTCTCTACTCTGAGACTTGAGAAGCTGATATACAACAAGGTCTCTACTCTCACAGACTTGAGGAGCCAATAAACAAGGTCTCTACTCTCACAGACTTAAGGAGCCAATAAACAAGGGGTCTACTCTCACAGACTTGAGGAGCCAATATACAAGGTCTCTACTCTCACAGACTTGAGGATCTGATATACAGCAAGGTCTCTACTCCAAAAGACTTGAGGATTTGATATACAAGGTCTCTACTCTCACAGACTTGAGGATCTAAAATACAAGGTCTCTACTCCAACAGACTTGAGGATCTGATATACAAGGTCTCTACTCCAACAGACTTAAGGATCTGATATACAACAAGGTCTCTACTCTCACAGACTTGAGGATCTGATATACAAGGTCTCTATTCCAACAGACATGAGGATCTGATATACAAGGTATCTACTCTCACAGACTTGAGGATGTGATATACAAGGTCTCTACTCCAACAGACTTAAGGATCTTATATACAAGGTCTCTACTCTCACAGACATGAGAAGCCAATATACAAGGTCTCTACTCCAACAGACTCGAGGATCTGATATACAAGGTCTCTTCTCCCACAAACTTGAGGATCTGATAAACAAGGTCTCTACCCTCACAGACTTGAGGATCTGATATACAAGGTCTCATTTCTCACAGACTTGAGGAGCCAATATACAAGGTCTCTACTCTCACAGACTTGAGGATCTGAGATACAAGGTCTCTACTCTCACAGACTTTAGGATCTGATATACAAGGTCTCTACTCCAACAGACATGAGGATCTGATATACAAGGTCTCTACTATCACAGATTTTAGGATCTGATATACAAGGTCTCTACTCTCATAGACTTTAGGATCTGATATACAAGGTCTCTACTCCAACAGACTTTAGGATCTGATATACAAGGTCTCTACTCCAACAGACATGAGGATCTGATATACAAGGTCTCTACTATCACAGATTTTAGGATCTGATATACAAGGTCTCTACTCTCACAGACTTTAGGATCTGATATACAAGGTCTCTACTCTCACAGACTTGAGGATCTGAGATACAAGGTCTCTACTCTCAGAGACTTGAGGATGTAATATACAAGGTCTCTACTCCCACTGGAGTATTTGAGGAGCTTATATACAGTTCTGGAACCGTAACAGTTGTCACACGATAGGATGTACGTATGGTACGATTATGTTCAATGTACGATACCATGTGCGGTTTTTTACACGATATCATACATATACGGTTCGATACCATACGCGATATGCACTACGATAGAAAATCTACACATTAGGATGCGATACGGTGTACGCTTCGATACAATATACTGTACGGTTTCCGTCACGTTACACGAAATACCATGGCAAATGCGGCATGTTGTTAAAGTTAATGCTCAATCAGCCTATTTATACTGTACCAACTCGATTTAGTCCAAATCGTTCTGCCCCAATCGGCCCACTTCCAGCGCATATAGACGGTAATGTTTTCACACCTTTCAAATGAGACAATACAACTCTTTCCGTCTAAATGGTAAAATGTGTAGGCAAATGATAAGTAAGTGAAGCCAATATGATACACTGCTTAAACATTGAACAAGTGTGTAAAGATGTACCATGTTAAGACAAATTAATTTAAATCTGTAATTTACTAACATTCTTACACCACTTCTCTATACACGTATATTCCAATTTTCTACCCCTATTTCCCGCATCCATATCTGCATTTTACTGAAGTGAAATTTCACAGTCAGATTATGTGTGGGGATCTTCATACATGTATCTTCAGACCAGATGCAGGTATTGTGCATTACAGCTAAATGACAACTGCCTGTCTAATTTGAATAGAAAATGTTGTGTCATAAAAGTGGCAATCTGTGTGGGGGCTTATAATCATTCGCGTGATTTGTAGGCACATGTACTGAATAATCTACATAAATGGACTAGCTGCTAGAAAATAAATAACATTAGAAAAATACCATTGTCTCATACTCAACCCTTTTACAGGCACTATTTAAATAAAAAATTTGGTAAGGTATAGTACAATATGGGTCAATGGGGAAAAAAACTTACCAAACTAAAAAGATAGAAACAGAGCTATTAAATAATAATCATATTATTATGAGACAAAATTGGACTAACAACCGACAAATTTACCCTGGCTGTATAAGTTATTTACAAACATTTCAGACAATTTACGGAAAGAATAGACAAGAACTAATCAAAGAAATATATAGATTAAAATACTAAATACAAATGTTAGGCAAAATCAAAAATTTAGAGATTGGAACCCACCATCATAATATAGCCTATGATTAAATATTACTAGACTCAGAGCCTAATCCAGCTACCTAGGTGAAGAAGATAAGACTGCCCCCGTTGACACAGCAGAACTAATAATACGCGCTCTTAATCTTTTTTAGAATAAATGCATTTTATTCAAAATTTATTAAATAATATAGGATAACACCTACATAAACTGAATTAATACAATGTTCAACCGATATCATATCCAAATCAAACAATAACTAAAGTTTCCAAACCCACAAGACACGTGATGGGGTGAAATCTCTCTAAAATCTAAACATTCCTAATAAACCCATTCTCTGATTGGCTGGACCCCAATTTGGCGCAAGATTATGACTGCTCTTTGTTAAAAGGCACTACACCTCAAAGAAAGTATTTCTTAAAATTTTCACCATTGAAATGTTTTCTACTCCTGATTAGAGCTGGTATTAGTTGGGAGGATGTTTTAAAGTGAAAAAAGTACGGGAAAAGAGTGTAAGTAGTTGAGTTTGGGTTAGTAATTCAGTTAGTTTAGTATATCGTATATAATATACATTTTAGTAGAGAATTAAATGCATTTAATATCTTCATGGTATTAAAGTGTTGCATATTTATTTAATCTGCCTTTTTCCGCTGGTACAAAAAGCAAAGACACGTGTAAATAATATAGGTCTTTGTAGCTAATCTCTTGCTATTGTGTGCTGCCTTAATCAAAACAGCAAGGGGTTAAAGTATTTCTCTATGTCACAGTAAGGACAGTTCCTATTGGTGAACTTGCATTCTTTACCAGGGTAGCTTGATCCTAGTTTTAATTAAAAACTATTCTAAACAAACGATATTGTGGCAGTAAATATTGAACTTAGAGTCCTACCAACATATCCGAATATCTGAATTTGTGCGTTATTATATTTATTTTATTAATTATAGCTCTTTCTCCATGGCTTGGTATATACCCTAGTTTTATAAAGGCATTGAGGTCTTTTTGACAGGAGACTGTAAAGACTATATTGTCTACTGACTTGCTTGATTTTGCAATGATTATATATTATATCATTTTCTATTTTTGCCCCAACTGCATTCTTTTCAGTATCCATACTGCTGTCAAGGTACATGCCGATGTGCGCTAGTTATTTTAGGAGAGTATGAAAATGTCGTCATCATCCTAAAAAGTCTTACAAAGGACCATTTCGTTATAAGAGGAAATCGATTTAAGAACAGACCAGTTAACACCTCCGGTCAACACGTTAAGGATCAGACCAATCAACATAAGAAACGACTAAAAATCTTACTTCCTTTAAGATAAGTGGTGTCATAAAAGTGTCACCAATTAATTGGAATTAACACACGTGCAGGTGATTGGCAGGACGGGAAAATGTACGGAAATTAAGAGGGCATGATGTCAGATGTTTACTGTTATTAATGATACTAGCACATTGTTTGGACAAACACATTCACACCTTAAACATTTGATTACATCACTGGCAGAAGAATAGTGGCTTTATATTAATTTGTTTGCTACACTTGTGAACATACTTTTATTAAATTTCCATCGAGCACTTAATTGCTTTCAAGTTTATTTAAATTTGCATACATGTGTATAAAATTTACGCATTTAGAATAATTGGCGAAGATACTATATCAGTGTTGATGGTGCCCAGCGATGACATGGGTAAGCTAGCTTCACAATTATTTAAATTGTCGGAATATCAGAGATGATTCCACACAATCCAATTATTTATTAACAATGTTCATTGTATATGAGTCGTATCATTTGAATCCCATATTTGAGACAAACCTCTTTTCCATAACTTGACATAGAGCTAGACTGTGTTAAAGCTAGTTTTTCCAGCTGTATGTTTATTCCAATTACGTCTTACTGCTCTTTATTTTCCATAAAAGCATGGGCAAATAACCAGAATCCTAGTTTTCATGAATATTTTCCTAAACGTCCATTCATATTCAATCTACGCATATTGTCATTCAAGTAATAAGTTCGAAGGTGTGCAATATTAATTTGCTCATCAATGGTATGCATGTACCTGAAATGTAATTTATAGTTAAGTTTCTGTTTAGAACCATAAACTTCTTTTTGTATTTGTAAAGCATTTATTGTGGCATTTTAATTTCCAGTGAACTTTTGTATGAGCATGATAATGTCATTAGAAAAATGTCACAATATATGTATCTTTGTATTGAAGAATTATGTGAAGGCACAGTACAATTCTCCTTGTGTTACGTTACCATACTATACGTTCCGTTAAGATACCACGGTCTTGTCATAAGCATTACGTTCCGTTACGATACGATGTACCATTTATGATAAGGCTCGTTACGTTACTTTATGTTAGGCCTATTACGTTTACATGATACGTTACATTACCATAGGATACGTTTACAATAGAATATGCACGATATACGATGTTTTGGACAACTGGTACAGTGCCAGGACTGTACAACAAGTTCTCTACTCTCACAGACTTGAAGAGCCAATATACAAGGTCTCTACTCTAACAGACTTAAGGAGCTGATATACAACAAGGTCTCTACACTATCGGACTTGTAAAGATGATCTACAACAAAGTCTCCACTCTCAGACTTTAGGAGTTGATAAACAACAAGGTCTCTACTCAAACAGACTTGATGAGCTGATATACAACAAGGCCTTTACTTCCACAGACATGAGGAGCTAATATGCAACAAGGTCCCTACTATTACAGACAATATTTCAACAGTAAACATTTCATTTTCAAAATGTAGTTAAATACAAAGATGATAATTAAATTGTGTGTCAATCAAACAAGTTCCAATTTGTAATATTTTACCTTAAATGCCAGCAGCACTTACCTCCCATTTTTGCATATTTTGACATGGACAGGTGATTATTGTTTTTCTTGGTAGCACTGGTTGTACCTTCATTTCTTTTATCATCAGCAGCTAAAAGGAAGCTGGAAGGTATCTGAAGGCATGTATTACTGGATACTGCAGTTCCCAAGGAATGCACATTTCTCATAGAACCTGCCACAGACTCTGAGGGAGGCAGGAATGTTTGTGTATGGTTAACTAACTGATCAATCAGGCAAGGGGGAGGGGTTATGCTTGTAGCATGTATACTAGTTGCCATGGAGACATGGTAGGGTTGGCCAGGAAGAAAGTTTGTTGATGGGCTGAGTGAAGAGCCATGACCACTCATCTGGGAATCAATAGGGATCACAGTAATGTAGCGAGTCGAGTCCTTCTCAGCATCTATAAACAAAGATTGAACAAGTAGACACAGGTTTTATCATATAAATCTATAAATATTATTTTAATAAAAGAAAAATACTTCTGAGTTAAGTTTTGAGTTAAAGGTAAGTTCTGTGTGTTTCAGCATATTTATTTTTGAAGTTGAAGTACATCTTTGATGTCATTGTGAAAAAATCATTTAAACTTGCTGCAAATACCCAACAGATGGGATCTTCATTCTTCTGTCAGGATCTTGTCCTGAGACCATTTTTATGCATTAAAGATAAGCAGGATTGAATAGATATATATTTGATATCTTCATACCTAACAACATAATGCCATGTAATAACACCATCACAAAATATTATTTAACCCAATATCAAAAGATCAAAAGATACCCCCACTCCTCCCACATTGTTTAGGTTCATCTTATGAGGGTTCTTTAAAAACAGAAATAGAGTAAAAAATGCTGATATAAACCAATTTACAAACAAATCTCCATTAATATGCAAGAGAGATAACTCATACCTGATTCCTTGTTTCTGGAAAACAGTTGTTTAGCATCTTGAACAACTTTCCTGGTTTCCTCCAGTTCCTTTATCAGGGCCAGGTCAACACCCTTCAGTGTTCCTGTTCAGGAAATTACAATTACAGGTGTTCACAAAAGAACAATATTTTTGTTCTTATTTAATCTGTTAAGCAAGAAGTTATCAGACATGGGCAAATAGTATAGATACAGCAGGGGCTGTCTGATTAGGATCTGCACTATCGGCTTCGATAATTCATAGTTTCATTTCAATGCGTTTGTTAGTAAAAAAAGTATTTATTTAAGAGTTATTACAAAATGTAGCATATTAACTTATAAAGTCTAAGTAATCAATATTTTTCCATTAGACACTATATTGCTGGGAGTTATCTCAATTTAAATATTGACCTAAATATTAACATCAATGTCCCAAAATACTATTTTCTGTGACTTGGACAGAGAGCATTATTCTGAAACATGTCAAATGTTTTTTTTGCAATCACCTACATAAAGAAATGGTAATAGCACTTTTTTCAATCTGTCAGTTTTCATGATTTCTGGCCATTCAGTTTGGAAATTTAGAACTTCAGAATTTATACATTCTTCGATGAATATAACATTGTGTAGAAACTGAATTTTGTCCAATGAATGAAAAGGTGAAGAAAGATGTATTTGTTTCCTAATATTCACGCATACTTTGTCACCTTTCTATTGCTGTATACATTGTACTCATAACAAAACTCTACAGCATCAACCAAAACTTCATCATTATAAAATATTATAAACCTCATGCATTTTGACAGTTCAGTGTTTGCTGAAGTTGACCCTAGACAATTATGTGATATATTTATGAATTTAATAAATTTACTTTAGAGACCTACAAGATTATACCTATGCATGATCACTCAACCATTTAAACACATTCATAATAAAAAATGAATTGAAAATAAGAATCACAATAAGGACATAACAATATAATTTTTAACATTTTTAAGGTAAGGATGACTTAAATAACAAATAAGGCATTTTAAAAGGTGTAATCTATCTGTTAATAATTCAATATATGACAAGTTATAATATTCATTTAAATCATTGCCATTAGAAGACACATCAAAACATTATTGTGGAAGTTTTTATTACAACACTGTCTGGTTAACAAATAACAAAGGAACAATAAATTGATATTTTCATGTTAACTGTAATTGATCCTATAATTAGCTTCTTTATCAGATGATTGAGAGCCTTTTCTTCTTAACAAACAGGATGATTTTGGTACATATATATTCAGAAATGTTACCATGAGGCAGTACTTGGTCCTTTGTGTAAAAGATTTCAGAAACCTTACCATGAGGCAGTTTGGACTTGGTCCTTTGAGTTCCAGATTTCAGAAATGTTACCATGAGGCAGTTATTACTTGGCTGTTTGAACTTGAGATTTCAGAAATGTAACAATGAGGCAGTTTAGGACATGGGCCTTTGAGTTCAAGATTTCAGAAATGTTACCATGAGGCAGTTAGGACTTGGCTGTTTGAGCTTGAGATTTCAGAAATGTTACCATGAGGCAGTTAGGACTTGGCTGTTTGAGCTTGAGATTTCAGAAATGTTACCATGAGGCAGTTAGGACATGGCTGTTTGAGCTTGAGATTTCAGAAATGTAACAATGAGGCAGTTTGGACATGGGCCTTTGAGTTCAAGATTTCAGAAATGTAACAATGAGGCAGTTAGGACATGGCTGTTTGAGCTTGAGATTTCAGAAATCTTACCATGAGGCAGTTAATACTTGGCTGTTTGAACTTGAGATTTCAGAACTGTAACAATGAGGCCGTTAGGACATGGCTGTTTGAGTTCAAGATTTCAGAAATGTTACCATGAGGCAGTTAGGACATGACTGTTTGAGCTTGAGATTTCAGAAATGTAACAATGAGGCAGTTTGGACATGGGCCTTTGAGTTCAAGATTTCAGAAATGTTACCATGAGGCAGTTAGGACATGGCTGTTTGAGCTTGAGATTTCAGAAATGTTACCATGAGGCAGTTTGGACATAGGCCTTTGAGTTCAAGATTTTAGAAATGTAACAATGATGCAGTTAGGACATGGCTGTTTGAGCTTGAGATTTCAGAAATGTAACAATGAGGCAGTTTGGACATGGCTGTTTGAGCTTGAGATTTCAGAAATCTTACCATGAGGCAATTAGGACTTGGCTGTTTGAGCTTGAGATTTCAGAAATGTTACCATGAGGCAGTTAGGACATGGCTGTTTGAGTGCAAGATTTCAGAAATGTTACCATGAGGCAGTTAGGATATGGCTGTTTGAGCTTGAGATTTCAGAAATGTTACCATGAGGAAGTTAGGACATGGCTGTTTGAGCTTGAGATTTCAGAAATATTACCATGAGTCAGTTAGGACATGGCTGTTTGAGCTCCAGATTTCAGAAATATTACATTGAGGCAGTTTGGACTTGGTCCTTTGAATACAAGATTTCAGAGATCTTACCATGAGGCAGTTAGGACTTGGTAGTTTGAAGTCGAGATTTAAAAAATGTTACAATGAGGCAGTTTGGACTTGGCTTTTTGAGCTTGAGATTTCAGAAATCTTACCATGAGGCAGTTAGGACTTGGCTGTTTGAGCTTGAGATTTCAGAAATGTTACAATGAGGCAGTTTGGACTTGGCTGTTTGAGCTTGAGATTTCAGAAATGTTACAATGAGGCAGTTTGGACTTGGCTGTTTGAGCTTGAGATTTCAGAAATGTAACCATGAGGCAGTTAGGACTTGGCTGTTTGAGCTTGAGATTTCAGAAATGTTACAATGAGGCAGTTTGGACTTGGCTGTTTGAGCTCCAGATTTCAGAAATATTACATTGAGGCAGTTTGGACTTGGTCCTTTGAATACAAAATTTCAGAAATCTTACCATTAGGCAGTTAGGACTTGGCTGTTTGAGCTTGAGATTTCAGAAATCTTACCATGAGGCAGTTAGGACATGGCTATTTGAGCTTGAGATTTCAGAAATCTTACCATGAGGCAGTTAGGACATGGCTGTTTGAGCTTGAGATTTCAGAAATGTTACCATGAGGCAGTTTGGAGTTGGCTGTTTGAGCTTGAGATTTCAGAAATGTTACCATGAGGCAGTTTGGACTTGGTCCTTTGAGTGCAAGATTTCAGAAATGTTACCATGAGGCAGTTAGGACATGGCTGTTTGAGCTTGAGATTTCAGAAATGTTACCATGAGGCAGTTAGGACATGGCTGTTTGAGCTTGAGATTTCAGAAATGTTACCATGAGGCAGTTTGGACTTGGCTGTTTGAGCTTGAGATTTCAGAAATGTTACCATGAGGCAGTTAGGACTTGGCTGTTTGAGCTCCAGATTTCAGAAATATTACATTGAGGCAGTTTGGACTTGGTCCTTTGAATACAAGATTTCAGAGATCTTACCATGAGTCAGTTAGGACTTGGTTGTTTGAAGTCGAGATTTAAAAAATGTTACAATGAGGCAGTTTGGACTTGGCTGTTTGAGCTTGAGATTTCAGAAATCTTACCATGAGGCAGTTAGGACTTGGCTGTTTGAGCTTGAGATTTCAGAAATGTTACAATGAGGCAGTTTGGACTTGGCTGTTTGAGCTTGAGATTTCAGAAATGTAACTATAAGGCAGTTTGGACTTGGCTGTTTGAGCTCCAGATTTCAGAAATATTACATTGAGGCAGTTTGGACTTGGTCCTTTGAATACAAGATTTCAGAAATCTTACCATGAGGCAGTTTGGACTTGGTTGTTTGAAGTCGAGATTTCAAAAATGTTACAATGAGGCAGTTTGAATATGGTCCTTTGAGTACAAGATTTCAGAAATCTTACCATGATGTGGTTTGGACTTGGGGCTTTGATTTCCAGACTTAAGAACCAATTCTTGTTCGTCATCTTCAGAAGAAATATACGGCTAAAACAAAAAGTTGTTATTTCTTAATCAAGAGCTATCTGATATGCATTACACACTTTTAACTTTGTTAGTTATTTTAAGCAATCTTTGCATGTTGCTTGCAAATTATTAATAAAAAAAGCAAATAAGTAACAATTATGATTGATTATCATATGTATACAGCTCAATTAAAGTGATTTGTATATAATGTAATAAAATGTTAAATATATCCCAATATACTTACAGGTAAAGATCTGGAAGTGGTATATCTCTGGGATGACTGTGTTGACACTGGAATAAAGTACATGAATCAATAAGCATTATGTTAAGGAAGTATCTGCAAGATCCTTCTATCAAATTTAACCCTGTCCTGTCCTGAAAAGGTTTGGGGGAAAAAGGTGCTTTGAGAATGCCCATACCACAGTCGTTGCTTGAGTTTATAGCATAGTTTTCTAAGAAATGAAAATCGTTAAGTTTTGTTGGTTGGGTTTATGCCCCACCAATATGTCCTAGTATTTCAGTTATGAGAGATGGTGTCTACTTGTGGCATATATAGTGCTGCCTTTACTGTGTATAGCATGCCTTAAACACCTGGCATGATACCAAACCCAGTGACTTAATTGTGACATTGAGCATTAGCAAGGACTTATGTTTAAGAGTTATGCTACTACCATTTTTAAAGACTTTAGTATGTCACTGCCCTTAGATCGAACCTGAGGACTCTTAAAAAATATGTTGATTAATGACTTATTTTTAATAATTTATAATTATCAATATCCGTAGTATTATGAGAGATTTACCTGAAGACTGAGATCTGGCCTTGTTGTTTACCCTCTGTCTGACAATGTTTTGGTCTGACTGGGTTAGCAATGGGATGATGTACATCCACAATGTGCCCTTTGAAGGGGTGTCCAGTATTGTCTCCAAGTCCTCAATGAGGTGCTCAACATTCCTGAAGGGGTCAAGGTCAAATTTAAAAAGGTAAAAATTTACATGCGAGGGTAAAGGTCAAATGTAAAACATTTAAAGTTTACAGTCGGATATCTACAAACATGAATATTCAGATGACTTGAACATAAGTCCAAGTGACATTTGATACAGTCGGGACACTATTGACTAATTTCTTACTAGATTGATATTTAAAGTTTATAAATAGTACCAAAATGACATACATATTTATAAAATATTTATAATATTGCTCATAAAGGCACTTATTAATGTAAGTATCACCAAATAGAAATTTCAAGGCTTATTTCTTTCTTATAATAATTTGCACTGACAAGGTTGTGATACAAAATTGTGTTTCCTACCACTAGACTATTAATCTTCTTCAAGATCATCCTTGTTCTGAGCCTTCATCATACGAATAGTTAACTACAATTTTTTATAATCATTATTTTATACTGGTTGAATTAAACTAAATGAGAGAAATTAATGAAATGTATAGTTTCCCCTGAATAATCCCTAAATGCATGTTGGTTCTTCCATCTGTTTTACTTGGATTTTATGCTTGTGCTCTATGGAGTGTATGTTGAATGTTCTGCCTTTCATGCGATACCCAGGTTAAGCATCATCAACAAACATGTCCATTTCTTTTTTAAACAACATATCCCTATAAGTATCAAAATGAATGTTAAGCTTATGTTTATGTAAAAGAAAGAAATTTCACTGTTCGAAGTTGCAATATCAGGCAATAAATTCCAAGAAGTCCAACTAAAAGGACCTACCCACTTTTGGAATACCTCAGATAATAAATAACAAGGGCGACAATTTCCATTTTACCAATGTAATTATTGTGAATAATGAGATTCCCTTGTTAAAGAAAATATCAGTATAGTATGTGGCCATGTTGAAGTAATAATGCTGTGAAAGAAATTGACAAAAAGTTATTTACAAAACTCAGGAGTCAAAATATTTTAAACTTGAAACAATTTCAGGTATATGGTAAGAAAGAACCAAACATTTGTTTTATCAATTTCAGGTATATGGTAAGAGACAACTAAACATTTGTTGTATCAATTTCAGGTATAATGTAAAAGACAACCAAACATTTGTTTTATCAATTTCAGGTATAATGTAAAAGACAACCAAACATTTGTTTTATCAATTTCAGGTATAATGTAAAAGACAACCAAACATTTGTTTTATCAATTTCAGGTATAAGACAACCAAACATTTGTTTTATCAATTTCAGGTATAAGGTAAGAGAGAAACATCTGATTGATCTATTTCAGGTATAAGGTAAGAAAGAAACATCTGATTGATCTATTTCAGGTATAAGGTAAGAGACAACCAAACATTTGTATTATCAATTTCAGGAAATTATAAGAACTGTTTCTGTTTCAGAGTATATTACTCATGAGCTTGTTGTTTGTCCATAACAATCAAAGCAAGAATAATTCAATTTATCATGAAGGAAACAAATTACTGTAACTGGTCATAGTTAAAACTAGATAATATGACTATTGATACAAACACAAGTTTGCCATATAAACACAGAATGAGTAAACTAGGTAATGTAACGAAAATGGATTTTATTATTAAAAATAAAGTATACAATTATTAACAGTTTGTTTAAGTCATTAGGATTTTTTTCCATGTAACATTGCCTATTTCCATTGAAATCCCTGCAAAATAAAGTTTAATTATCATTTTAAGTTTAAATGTTCAAGACAAACATAATTACTCTGTAGGTCTAAAGCACTATTCTAGTACACACTGATGTCTGTATTACTGTTATGTACAGTAGTACCCCAGCGTTTAAGGGTACGCTAGTCAGGTTAAGGATTGTTTACCGTTGTGGTTTTGATGACATAGCATTCGCATTACTGCTAAGAAGAAAAGGGATCATGCTAGAAAGTTCATTTGTTTATTTTTAACTGGATTTTGCGAATGTTTTGGGTCTTGTGAATGTTCCAGAAATTCTTTAAAGGAAGTTTGCTTTAGAGTTTGGATAAAAACTGTGTGGATAAAGGTTTGGACATAGAGTTTGGACATATAGTCTGGAAATACTTGCAGCTTCTAAATTAAATCTTTCTACGTTAGAACTTACGTAGCCTTACTATATATTTTACAGTGATATAACTATTAAAGTGTTAAATTTGGAATCATTTACATTCATGTATTGTTCTAACTTTGGATTATTTCAACTGTGCTTATCTACGAGGACATTCTACCAATAACTCTTCAGGATTATTCAACATTTGATTATTAATTGGACTATAAAAGGGACACCTCCTAAAGGGACAAACTATAAGCTAACATTTATTTTGCTTTCTGAAATTTTTGTCTAATTTATTTTTATTGTTTTATCACGCCATAGATTTAATTGTTTATTAAAATAAAACTTTATTGTATTAGTTTGTTGCTGGCTTGTTCTTTCTCTTACACCATTTCGCCGTTTAGTAAATAAACTTATATAGTGACACCAGTGGTAACAGAAATTGGGGGCTCGACCGGGATTTGAACATGAAAGAATAACTCTGCTAATTTTGTGTAACATTTCTTTCATTTCAATTTTTTGTGAACAAATATTTCTACAAACCAGCAACAAGCTACCATGGCATTTATTTGGAAAATTTTGTAAAGTCGCCTACTCAGGAGGAGTTTAATTGGCCAAACAGTCTGATCTGCTGAAGATCGCTGTTTATTTTAATGTTCCTGGAATTAAAGTATCCATGCGAAAACAGGCTTTTTGCAACATGCTTATTCAAACTTTGATTGACGATAACATACTTTCAACTGACTTTATGTCGTTTGTAAAGGAAGATGTGTCAGACCAGAACTAAGAATTAAAATTGCAATTAGAGAAATTAAGAATGAAGAGAGAAGAGTGAAAGAATTAGAAAGGTTAAAGTTGGAAGAAAGGAAAGTGGGTCGAGAAAGAGAATGAGAAGAGAGAGAACGAGAAAGAGAATGAGAAGAGAGAGAACGAGAAAGAGAACGAGAAGAGAGAGAAAGAGAAAGAGAAGAGAGAGAATGAGAAGAGAGAGAGAACGAGAAAGAGAATGAGAAAGAGAATGAGAAGAGAGAGAACGAGAAAGAGAATGAGAAGAGAGAGAACGAGAAAGAGAACGAGAATGAGAAGAGAGAGAACGAGAAGAGAGAGAACAAGAAAGAGAAAGAGAACGAGAATGAGAAGAGAGAGAACGAGAAAGAGAATGAGAAGAGAGAGAACGAGAAGAGAGAGAACGAGAAAGAGAACGAGAAAGAGAACAAGAAGAGAGAGAACGAGAAAGAGAATGAGAAGAGAGAGAACGAGAAAGAGAATGAGAGAGAACGAGAAAGAGAAGAGAGAGAACGAGAAGAGAGAGAACGAGAAAGAGAATGAGAAGAGAGAGAACGAGAAGAGAGAGAACGAGAAAGAGAACGCGAAGAGAGAGAGTGTGAAGAAAGAAAAAGAGACAGGCAGTTTTCAGTTAGAGTTGAAGAAACTAGATAGAGCAGATCAGACACCCATTCAAAATAAAGCATTTGATGTGTCAAAGAATATTATAAGAATACTTGTTCCTCCATTTCAAGAAAAGGATGTTGACAAATACTTTTTACATTTTGAGAAAGTTGCAGATAACTTTAAATGGCCAAAAGAGCACTAGACTTTACTTCTGCAAACTGTTCTGTTAGGTAAAGCATGTGAAATCTACACACAGTTAAGCATTGAACAGTGTTCGAACTATGATCTTGTCAAAGATTACATCCTTAAAGGCTACGAACTGGTACCTGAGGCATATAGACAAAAATTTAGGAATAATAAAAAAGAAATTAATCAAACACATGTTGAGTTTGCTAGAACAAAAAACACAATTATTTGACCGATGGTGTTCATCTAAAGGAATAGAACAAGACCATGCAAAATTATGGCAGCTTATGCTTATTTAAGAGTTTAAATGCTGCATCTAACCTGACATTAAGACCTTCATTGATGAAAAGCAAGTTGAAACTTCAGATGAAGCTGCATGTTTGGCTGATCACTATTATTTGACTCACAAAGTCTTATTTGTTCAAAACCAAACTTCACATCTACACATAGCACTACAAGAAATACTAATTCAAGTCCACATGCAAATGCTAAGTTAAAACACATTAGTAAATCTACTGGCTTTTGAAGTCAGTTCAGTTCACACAGACAAAAACCAACCGATGAACAAAATACCTTATTTAATGTTATTTGCAATAATTGCAAGGCCACAGACTTGTGTCGAAGTTGACATTTTTAATCAGGATAACAAACCTTATTTCTTGCCAAAGGCAAAAGAGCCTTTTCATACCGTTGAGGTTTCAAAACCCAATTCTGACTCAGTTATGGTTAGTTAGTCATTTATGTCAAATGGTTTTGTATCACCTTCATTTCTTCCAGGTGATTCTTGCCCGCCTACCCCTATTAAGATATTAAGAGACACAGGTGCGTCCCAATCTCTTATTTTGGCAGATAATCTGCCGTTTTCCAAGAAGACCTTCTCTGGAGTTGTTATTCAGGGTGTAGAGTGTGGTTTTTTAACTGTTCCTTTCTATAACATTGTTTTGTCTTCCACTTAAGTAAGTGGTTTAGTGTCTGTCGGTCTTAGATCTTTATTACCTTTTGATGGTGTCCATTTGTTGCTAGGCAATGAGATTTGCCAGCATTTTTGCCGATACTGTGCAGCGACATTTCTATCATTATAGCACAGGGGCACTTATGAGGTGCCCAGGGACTGAACCCGGCCGGTCCATTATACTGACACCGACGAGACAGGAGTAATGCTGTCCCCTTAGCCCTGAGTGTTAGGAGGGAAGTCACTACTACCAACTTTAAAGTCTCTGGTTTGACTTGGCCGGGGATTGAACCCGCGACCTCCCGATCTGCAAGCCGAAGCTCTACCAACTGAGCTATTGCGGCCGGTGCTAGGCAATGACTTAGCTGGAGATAAGGTCGTGTTAAACCCACTCGTAACTGACACATCTATCATGGACAAGCGTCCTGATCCTGCTGATCAGGAAATTCCTGATCTTTATCCTTCTTGTGCAGTCACTCATTCTATGGATAGCAAAGTTATCCAGAGTTCGGCTTAAAATGCCGTTGACAAAAATGTCACTTGCTTGTTCGAGAAGGTTTTACCTGAGAATTAGATTTCATGTGCGCTGGTCGGTTATTATATACGGAATGATGAGAAAATAGAGACCACCAGATGTTGCAGTTGATGATGATTGGGCGGTTAACCATCAGATTGTAGTTCCCTGTCAGTATAGACAAGAAATTTTAAGTCTGGATCATATATCACCTATGTCTGGTCATTTAGGTATCACAAAGACTTACAATAAGATCCTAAACCACTTCTTCTGGCCTGGTCTTAAGTCTAATGTGTCTCAGTACTGCAACTCTTGTCAAATGGTTGGTAAACCAAATCAAAATATTCCCAAAGCTCCGTTACAGCCCATTCCTGCATTTGAGGAACCGTTTAGTCAGATTATAATAGACTGCGTTGGACCTTTGCCTAAGACAAAGTCAGGAAATCAGTATCTCTTGACCATCATGAGTGCTTCGACACATTTTTCTAAAGCAATACCTTTAAGGAATATTCAGTCAAAATCAATTGTCAAGGCTCTTGTCAAATTCTCCACATTTGTTGGCCTCCCTAAGTCTGTTCATTCAGACCAAGGTTCGAATTTCATGTCTGGTATATTTCAGCAGGTCATGCATGAGCTAGGAATCAAACAAAATAGGTCATCGGCTTATCATCCTGACAGTCAAGGTGCCTTAGAGAGACTTCACCAGACATTGAAAAACATGATTCGTAATTACTGCTTTTACACTGACAAAAGCTGGGATGATGGAATCCCATTGTTCTTGTTTGCAGTGAGGGAGTCAATACAGGAGTCTCTTGGATTTAGTCCATATGAGCTTGTGTTTGGTCACTCTGTTCATGGACCATTAAAACTTTTTAAGGAGAAGTTCCTGTCTGATGATGAGTCATCATTAAACTTGTTGAAGTATGTGTCTGATTTCCAGAAAGGTTATCAAAAGCTTGTGAATTAGCAAGTTCAAATCTCAAAGCGGCCCAGGGAAAAATGAAAGTGAGATATAATATTAATACTCAAACCAGGTGACAAGGTTCTTGCACTATTGCCAATCCCAGGAAAACCATTACAAGCTAGATACTTTGGGCGTTACATTGTTGAGAAGAAAGTCAGTGATCTCAATTACATAATACTCACTCCTGAGAGGCAAAAACAAAAACAAATGTGCCATGTAAACATGTTGAAGTTGTGCATTGACAGAAATAGCCAAAATGTTAGTAAACCTGTGTCAGTTGCTCACTCTGTCCCTCCTGATTTAGACATTAATAATTCAGTTGGTGAGAGTGATACTGACACCAGAGTGGATCCTTGTCCCACTAAGCTGAATAACTCGGCCATTCTGAGGAACATTGATGGGAAATTCATAAATCTGGAACCGGATCAAAAGGCACAGTTGAAACAACTTGTTCGTGAATTCCAACACTTGTTTCCTGACATTCCAACACAAACTGATAAAATCCAACATGAGAAAGTGAAGCTGCTGTTAAACAACATTCATACAGAATGAATCCATCAAAACAACAATATCTAAAAGAAGAAATAAAGTTCTTACTGGACAATGACTTTACTGAACCTAGTCAGAGCATATACAGTTCACTGTGTATTCTTGTGCCCAAACAGGACTGAACATATAGACTTTGCACTGACTACCGAAAGATCAATATCATCACAAAGACAGATTCATATCCCATACCAAGGATGGATGATTGTTTTGACAAAGTTGGGAAAGCCAGATTTGTTACTAAGTTCGATCTTCTGAAAGGATTCTGGCAAGTACCTCTTACAGACCAAGCAAAGGAATTGTCTACATTTGTGACACCAGAAGGACTGTATCAATACAAGGTTATGCCACTTGGCATGAAGAATTCACCAGCAACGCTCTAACGACTCATTAACTCTGTCATTTCTGGGCTAAACGGGTGCGATGCTTACATCAACAACATCATCATCTACTTTGAAACGCTTGCCGAACAACTTGAAATCATCCGATCTTTCTTCAACAGATTGAGTGAGGCAAAGCTAACCATCAACCTGGATACAAGTGAATTCTGTCATGCTACATTGACCTTTTTAGTACATGTTGTAGGACAGGGTCATGTAAAACCTATTGATGCAAAAGCTATAGCTATTTCTGAGTTTCCAATACCTACATGTAAAAAGTAGGGATGTCAAAGGATACTAAATTTAGTATCCGGATATCCGTCGAACGATCCGAACGGATATCCGGATATAAATCTTAGTTAATTCTGATGTTGCAGTCGGATGTGTGCGGGGTTACTAACGTTTCCATTGACATAATTAAATCGTCATTTCAATGGAAATAATAAATCAACATTTCCATATGCATAGGCACTTCATCATTTTAATAATTTGTCTACGCACCTCACAAAATGTCGCCAAACTTCGGACGGAAGATTGGAAGGCATAACTAATGATTCGTTTGGGAAGTGGATGTAAATAAGTCAAGATCACCGAGATCGGATGAAAACATTATAAATTCATTTATACAATCCAAACGGACTTAATTAAACATGAGTAAATGATATTTGCTGACAAACCTGTTCATTGTCTACATAATTGTACCTCTATTTCTTCTTAACAAAGCCAACAAACAAAATTAAAGATAATATTCCTTAATCAAATTGGATAAGTAATAGCTTCAAACAATGGCTGTTAATTGGCAAACTATTTTACATAAGCTTTAGCAGATTTCTAAAACTGTGAAGTTCATCAACAAAATTAAAGATGGTATTCGCTAAACAAAATGGATCAGTAGAAGCTTCAAACGTTGGCGGTTAATTGGCATGTATTACACATACCATCATGCTTTAGCACATTTCTAAAACTGTGAAGCCAAATATACGATACTGCGTGTCACCACCTGTCAACACCTGTCGATAATCCGTTACACCTGCGTGTTCGTGAATGCACACTGACGTGACAGCAGAAAGATAACTTAGCAAAATGGCCAAAACATTGAATTAAATGTTAAAAGTTTTACATTTTTTAAGCGAATATCCGGATACCAAAGTCGATTCGGATATCTGATGATTAGAACGGATATCCGGATATCCGGATATCCGTTGACATCCCTAGTAAAAAGCAATTGATGTGATTTCTTGGTATGGCAGGCTATTACAGTACATTTTGTAAAAACATTTCTGACATTGCAGAACCTTTGACAAACCTTCTCAAAAAGGTGATAATGTGTATGAAGTATTCAATGTCAAACTGCATTCGTCAAATTGAAAGCTGTACTTAAGAGCGCACCAATTCTCTTAACACCAGATTTTGGTAAAAGCTATTCAATGGCTGTTGATGCTAGTGACGTCCGTGCTGGTGCTGTACTGTTACAATCAGATAGTGAGGGTATTGATCCTCCGGTGTGTTATTACTCAAAGAAGTTTAACAAACACCAAAGAAACTATTCAACAATTGAAAAAAGAGTGTCTTGCTCGTATGTTGCTATACAACATTTTGAAGTGTATTTAACCTCGTCAGTTAAACCTATTGTTGTATTCAGTGATCACAACCCTCTTAAGTTCTTACACAAGTTAATGAACAAAAACCAAAGGTTACTAAGGTGGAGCCTGCTCTTACAAGAGTTTGATTTAGAAATCAAACACATTAAAGGAAAAGACAATGTTATACCTGATGCTTTGTCTAGTATAACTGTTATTGTGTTATATTGAATACAGTTTGCTTTGATATGATGTCTGTTAATTATGTAATACATGCATTTTGTAATTTGTAACACTAAATTTTATGAATTTGAAATATCATATGTTTTTATACTACATCTGTTTAACATGTGACACTTGTGACACTTATATTGTATTTTGTATCATTGTTGTAATAACCTACTTAATTGAGTTATGGTTAATTTCATATTCTAAAAACGATTTATTGCATAAATCTTTTTTCCCTTAGGGGTGGAGGTGTTATGTACAGTAGTACCCCAGCGTTTAAGGGTACGCTTGTCAGTTTAAGGGTTGTTTACTGTTGTGGTTTTGATGACGTAGCATTCGTGTAATTGCTAGAAAGAAAAGGGATCATGCTTGAAAGTTCATTTCGTTTATTTTTAACTGGGTTTTCAACAATGTTCTGGGTTTCGCGAATATTCTAGAAATTCGTTGGGTCTATATAAGCACGTGTTAGTTGATTAAAAGGAAGTTTGCTTTAGAGTTTGGATAAAAAGTGTGGATAAAAGTTTGGACATAGAGTCTGGACATATAGTTTGGATATATTTGCAGCTTCTATATTAAATCTTTCTGTGTTGGAACTTATGTGGGCTTACTATATTCTACAGTGGTATAAATAAAGTGTTGAATTTTGAATTATATCAATAACATTCGTGTATTGTTCTACCTTTGGATTGTTTCAACTGTGCTTATCTACGAGGACATTATACCAAAAACTCTTCAGGATTATTCGACGTTGGATAAGTAATTGGACTATTAAAGGGACACCTCCTAAAGGGACAAGCTGTAAGCTAACATTTATTTTGCTTTCTGAAATTTTGTATGATTTATTTATTATTGTTTTATTATGCCATAGATTTAATTGTTTATTAAAATAAAACTTTATTGTATTAGTTTGTTGCTGGCTTGTTCTTTCTGTTACACCATTTTGCTGTTTAATAAACGTGCCATTTTATAAATAAACTTATATCGCGACATCGGTTGTAACATTACTCACCTAGCAGTTACCACAGATGTCTTTGAAATCTTTAATGATATTATTACATTTAGGCATGTCTTCAATTTTTTATTGATGTATCTTAATCATAAAGTGGGCTTGTAACTATTAATATAAACATAAAACAAGCTGTGTATCATGCTATCATTCATTTTGAAGTTACAAGGTTTGTGTGAATGCTTTTATCATGATCTGAACCAATGCCAACAACATTTGAGTCTTTAAGGTATGCTGCCTACAAGCAGGTCTTGTTTTAATTTGTGCCATACTATGATATAGAATATTATGAATATATGTGATCTGTCTTACCCATTAGATAAATATTTTGAACCATGGATGCTCAACTTAGTGATCAGAAAAATATTGAGCTGTATACATATGGAGGGACTATTGATTAAAAAAAAATGTGTAAGGGTATAACTCACCATGCTATTAATTACTTAATTAAGGATTAAAATCATGAAATTCTGATTTTTGGAATAAAAAGATTATATTAAATTATTTCTTATTAGTGCTTCAGGTATGTGACTGACCTGTTTTCGGAGTACAGTTGCAGTTCTTTCTTGAGCATGGATCTCTCTTGTGAAGTCAGCAGGTACTCCACCTGTTGTTGGAATGTTGAAATCTTCACTCTGGCTGTCAGACTCTCCTCCTCATCATCTTCCTTTGGTGATGGAAGCTCGGTCAGGCTTTGGCTTTTGGCAGCATCTAAAAACAGTCTACATGAAAGGATTATCAATTTAGGAGACCGGTGATAAGTTACCTTGAAAGGGGTCTAATAAATTTCTGACGGAGTTTTGGTAGAGTCACCAATTTGTAACTCCTCTGACTGCTTAGACTCTCATTGCGTGGGTTTGATCCCAGTGAAGGACTTGTGGGATGGTCTTCCAGCTGACCTGCAGTGTGCCAGTGATTCTACTGAGACATTTGTCTTGGGTCTTCCTCTACCAAATAGCTGGACGTCACTATAATTATCATAATTGGTCACTGTGATGCATGTCCATAAACAAAATGAAAAAAAAAATGAAGCTTTATCATCATCAGTAACAATCCTGCACTTACTGGTCAGTTGGAGACTCTGTGTTCTGTGTTTAGCTGAACCAGGTTTGTTTATACATTCTGAAACAGAAAAAGTTTCAATGTAATAAGATGCTTCAAAGTCTAAAACATGATCTCACATAGGGAAAAACAAAAACATATCTCAGCTTTCTTTTTGTATAAAAAATGAGTTTCCTTTCCCTTTTCTGGAAACATAAATGACATCTCCACCCCACCACTGAAAGATGCATTTAAAAGTATTCTCAACATTTTTGGCAGCTGCATTAGAAAATGAGATTGCAAAGTTGTAAATTAAGTAAATAGTTTTGATAAAGGTATTGATCACTATCCAATGTGTTGTAGACAGTAGAAATTAAAATATCTATCATTGTTTACCATAACTAATTTAACTAACAAGTTTAAGAATTTAGCACTCATTCATTATTTAGATATCAGAATTAAAATCATATTTAAAGTGTTGTTACTTTGACCTTTGCTCCAATGACCCCAAAATCATTAGGAATCTTGTATTTATCATGATCGATGAGCTCTACCTAGTTTACGAATATCAATAACTGAATAAATGATTCGATTTTTTTTTAATCAAAAGGTAATAACTCTATAAACTGACAGTGAAACATCACAATATTTGATGTGCATATTTTCTCATTATTATGAATCTTTCTACTAAGTATTATCTAAATCCAATGAAACCCTACTGACTTATAAAGCTGTGGAAAGAAAAACTTAAAGATGGACAAAAGGATGCATAAAGATTGATGGTCAGATGGAAGAATATGTTCTATCAGATGGGAATAATAATATAAGTCTCAATATCCATTACTGCTTATTATTCTTCTTTTAAAAATGCTCTGATACATATATTGAAAGAATTGTTTTGTAAATAATTGTAAGCTTTTTAACAATTTGTCAGATCTGAACTGTTTGGATAGATGTGTATTTGATGTAAAACTGTGCAATAAGAATAAAGTTAAATACCAGTTAACAGCCTATTAAACAATATTTGTTTTGTGTTGCATTAAACTGTTTCTTAAACTCTTATAAACTGTACTTGAAGATCTTGTATGTGTGGCACTGAGGTGCCAGTAAAAACCAGTAGTGTTACTAACCCAGCAGTATGTTCCTGGGAAGGTTGATCTGGTTGATACAATACAGCTGATGGGCAGAGGACAGTCGTGCCAAGATGAACATCCACAGTGACTTCTTGGAGGGTGTGTCAAGGGTCTCAGACACAGTCTCATATAGCTCAACAATGTTACTGAAAAAATATAACAATATGACAAGTAAAGCATATGGTATAGACTTGCCTCCAATATCATAGTATCCATTAAATAGGAAAAACAGATTTTGGCCAGCACTGGTGAATGAATACAAGACACCTCCACTGTGTTCCATTTGATCTGCGATGGGCTGGTGCTTTTACCAGATATGTCTGCCATTCTCCTCCACTGTGTTCAGTATGAACTAAGGTGGGCTGATGCCTTAACCAGATATCTGTCTGCCATTCTACTCCACTGTGTTCAGTATGAACTGAGGTGGGCTGGTGTCTTTACCAGATATCTGTCTGCCATTCTACTCCAATGTGTTCAGTATGAACTGAGGTGGGCTGGTGTCTTTACCAGATATCTGTTTGCCATTCTCCTCCACTGTGTTCATTATAAACTGAGGTGGGCTGGTGCCTTTACCAGATATCTGTCTTCCATTCTACTCCAATGTGTTCAGTATGAACTGAGGTGGGCTGGTGTCTTTACCAGATATCTGTCTGCCATTCTACTCCACTGTGTTCAGTATGAACTGAGGTGGGCTGGTGTCTTTATCAGATATCTGTCTGCCATTCGCCTCCACTGTGTTCAGTATGAACTGAGGTGGGTTGGTGCCTTTATCAGATATCTGTCTGCCATTCTACTCCACTGTGTTCAGTATGAACTGAGGTGGGCTGGTGTCTTTACCAGATATCTGTCTGCCATTCTACTCCACTGTGTTCAGTATGAACTGAGGTGGGCTGGTGTCTTTATCAGATATCTGTCTGCCATTCTACTCCACTGTGTTCAGTATGAACTGAGGTGGGCTGGTGTCTTTATCAGATATCTGTCTGCCATTCTCCTCCACTGTGTTCAGTATGAACTGAGGTGGGCTGGTGTCTTTATCAGATATCTGTCTGCCATTCTACTCCACTGTGTTCAGTATGAACTGAGGTGGGCTGGTGTCTTTATCAGATATCTGTCTGCCATTCTCCTCCACTGTGTTCAGTATGAACTGAGGTTGGCTGGTGTCTTTATCAGATATCTGTCTGCCATTCTACTCCACTGAGTTCAGTATGAACTGAGGTGGGCTGGTGCCTTTATCAGATATCTGTCTGCCATTCTACTCCACTGTGTTCAGTATGAACTGAGGTGGGCTGGTGTCTTTATCAGATATCTGTCTGCCATTCTCCTCCACTGTGTTCAGTATGAACTGAGGTGGGCTGGTGTCTTTATCAGATATCTGTCTGCCATTCTACTCCACTGTGTTCAGTATGAACTGAGGTGGGCTGGTGCCTTTATCAGATATCTGTCTGCCATTCTCCTCCACTGTGTTCAATATGAACTGAGGTGGGCTAGTGCCTTTATCAGATATCTGTCTGCCATTCTACTCCACTGTGTTCAGTATGAACTGAGGTGGGCTGGTGCATTAACCAGATATCTGTCTGCCATTCTACTCCAATGTGTTCAGTATGAACTGAGGTGGGCTGGTGCCTTAACCAGATATCTGTCTGCCATTCTCCTCCAGTGTGTTCAGATTTGACTGAGGTGGGCTAGTGCCTTAACCAGATATCTGTCTGCAATTCTCAGTTCGAATTGAGGTGGGCTGTTGCCTCTACATGATATCTGTCTGCCATTTTGTTTCATGGTGTTCAGTTCGAACTGAGGTGGGCTGGTGTCTTTATCAGATATCTGTCTGCCATTCTACTCCAATGTGTTCAGTATGAACTGAGGTGGGCTAGTGCCTTTATCATATATGTCTGCCATTCTCCTCCAATGTGTTCAGTATGAACTGAGGTGGGCTAGTGCCTTTATCTGATATGTCTGCCATTCTCCTCCAATGTGTTCAGTATGAACTGAGGTGGGTTGGTGCCTTTATCAGATATGTCTGCCATTCTCCTCCACTGTGTTCAGTATGAACTGAGGTGGGTTGGTGTCTTTACCAGATATCTGTCTGCCATTCTCCTCCACTGTGTTCAGTATGAACTGAGGTGGGTTGGTGCCTTTATCAGATATATGTCTGCCATTCTCCTCCACTGTGTTCAGTATGAACTGAGGTGGGCTGGTGTCTTTATCAGATATATGTCTGCCATTCTCCTCCACTGTGTTCAGTATGAACTAAGGTGGGCTGGTGTCTTTACCAGATATCTGTCTGCCATTCTACTCCACTGTGTTCAGTATGAACTAAGGTGGGTTGGTGTCTTTACCAGATATCTGTCTGCCATTCTCCTCCACTGTGTTCAGTATGAACTAAGGTGGGCTGGTGTCTTTACCAGATATCTGTCTGCCATTCTCCTCCACTGTGTTCAGTATGAACTAAGGTGGGCTGGTGTCTTTACCAGATATCTGTCTGCCATTCTCCTCCACTGTGTTCAGTATGAACTAAGGTGGGTTGGTGTCTTTACCAGATATCTGTCTGCCATTCTCCTCCACTGTGTTCAGTATGAACTGAGGTGGGTTGGTGTCTTTACCAGATATCTGTCTGCCATTCTCCTCCACTGTGTTCAGTATGAACTAAGGTGGGCTGGTGTCTTTACCAGATATCTGTCTGCCATTCTCCTCCACTGTGTTCAGTATGAACTAAGGTGGGCTGGTGTCTTTACCAGATATCTGTCTGCCATTCGCCTCCAATGTGTTCAGTATGAACTGAGGTGGGTTGGTGCCTTTATCAGATATGTCTGCCATTCTACTCCACTGTGTTCAGTATGAACTGAGGTGGGTTGGTGCCTTTATCAGATATGTCTGCCATTCTCCTCCACTGTGTTCAGTATGAACTGAGGTGGGTTGGTGCCTTTATCATATATGTCTGCCATTCGCCTCCACTGTGTTCAGTATGAACTGAGGTGGGCTGGTGTCTTTATCAGATATCTGTCTGCCATTCGCCTCCACTGTGTTCAAACTGAACTTAGGTGGGTTGGTGCCTTTACCAGATATCTGTCTGCCATTCTACTCCACTATGTTTAAATTGAACTGAGGTGGGCTGGTGCCTTTACCAGATATCTGTCTGCCATTCTCCTCCACTATGTTTAAATTGAACTGAGGTGGGCTGGTGCCTTTACCGGATATCTGTCTGCCTTTCTCCTCCACTGTGTTTAAACTGAACTGAGGTGGGCTGCTGCCTTAAACAGATATCTGTATGTCAGTCTCCTGAACAATGTCCAGTTTGAACTTATGTGGGCTGGTGCCTTTACCAGATATCTGTCTGCCATTCTGCTTCACAGTGATCAGTCTTAATTGAGGTGGGCTGGTGCCTTTTCAAGTTATATGCATGTCATTCTCCTCAACAATGTTCTGTTTGAACTGAGGTGGGCTGAAGCCTTTACCAGATATCTGTCTGCCATTCTTCTTCACTGTGTTCGAACTGAACTGAGGTGAGCTGATACCTTTACCAGACAACTGTCTACCATTCTCCTTCACTGTGTTCAGTCTGGGCTAAGGTGGGCTGGTGCCTTTAACAGATATCTGTCTGCCATTCTGCTTCATGGTGTTCAGTTTAAACTGAGGTGGGCTGGTGTCTTTACCAGATATCTGTCTGCCATTCTGCTTCACAGTGATCAGTCTTAACTGAGGTGGGCTGGTGCTTTTACCAAATATATGTATGTCATTATCCTCAACAATGTTCAATTTGAACGAAGGTGGGCTGGTGCCTTTACCAGACATCTGTCTGCCATTCTCCTCCACTGTGTTCAGTTTAAATTTAGGTGGGCTAGTACCTCTACCAGATATCTGTCTGCCATTCTGCTTCATGGTGTTCAGTTTAAACTGAGGTGGGCTGGTGCCTTTACCAGATATCTGTCTGCCATTCCCCTACTCTGTGTTCAGTTTGAAGTGAGGTGAGCGGGTGCCTCTACCAGATATCTGTCTGCCATTCCCCTACTCTGTGTTCAGTTTGAAGTGAGGTGAGCTGGTGCCTCTACCAGATATCTGTCTGCCATTCCCCTACTCTGTGTTCAGTTTGAAGTGAGGTGAGCTGGTACCTTTATCAGATATCTGTCTGCCATTCCCCTACTCTGTGTTCAGTTTGAAGTGAGGTGGGCTAGTACCTCTACCATATATCTGTCTGCCATTCCCCTACTCTGTGTTCAGTTTGAAGTGAGGTGAGCTGGTACCTCTACCAGATATCTGTCTGCCATTCGCCTCCACAGTGTTTCTTATGAACTGAGGTGGGCTAGTACCTCTACCAGATATCTGTCTGCCATTCCCCTACTCTGTGTTCAGTTTGAAGTGAGGTGGGCTAGTACCTCTACCAGATATCTGTCTGCAATTCGCCTCCACAGTGTTTCTTCTGAACTGAGGTGGGCTGGTGCTTCTACCAGATATCTGTCCCCTATTCTCCTCAACTGTGTTCAGTTTGAACTAAGATAAGCAGTTGCCTGTACCTGATATCTGTCTGCCATTCTTCTCCGATGTGTTCAGTATGAACTGAGGTGGGCTGGTGCCTTTACCAGATATCTGGAGGTGGGCTAGTGCCTTTACCAGATATCTGGAGGTGGGCTAGTGCCTTTACCAGATATCTGGAGGTGGGCTAGTGCCTTTACCAGATATCTGGAGGTGGGCTGGTGCCTTTACCAGATATCTGGAGGTGGGCTGGTGCCTTTACCAGATATCTGGAGGTGGGCTGGTGCCTTTACCAGATATCTGGAGGTGGGCTGGTGCCTTTACCAGATATCTGGAGGTGGGCTGGTGCCTTTACCAGATATCTGGAGGCGGGCTAGTGCCTTTACCAGATATCTGGAGATGGGCTAGTGCCTTTACCAGATATCTGGAGATGGGCTAGTGCCTTTACCAGATATCTGGAGATGGGCTAGTGCCTTTACCAGATATCTGGAGATGGGCTGGTGCCTTTACCAGATATCTGGAGGTGGGCTGGTGCCTTTACCAGATATCTAGAGATGGGCTAGTGCCTTTACCAGATATCTGGAGATGGGCTGGTGCCTTTACCAGATATCTGGAGATGGGCTGGTGCCTTTACCAGATATCTGGAGATGGGCTAGTGCCTTTACCAGATATCTGGAGATGGGCTAGTGCCTTTACCAGATATTTGTCATTCTTCTCCACCAATAATCATCATTAACTTTTATGCAAATTACATGGTATTTTACCTCAAGACATTGCCATACATCATCCATCAGCAAACATTTTGTCTATAATACAGCACACTGCTTCCTTATTTACTTGATATATATATGCTTTAATCAAATATTGAACCCCTATAACATTTTTATACCAACACAGCAAACTATCACCCATGTGATAAAATTTTCTGTGCAAAACTTGACCAGATTTATTTAACTGTTAGTTATCATTTTCTTAAGAACAGGAATACAAATTGTATAATTCTTTCCATATTTTTAGAACAAGAGCTTAACCTAGCAGTTGCTATGTGACATTCCCAGGACAGTAAGCTCTGCTGGGTGACATTCCTAGGACAGTAAGCTCTGCTGTGACATTCCTAGGACAGTAAGTTCTGCTATGTGACATTCCTAGAACAGTTAACTCTGCTATGTGACATTTCTAGGACAGTAAGTTCTGCTATGTGACATTCCTAGGACAGTAAGCTATGTAATGTGACATTCCTAGGATAGTAAGTTCTGCTGGGTGACATTCCTAGGACAGTAAGTTCTGCTATGTGACATTTCTAGGACATTAAGTTCTGCTATGTGACATTCCTAGAACAGTAAACTCTGCTATGTGACATTCCTAGAACAGTAAACTCTGTAATGTGACATTCCTAGGACAGTAAGCTCTGTAATGTGACATTCCTAGAACAGTAAGCCCTGTAATGTGACATTCCTAGGACAGTAAGCTCTGTAATGTGACATTCCTAGGGCATTAAACTCTGCTGGGTGACATTTCTAGGACAGTAAGTTCTGCTATGTGACATTCCTAGGACAGTAAGCCCTGTAATGTGACATTCCTAGGACAGTAAGCTCTGTAATGTGACATTCCTAGGGCATTAAACTCTGCTGGGTGACATTCCTAGGACAGTAAGTTCTGCTATGTGACATTCCAAGAACAGTAAGCTCTGTAATGTGACATTCCTAGGACAGTAAACTCTGCTGGGTGACATTCCTAGGACAGTAAGTTCTGCTATGTGACATTCCTAGGACAGTAAGCTCTGCTATGTGACATTCCTAGGACAGTAAGCTCTGTAATGTGACATTCCCAGGACAGTAAGTTCCGCTATGACATTCCCAGGACAGTAAGTTCTAGTATGTGACAATCCCAGGACTCCAAGTTTGGCTGTGTGACATTTCCAGTACATTAAGCTCTGCTATGTGACATTCCCAGGACAGTAAGCTCTGCTATGTGACATTCCTAGAACAGTAAGTTCTGTTGACAATCCCAGGACTCTAAGTTTGACAGTGTGACATTCCCAGGACATTAAAATCTGCTATGTGACATTTCCAGGACAGTAAGCTCAATAATGTGACATTCCTAGGACTGTTAGTTCTGCTATGTGACATTCCTAGGACAGTAAGTTCTGCTATGACATTACTAGGACAGAAAGTTCTGCTATGTGACATTCCTAAGACAGTAAGCTCTGCTATGTGACATTTCTAGGACAGTAAGTTCTGCTATGACATTCATAGGACAGTAAGTTCTGGTATGTGACATTCCTAGAACAGTAAGCTCTGCTATGAGACATTCCTAGGACAGTCAGCTCTGCTATGTGACATTCCTAGGACATTAAGCTCTGCTATGTGACATTCCTAGGACAGTAAGCTCTGCTATGTGACATTCCTAGGACAGTAAGCTATGTAATGTGACATTCCTAGGATAGTAAGTTCTGCTGGGTGACATTCCTAGGACAGTAAGTTCTGCTATGTGACATTTCTAGGACATTAAGTTCTGCTATGTGACATTCCTAGAACAGTAAACTCGCTATGTGACATTCCTAGAACAGTAAACTCTGTAATGTGACATTCCTAGGACAGTAAGCTCTGTAATGTGACATTCCTAGAACAGTAAGCCCTGTAATGTGACATTCCTAGGACAGTAAGCTCTGTAATGTGACATTCCTAGGGCATTAAACTCTGCTGGGTGACATTCCTAGGACAGTAAGTTCTGCTATGTGACATTCCAAGAACAGTAAGCTCTGTAATGTGACATTCCTAGGACAGTAAACTCTGCTGGGTGACATTCCTAGGACAGTAAGTTCTGCTATGTGACATTCCTAGGACAGTAAGCTCTGCTATGTGACATTCCTAGGACAGTAAGCTCTGTAATGTGACATTCCCAGGACAGTAAGTTCCGCTATGACATTCCCAGGACAGTAAGTTCTGGTATGTGACAATCCCAGGACTCCAAGTTTGGCTGTGTGACATTTCCAGTACATTAAGCTCTGCTATGTGACATTCCCAGGACAGTAAGCTCTGTAATGTGACATTCCTAGAACAGTAAGTTCTGCTATGTGACATTCCCAGGACATTAAGTTCAGCTGTGACATTCCTAGAACAGTAAGTTCTGTTGACAATCCCAGGACTCTAAGTTTGACAGTGTGACATTCCCAGGACATTAAAATCTGCTATGTGACATTTCCAGGACAGTAAGCTCAGTAATGTGACATTCCTAGGACTGTTAGTTCTGCTATGTGACATTCCTAGGACAGTAAGTTCTGCTATGACATTACTAGGACAGAAAGTTCTGCTATGTGACATTCCTAAGACAGTAAGCTCTGCTATGTGACATTTCTAGGACAGTAAGTTCTGCTATGACATTCCTAGGACAGTAAGTTCTGGTATGTGACATTCCTAGAACAGTAAGCTCTGCTATGAGACATTCCTAGGACAGTCAGCTCTGCTATGTGACATTCCTAGGACATTAAGCTCTGCTATGTGACATTCCTAGGACAGTAAGCTTTGCTATGTGACATTTCTAGGACAGTAAGCTCTGCTATGTGACATTCCTAGGACAGTAAGTTCTGCTATGAGACATTCCTAGGACAGTAAGTTCTGCTATGTGACATTCCTAGGACAGTAAGCTCTGCTATGAGACATTCCTGTAAAAGCAATTATGACATTGCTTCCTCATACCACTACCAATGGGGCTTACATCTCTAAATGTCACTGTTATAGTTGCCACTTCTATAATTTGGTAATAGAGCCATACTAATAATTTAAATATCAACATCAACAATTGATCAATACCTACTGCTGTGCAGATGTAACATCATATTAAACAAAAAATTGAGAATTATTGTTACAGTGTATATATGTATTACAGTTCTGGAACCGTAACAGTTGTCACACGATAGGATGTACGTATGGTGCGATTACGTTCGATGTACGATACCATGTGCAGTAGGATTGTGCAGTTTTTACACGATACCATACACGTTACGGTTCGATACCATACACGATATGCATTACGATAGAAAATCTACACGTTACGATGCGATACGGTGTACGCTTCGATACAACATACTGTACTGTTTCCGTTTACATCACGTTACATGAAATACCATGGCAAATGCGGCATGTTGTTAAAGTAAAGGTTCAATCAGCCTATTTATACTGTACCAACTCGGTTAAGTCCAATTCGTTCTGCCCCAATAGGCCCACTTCCAGCGCATATAGGCGGTAATGTTTTCACACCTTTCAAATGAGACAATACAACTATTTCCGTCTAAATGGTAAAATGTGTAGGCAAATGATAAGTAAGTGACGCCAATATGATAGCCTGCTTAAACATTGAACACGTGTGTAAAAATGTACCATGTTAAGACAAATTAATTTCAATCTGTAATTTCCTAACATTCTTACACCACTCTTCTATACACATATATATTTCAATTTTCTGCCGCTATTCCCCGCATCCGTATCTGTGTTTCACAGCCAGATTATGTGTGCTGGGATCTTCATACATGTATGACATGTCTTCAGACCAGATGCAAGTGTTGTGCACTACAGCTAAAGGACCACTGCCCGTCTAATTTGAATAGAAATGTTGTGTCATAAAAGTGGCAATCTGTATGGGGGCTTATAATCGCTCGCGTAAATAGTAGGTACATGTACCGAAAAACCTACATAAATGGACTAGCTGCTAGAAAATAAATAACATCAGAAACATACCATTGTCTCATACTCAACTCTTTTTCAAGCACTATTTACATAAAAAAATCGGTAAGGAATAGTAGAATATGGGTCAATCGGGAAAAAAACTTAACAAACTAAAAAGATAGAAACAGAGCTATTAAATAATAATTATATTATTATGAGAAAAAACTGGACTAACAACCGACAAATTAACACCTCCACTTAATCCTTTTCATGTAGGGATCAAATCCATTAACATGAAACAAATTTAGAAGACGTAATCGACGTAGTTGACAAGATTATTCCCTTAGTTAAACTCAACTCAAATAC
Organism: Sinonovacula constricta; assembly: GCA_007844125.1. NCBI lineage: Eukaryota > Metazoa > Mollusca > Bivalvia > Cardiida > Solecurtidae > Sinonovacula > Sinonovacula constricta. The sequence continues at coordinate 56,402,301 of CM017555.1, forward strand.
TGAGTACTGAGATATCGCTACCCACTTCCACATCTACACCGACGGTAGCAAGGATACAAACAAAAATGCTATAGGGGCATGAGTTATTATGATTGAAAATCAACAGAATAAATAAACAAGGCCAAAATAAAACTAAACTCTAGACATTCTATATTAAGATGCAAACTGTTAATTATAACCCATAAAATGTGTTCAAATAGAACAAAATTGCCGATCAACAATAAATATTTACCCTGGCTCTCTTAGTTATTTACAAGCATTTCAGACAATTTATGGAAAGAATAGATAAGAACTAATCAAAGAAATATATACATTAAAATACTAAAATACAAATGTTAAGCAAAATCACCAATATGAATTTGGAGATTTAAACTCACCATCATAATATAGCCTATGATTAAATATTACTAGACTCAGATCCAGCTACCTAGGTGAAGAAAGTAAATCCCCCCCCCCCCCCAGACAACGCAGAACTAATAATACGCGCTCTTAATCTTTTTTAGAATAAATGCATTTCATTAAATATTTAATTAATAATATAGGATAACACCTACATAAACTGAATTATTACAATGTCCAACCGATATCATATCCAAGTCAAACAATAACTAAAGTTTCAAAACCCACAAGACACGTGATGGGGTGAAATCTTTTTAAAATCTAAACATTCCTAATAAACCCATTGTCTTATTGGCTGGACCACAATTTGGCGGAAGATTATGACTGCTCTTTGTTTAAAGGCATTACACCTCTAAGAAACTGTTTCTTAAAATTTTCACCATTGAAATGTTTGCTACTCCTGATTAGAGCTGGCACTTTTTGAACAAAAAGTGAACATGAAATCGGATGATTATGAACAAATAACACATTAAGTTACACACTAGTTACGAGGATGTTTTAAAGTGAAAAAAGTATGGGTAAAGTGTGTGAGTAGTTAAGCTTGAGTTGGTTATTCAGTTAGTTTAGTATATCGTATATAATATATATTTAAGTAGAGAATACAATGTATTTAATGTATTTAATATCTTCTAAGTATTAAAGTGTTGCATTTTTATTAAATCTGCCTTTTTCCGCTGGTACAATAAGCAAAGACACGTGTGAAAAATATAGGTCTTTGTAGCTAATCCCTTGCTATTGTGTGCTGCCTTTACCAAAAACAGCACAGGGTTAAAGTATTTCTATATGTCACAGTAAGGACAGTTCCTTTTGGTGAAATTGCATTCTTTACCAGGGTAGCTTGATCCTAGTTTTAATTAAAAAACTATTCTAAACTAACGATACTGTGGCAGTAAATATTGAACTTAGAGTCCAACCAACATATCCGAATATCTGAATTTGTGCGTTATTTATTATATTTTATTAATTATAGCTCTTTCTCCATGGCTTGGTATCCACCCTAGTTTTATAAAGGCATTGAGATTTTTTGACAGGAGACTGTAAAGACTATATTTGTCTACTGACTTGCTTGATTTTGCAATGATTAGATATTATATCATTTTCTATTGTTACCCCAACGGTATTCTTTTCAGTATCCATACTGACGTCAAGGTACATGCCAATGTGCGCTAGTTATTTTAGGAGAGTATGTAAATGGCTTCATCATTCTAAAAAGACTTACAAAGGACCATTTCGTTATAAGAGGAAATTGATTTAAGAACAGACCAATTAACACCTCCGGTCAACACGTTAAGGATCAAACCATTTAACATAACGAATGGCTGAAAATCCTACTTCCTTTAAGATTAGTGGTGTAAAAGTGTCACCAATTAATTGGAATTAACACACGTGCACATGATTGGCAGGGCGGGAAAATGTACCGAAATTAAGAAGGCATGATGACAGATGTTTACTGTTATTTATTTTTATGATATTAGCACATTGTTTTGACAAACACATTCACACCTTAAACGTTTGATCACATCACTGGCAGAAGAATAGTTATATTAATTTGTTTGCTACACTTGTGAACGTACTTTTATTGAAATTTCATCGAACACTGAATTGCTTTTATTTATTTATTTAAATTCGCATAAATGTGTATAAAATTTACGCGTTTAAAATAATTGGCGAAGAGACTATATCAGTGTTGATTGTGCCCAGCGTCGACATAGGTAAGCTAGCTTTACAATTAACTAACTTGTCGGAATATCAGAGATGATTCCACATGGTCCAATTATTTATTAAAAATGTTCATTGTATATGAGCTGTATCATTTGAATCCCATATTTGAGACAAACCTCTTTTCCATAACCTGACATAGAGCTAGATTATGTTATAGCTAGTTTTTGTCCAGCTGAATGTTTATTCTAATTACGTCTTACTGCTCTTTATTTTCCATAAAAGTGTGGGCAAATAACCAGAATCCTAGTTTTCACGAATATTTTCCTAATTGTCCGTTCATATTCAATCTACGCATATTGTCATTCAAGTAATAAGTTCGAAGGTGTGCAATATTAATTTGCTTATCGATAGTATGCATGTACTGGAAATGTAATATATAGTTTAGTTTCTGTTTAGAACCATAAACTTCTTTTTGTATTTGTGAAGCATTTATTATAACATTTAAATTTCCTGTGAACTTTTGTATGAGCATGATAATGTCATTAGAAAAATGTCACAATATATGTATCTTTGTATTAAAGAATTATTAGAAGGCACAGTGCAGTTCTCCTTGTGTTATGTTACCATACTATACGTACCGTTACGATACCATGGTCTTGTCATAAGCGTTACGTTCCGATAAGATACGATGTACCATTTATGATATGGCTCGTTACGTTACATCACGATAGGCCTATTACGTTACACAATACGTTACCATACGATACATTTACGATAGAAATATGCACGATATACGATGTTTTGGACAACTGGTATGGTGCCAGGACTGTATATATCCCCTTCAGAGCAGTGATATTTTAATGTCATCATATTTTTAAAATTTCTTCATACACAGTATACACATACACAGCTATAACTGTTTTTACTTAAACAAAATGAAATATATTATATATAACCTTTTTCTAAAAGCATTTATTCTTTTGTCAATAAACTAGACACTCTGCATTAACTTACTACTAACTAACTACCAAACAACATATAAATATATCATATGACATAATGGATATCAATCATATTGTATCAATATGAATATCATAGCGATCCTTTTGAATGATATTCATGATATTCAGCCCTAATTAATGTGTAATTAAAGCATGTTTGTTGATGTGTGGTTACTGGGTGCAGATCTTAGGCTAATTACAATCAAACAAGAAATATGGTCAGGTGGCTTTAAAGTTGACACTTAGAGCAGGTGATGATCAGGTTTGACTGTAGTTTTTATCTATACTTAATCATTATATCTGCCAGCCATGATGCTACTGTCGTTTGATCAGTAGGGCCAAATCAAGTACTAATGTTGTTACTTAGTTATCTGTATTTTAGAATCTTCTTTTATGATTTTGGCTTCTTATGACAATCTGGATATTAATAAGGTATTTTGAAACTTTGAAAACAAATCAGAAGGATTTCCTTAATGAAAAAAGATGCTACAAACATTTTGTTATTGGACTATCCATTGTTAATATTTTTAAGTCTCTCCACTGACTTTGTTAAGATAATTGATGTTAAATCAAGAATAAAATTGTCGAGACTACTTGGTAAGTCATTCTACAGTTCATCTGCACCCATTTTGTGACTTTGATCAATCATTTTTATCGACAACAGCTAAAACTGCAAACCTTCAAATTTCAATATAGATATTCACTACAGCCGATATGAATGTAACGTTGGTACCCACCAAGTGCTGTCATATTCTACTAGCGCCCTTCTAATTTTTGACCTCTCTGTACTTGTAAGTAGGTAACCAGCCTGGTGGAGAAAACAATATATCAGACTGACCAATTGAATAAATATAAGAACATGACATCTATTATTATAGTGAGTGATGTGTTTTAACATAAAAACAATGATATAAAAACAGTACAAAAGGGAAGAAAATTAACACATAATACCACTGGCCTTTAAGTGTAATTTGAAATGTCATATTTCAAACAGTCAAATCACATCTGTTACATGTACATCAGTAAGTTCCTTTATGAAAAAGTAAATAAAAGACCATATAATTACCAATTAGATAAGTCTATTATTTAGCATAATAATAAAGCAAAAATTGTGCATTATTTTGAAATTTCTTCTTATTGTTTGCTTTTATTTGGCAATAAGAGATATTGAATTTTTTTTTTTTTATAAATTAATCTTATAAAAATGACAACAATACTTCTTAAGATGATGAAGTTATTCAATTCTGTTCCACATTTCCATGCCAAAATTCTGAAGGATCAGACACACCTACATCTGAATGCATATGATCTAAAATACGAAAATGGAAAAAAGCCATCAAGAAATGTCCATCCCAGAATGCTGCAGGACAGACATTAAATGACTGATCATAATGGTGATGCTGACCATGCTGATGACCACAATGACAAGACGAACACGAAACATTAACTTTTTTAGCACTGGACTTTTTGGGCAAATGATTTTCAAATTCACTGTCTAAACAAACAAATGACTTGTCTGAACTTAAATTATTTTATTAGCACTCATGTATATGTAAACACTAAAAATTTACTGGACAGATCAGACAAGTAGTATTTTGTTTTACTTGTCTCAACTCAATTTTTACTTGAATTATAATGACAATGGTGATGATCATAATGCTGATGATGGCAATTATAATCATGACAAAAAATGACACTTATGATAATAGTGACAATGCTGATGATGGCCATGATAATCATGACAAGAAAATGACAACTATGATAATAGTGACAATGCTGATGATGGCCATGATAATCATGACAAAAAATGACAACTATGATAATAGTGACAATGCTGATGATAGCAATAATAATCATGACAAAAAATGACAACTATGATAATAGTGACAATGCTGATGATGGCAATGATAATCATGACAAAAAATGACAACTATGATAATAGTGACAATGCTGATGATGGCAATGATAATCATGACAAGAAAATGACAACTATGATAATAGTGATAATGCTGATGATGGCCATGATAATCATGACAAAAAATGACAACTATGATAATAGTGACAATGCTGATGATAGCAATAATAATCATGACAAAAAATGACAACTATGATAATAGTGACAATGCTGATGATAGCAATAATAATCATGACAAGAAATGACAACTATGATAATAGTGACAATGCTGATGATAGCAATAATAATCATGACAAAAAATGACACTTATGATAATAGTGACAATGCTGATGATGGCCATGATAATCATGACAAGAAAATGACAACTATGATAATAGTGACAATGCTGATGATGGCAATGATAATCATGACAAGAAAATGACAACCATGATAATAGTGACAATGCTGATGATGACAATAATAATCATGACAAGAAAATGACAACTATGATAATAGTGACAATGCTGATGATGGCAATGATAATCATGCCTATGATGATAATGATAACCGTTATTACAATTGTGATGACGATGATGATAATGGAGATGCTCATGACCATGATGAACCCCTAGAAACATATAATATAGACACTTACCCTCTCTAGGAAGCTGCGTCCCTCCTTGTCTCTGATTGATTTATGATCTGCAGACAGCCAATCAGAATCAGTGTGGCTAGAGTCAGTGGATGCCCCTGCACTAGAACTTGCCCTGGATACTTCGTGTGGGTCTTGGAAAGGACACCATAAGTAGTAAAACAATTATAAGAAGCTATTCATGTGTCCAGCATTAAAATCTTAATGCTGTTTTATTTGTAAAGCATGTATTATAAATATTTTACTTCTTTTTCAAGTCCTAGCAACAATGGTTCAGTTGTCCAAAGATATAAACAATATTTGTTGTTTCTCGTGTGATAAGACCTAGCAACAATCTTTCAGTTGTCCAAAGATGAAGATAAATTCTTAAAAGGATCTTTATATATCCCCAACCAAGGCAATTGGGTTTAAATAGAATGATCTGCAGTGTTTTGCTTTAGAATTTTCTAGCAATAAACATTTATTTTTCTTGTCATGCATTTGTAAGTAGAAAAAGTAATAGTCTGCCTTTTTTTAGAATTTAGTATAATTGTGACAGTGTAGGGTAAATGTACGTACATTCATGATCCTCACATCGCAGTACCTCTATAATGGGCGATGTTCCACTGTCCTGCATCAGCCTCACCAGGTGGGCGTGGCTACACTTCCTGTACCAACAGAGTGCAAGCATCTTACTGTCAGACTGGTGTTTCTTTTATTGATAAATGCGTTTATTTTATACTGTTTCTGAGAATGTAACATACATACTGTAAATATGTAGATGGGCATGCCATGTAGCAAAATGTAAAATGCCAGGATAAATAAAAACAAAATTGGTTGAATAAAGTACTGTTTTGTCATATCTGATGTATGGGTTTGCAAAATCTTGTAACATGCAAGTTGTGTCATGCATGCCTGAAACTTATAAACACTGGCCATTCCTCATATTAAAACATCCAATAACAATGTAGGATTAAAATTATTTATATTATTATATTACTTAATCATAATATATGTGTATAATATAATGTATCATTCCTGTTTATTCAATATTATGTACATTCAATAATCTGGTAATACTACTACTACCACTACTACTACTACTTATACAAAAAACAACTACTACTAAAACTACTACTACAATGGCGGTAAGTCTTCCTGAACAACAACAACAACTACGACTATTACAATGAACGTACTACTGCTACAACAACAACTCCTATGACTGAACTACTTTTAAAACAACAACTACTACTACTAAAATGACAGAACTACTTCTACAACAATGATAACAACAACAACAACTACTACTACTACAATGACTACTACTGCTACAACAACAATAACAACTACTGCTACTACTACTTCCTTTACTACAATGACTTACCTACTTTTACAACACCAACAAAGACTACTACTACCACAACTACTGTACTACTATTTGAACAACAACAACAACTACTACTACAATGACAGTTCTACAACAACAACAACAACAACAACCACTTCTACTACAATGACTGTACTTCTTCTACAACAACTACTACTACAATGACTGTACTACTTCTACAACAACAAAAACAACTTCTACTTTTACAACCAATACTACAACAACATTACTACTCCTACAACAACAAACAATGACTACCATTACAACAACAGATTTACTACTTCTTGAACAATTACAATGATCATTAATACTACTACTTTGACTGTACTACTTCTACAACAACAACGACAACTACTACTACATTGACTGTACAACATCGACAACAACTACAACTACAATGACTGCACCACTTCTTCAACAACAACTACTACAATGACTGATCTACTCTACAACAGCAAGAACAACAAGTACTACTACTACAATGACTGATCTACTTCTACAACAGTAACAACAACAATTACTACTACTACAATGGCTGAACTACTTCTACAACAGCAACAACAACAAGTACTACTACTACAATGACTGATCTACTTCTACAACAGCAACAACAAGTACTACTACTACAATGACTGATCTACTTCTACAACAGCAACAACAACAAGTACTACTACTACAATGGCTGAACTACTTATACAACAACTACCACTACTACTACTTCTACTACTACAAGGACTTGATTTCTTCTAAAACAACAACAATGACTACTACAACAACTGTACAACTTCTTGAACAAAAACAACAAATACTACTACTACTACATTGACAATACCACTTCTACAACAACAACAACTACCACTACACTACTTCTACTGCTATAGGGACTTTACTTCTTCTAAAACAACAACAATGACTTCTACAACAACTGTACTACTTCTGGAACAACAACAAATACCACTACTACTAAAGTGACCATACTACTTATAAATCAACATCAACAACAACAACTACTACTAGTACTACAATGAATGTACTAGTTCTACAACAACAACTATTACAATGACTGTACTTGTTCTACAACAACAACAACAACTGCTACTACTACAGTGACTGAACTACCTTTACAACAACAACAACCACTACTACTATTACTACTACAACAATGACTTTACTACTTCTAAAACATCAACGACAACTACTAGCACAACGACTGTAGTACTTCTTGAACAACAAAAACAACTACAGCTACAACTACTACAATGACTACACTACTTCTACAACAACAACAACTTCTAGTACTTTAATGACCATACTACTTCTACAACAACAACTACTGCAATGAATGTACTACTTCAACAACAACAACAACAACTACTAGTATGACTATTATTTCAACACAAGTACTACTACTACTACTAAGACAACAACTACTGCTACTACTACTACCATTACTACAACTACTAACCTACTTCTACAACACCACCACCACCATCTACTACTATGACTGCACTACTTCTACAAAAACAACAACAACTACTACTACAACAAGCATTTTGATAGTATTGCGGGCAATACAGTAGTCCCCTACCGGTCCCTCAAAAAGTTATGGGGCGGACACGATTTTGCTGCAAGGTCATGTAGTGACCTTGACCTTCAAGGTTTGACCCAAATGTTGTTCGCGACACGTCATCTCAATATGGTGATCATTTCTGTGAAATAGTTGTAAAATCTGACTTCAAATAACAAAGTTATGGGGCGGACACGATTTTGCTGCAAGGTCATGCTGTGACCTTGACCTTCAAGGTATCGACCAAAATGTTGTTCGCGACACATCTCAATATGGTGATCATTTCTGTGAAATAGTTGTAAAATCTGACTTCAAATAACAAAATTATGGGCCGGACAAGATTTTGCTTCAAGGTCATGCTATGACCTTGACCTTCAAGGTAGCGACCCAAATCTTGTTCGCGACAAGTTACCTCAATGTGGTGATCATTTCAGTGAAATAGTTTTAAAATCCGACTTCAAATAACAAAGTTATGGGCCGGACACGATTTTGCTTCAAGGTCATGCTGTGACCTTGACCTTCAAGGTAGCGACCCAAATGTTGCGCGTGCATATTGTACACATTGCTACCTATTAACATACCAAGTTTCATGCGCCTAGCTTTAACAGTTTTTAAGTTTTCAAAGGATCCAGATTTTTAGCGGACAGACAGACTGACGGATGGAGGGTAAACCTATAGTCCCCTCCGGTGTGAACACCGGTAGGGCACTAACAATGACTGTACTACTTCTACATCAACAACTTTTACTTCTACTTCAATGACTGTACTACTTCTACAACAACAACTTCTACTTCAATGACTGTACTACTTCTAAAACAACAACTTCTACTTCTATTACAATGACTGTACTTCTTCTACAACAACAAACACTACTGCTACTACTATGGTGACAACAACAACTATTAAAATGACTGCACCTCATTGTAAAACAACAATAACTACTACTACTGCTACAATGACTGTCCTACTTCTACAACAACAACTACTACAATGACTCTACAACAACTACCACCACCACTACTACTACAATGACTTTACAACTTTTTTAACAAAACAAAAAGTATTAATACTACTAAAAAGACTATACTACTTTTACAACAACAACAACAAAAAAACTACTACTACTACAGTGACTACTTCTTCTACAACAACTACTACTACTTCCACCATTACTACAATGACAACTTCTTGACAACAACAACAACTACAATGACTGTACTACTTCTAAAACAACAACTACAACTACAAGTACAATGACTACTACAACAACAATGACTACTACTACTACAATGGCCGTACTACTTCTTGAACAACAACAACTACCACTACTACTACTTCTACAAGTACATTACTTCTTCTAAAACAACAACAATGACTACTACAACTGTACTACTTCTTGAAAAACAACGACAACTACTACTACTATTACAATGACCGTACAACTTCTACAACAACAACAATGACTACTTCTACTACAATGACTGTACTAGTTCTACAACAACAACTATTACAATGACTTTACTACTTCTAAAACAACAACAATGACTACTTCTAGTACAAAGACAGAACAACAAAAACAAATACAACATCTACTACAATGACTATACTACTTCTACAGCAATTACAACAACTTCTACTACTACAATAACCGTACTACTTTTACAACAACAACAATAACAACCAATACAACAACAACATCTATGACTGTACTACTTCTTCACAAGTACCACTACTACTACCACTACAATGACTACTACTGCTATAACAACAACAACTACTGCTACTACTACTACCATTACTACAACAACTAACCTACTTCTACAACACCACCAACAACAACTACTACTATGACAGCTACTTCTACAAAAACAACAACTACTAATACAACAATGACTGTACTACTTCCACAACAACAACAATATCTACTTCTACTACAATGACTGGTACTACTTCTACAACAACAACTATTACAATGATTTCTTCAACAACAAACAATGACTACAACTACTACAATAACTGTACTACTTCTGCAACAACAACAACTACTACTACTTCAATGACCATTCTACTTCTATAACAACAACAACAACAACTACTACTACTATTACTATAACTGTACTTCTTCTACAACAACAGCAACAACTACTACTACTACAATGACGATACTACTTCTACAACAACTACTACAATGACCATGACTGTACTACTTCTACAACAACAACAACAAAAACTACTACTACTATGACTTTACTACTTATACAACAACAATGACTACTCCTACTAGGGGTGAAATGATACCCTCACGATATGATACGATATAGGAATTCGAGCCACCATTCCCTGGCAATCAAAAAATAATGCATACATAATGCGTTTTGAGGTGCGAGCTCTTCGGGCATCTTGGGGCCGTTCGTCATTTTCACAGACCCACACCTTATTTTTTTCTTTACTGTCAGGCTCATAAAAATATACCCATGTTTCATCGCCAGTCACAATTTCATTCATGCGGTTTTGGTCAGCATTCTTGTATATATCAAGCAGCTGTGATGCAATTCGCACGCGCTCCCGTTTTTGGTCCTCAGTGAGAAGGTGGTGTATTCACCTGGCGCAAACCTTGTGTAGCTTTAACACGTGAGTCAATATTTGAAAAACCGATGACGAATTAATGCCACATAAATTACTTATCTCCTCCACTGTACAGTGGGCATCATCTTCCACAGCTTTTTTAACAGCGGCAATATTTCCGTCAGTCATTGTTGTAACTGGACGGCCAGGACGAGCCTCATCTTTTATCGCTTCTCTACCGGAGGTAAATAGACGGACCCATCTTCTAACTGTAGCATACGATAGGGCACTGTCCCCATAAACCTTGTCTAAGTCTGATTTAATATCAGGTGCAGCAACGCCAAGCAATGCGCGTATTTTACAATACGCTCTTTGCTCATCTTGAGAATTGTTCTCTTTATCTGCTATTTTTAACTGCAGTGTACCTGACCGTAGTCGATTCAAGTGAACATTGCGCTCACTGTGTAGGTTTTTCCCAGTTTCCTCAAGCACGTAACGGAAGAGAAGAGTCTAATCTTTCCATACATGTATAACATGTACCAATTACGCTCGGATTAACACTGATTAATACTTTATAAATGCCCCTCGTACATTTTTGCTTATCATATAGGTTCACTATTACACCGTGACTTAAATTAAACAATATGTTAGCATAGCTATTTACTGAAACTAAGAAGTTGTAAGTCTATAAGTCAATAATCAGAATGTATGACATAAAAGGTTATCTACACATTAAGTGATTTAACTAAAAGAATCACCTGAAACTTTAAAATGTTAGGTCTTAAACAATAAAAAGTAAAATAACTTTTCTTAAGATATTTTTTTCTCATCTTTATTGTGAATTCTGAATGTCCATCAAAAAAACCCCCCAAAAAACAGTTTGGTTCACTATTAAAAAAAACAAGACAAAAATTTAATAACAATATGAAGTGTCAACACATTCAGCTAGTAAGTAGTTAGCGCTTTGTATAAAATATTAGAGAAATAATGATGGCAGGTTGTTACTAGGGCTTCGTATCAGTCAGAATCATCAATATGATATGTGTATCAATACAAAAAATGATTGATATTCGATATATCATACATCAGAAAATATACATGTAAGTGCTTATTAATATTTTTCTTGTGTTTACAAATTAATCAACTATTGCCAGTAGTATAATATACAGTTCTACTGTATACCGAAAGATAATGAAAGAGACTTTGTTTTACCGAAATACACTTAATACAATGTACTTCAAGCATCATTTGTTGTTTTATTTAGTTAATATGTTGAGATATTAGTATATGGTATAAAAGATTTCTTGTAATTGAATGTGTTTCTGAAATGTTGTAGTACGAAGTCATGTTAAGCTTTGCCTTGTTGTCTGCATTGTTTCCCCTTTGACAAAGCTAAAGCAAAATTTCGGTGAAATGACATTATGTTTTATTTTCTATTATATTTAATTGTTTGTTTTTATTTAATTGTTTGATTGCAATCAGGGCATATTGGATGCTTAACATTTATTTAATTAGTGATACAATTAACTAGTGATAAACTTTTCATGTCTAATTGTAATTCGAGAGATACAAAGTGAATACTGTTTGTTATCACACTACCAAGCAGACATGCATTACTCATGTGTGAACAAAATGTATAAATACATTTCTGAATGTATATGAACCAACATTTAAACCTGTCAGTGGTCCTCAACATTTCAAACAAAATGTATGCCGTCTTTGGAGACAGTTATGTATCATGGCTGAATCGTTTTAACATGGGATGTGTACATAACTACAAAGTTTCTACAAAGTTTATAACTTCCATGGCAGATGTAAACTCTACGGTGTGTCAGGAATGTCTACAACCAGAAAGTTTGAGCCTGAATTCCAGAAAATGTTACAAGACAGACCTAGGTATGTGTTCAACTGCCCAATACTGAAATAATATGCTGTGTTGGGCCCATGTGCAGGAGAAAATACACCCACTGGTAGTATGTGATTCTACTTGTGACACATCATAAAATATGTCAAAATTATTTATTTTTATTTATTTATTTTTTTGCTTTTTTATTTCAGTTATGTCTTCATGAACATTAGAGAAAAAGGCATTAACACTGCATGTTCAGTAGAAGAGATACTTTCAAGACTGATCAGAATAGTACAAAGACTGAAGCAAAACGAAGTACAGAGGGTCTTTGTGGCATCAATTGTGGAACACGGGTCCTTTCCTAAATTCACAGGATTATCCAGTGACCAGTACAATAAGATATGAAGAAGTGTCAACGCCAAACGGGAAGAGTATGTGAATGTTGAAAAGAAGCTGAAATATCCCAAACACTACAACAAGGACATGGTTCATTCAGGTTTTAATAAAGGAGGAATTAAAATTTTGAACTGCTTAATCAAAGCTAGTTGTATGAAAACCTTATATACGCCTTGCAGTTTAGCAAATAAATAAAAATGAAATGAAACAGTTCTTTTGATTTTTTTCAAAATTCATTAGATCAAGCATGTTTTTACACCAATTATTTTAACCTGGGTAGCATGTTAAACTCTTCAGTAGTTCCATGCTTTAAAAAATCATCGCATGATCGGCAATAAATGCTTATTGTTCACGCAACAGACATAAAATATAAATAACACAACAACATAACCTTTAATTACCAATCAATTTTATCACACTCGTACTTTAATTTGGTAAACAATTAGCTTATCAGAACTGATTCAATGTGCTAATTGCTAAAATTGCTGTTTGGCTTATGATTGAAGATTTGTAATATTTGAGACTTCTAAACTAAAGTAAACAAAGGGAAAAAAAGCAGTTTGGTGTGTTTGCGTTAAGCAAGTGTGATTTATTTAAGACTTAAGAGGGGAATGAAACAATCAAAAGCTTATTTCTATTACAATGAATCCTTGGCAATTAATTTATATACTTTTATTTCAACATATTTACTAAATAAAACAGCAAATGCTTTAATTTCAATGTGTATTTCGGTAATCAAAGTCAGGTACCAATTAAATGGTATTTATCATGTTTGTGTACTCCTCACAGCATTTGTAAAATGTCTTATAACTATCAAAAGCTTATTTATATTACAATGAATCTTTGGCATTTAATTCATATACTAATATTTCATATATTTACTAAATAAAACAACAACTTTTGCTCTAATTTCAATATATTAAGTGTATTTTAGTAATTGGCGTCATATACCAATTAAATGGTATTTATCATGTTTGTGTACTCCTCACGGTATTTGCAAAATTGTCTTATAACTAACAAAAGCTTTTTTATATTACAATGAATCTTTGGCATTTACTTCATATACTAATATTTCAACATATTTACTAAATTAAACAACAAATTATGCTTTAATTTTAATGTTTTAAGTGTATTTCGGTAAGCAAGATCTCTTTCGGTATCTTTCGGTAAACAAGTGTCTTTCGGTATAGATAGTTTCCATGTGATGTCATCGACACTAATAAGACAGTTTAAGGCAGCCATCTTTGTGGGCAGAAGCTAATGCAGGCCGAAATCTGGAAATATGTGCTGTATTAAACTCACCACTGTGATTTTATTTTTCAGTCTATTTTACTGAATTTTATATCAAATTTAACAGCTTTTATGAAGTATTTTAAATACCCAAACTATATTTTGATACTTTAAAAGGTTAAAGAAATACAATCGAAAATGATACACTGTTCATTAAGTATGAGCCAATAGTTTTATTTATTTCTGTGTATTAATTCTGTGTGCATTTATCAATTGTAAAAATATCGTATTCTAAAAATATGAATTTCAAGAGCTTTCCAATGGTGTATAGCTTTTAATTTTCGGACCACAAATAAAGAAATTACAAGAAAATAAAATTTACCCTCCTATACAATTCATATGAAAATTCCTTGAAGTTACCATCAAAGATGGCTGCCAAGATAAGTGATTTTCACTGACGTGGAAACTATCTATTCAGTAGGACCCTATAATATATACAGTCCTTTAACATGGCATTTAGAATAGTCAAGTTTATACAAAGGAGGCTGTTTAACTTAACATAAAAAAAATCATAGTATCTATAGTTAATGTATGGTTTAATAAATACAGTGGGAAATTTGTTCCCTGGTATAAAAACATATTCTTGTCCTACTGATGAGGCCAGAGCATTCAGATATTGTTCGGCTTTTTAAACAAGAGGGCCATGACGGCCCTTAATCGCTCACCTGATGACACAGGCTTTACGTAGGCTCAAATCTGACATTAAGTAATTAAGAGTTATTTACTTAAGAAATCTTTGGTGAAGATTGGACCATTAGTGTGGCCACTGGATTGACAACATTTTCTAGAATTTTACCAAGTAACCTACTGAATCCACATGACTCACTTCAAACATATGTAAGATTTCATACTGGCAAACATGATGGTCAAGTTTGGTGAAGATTGGGCCATCAATGTAGCCTCTTAAGTGTTTTCACAAGCTTTTTCTAAAATTTGACCTAGTGACCTACTTTATGACCCCACGAGACCCAATAACAAACTCATCCAAGATTTCATGTAGACAAACATTCTGACCAAATTTAATGCAGATTGGCCTATAAATAGGGCCTCTAGTGTGTTTACAAGCTTTTTCTAAGATTTGACCTTGTGACCTACTTTTTGACCCCAGGTGACCCAGTTACGAACTCATCCAAGATTTCATGTAGGCAAACATTCTGACCAAGTTTGGTGAAGATTGGGCTATAAATGTGGCCTCTAGTGTGTTCACAAGCTTTTTCTAAGTTTTGACCTAGTGACCTACTTTTTGACCCCACGTGACCCAGTTACGAACTCATCCAAGATTTCATGTAGACAAACATTCTGACCAAGTTTGGTGAAGATTTGACTATAAATGTGGTCTCTAGTGTGTTCACAAGTTTTTCCTAAAATTTGACCTCGTGACCTACTTTTTGACCCCAGGTGACCCAATAATGAACTTCATCCAAGATTTCATGCAGACAAACATTCTGACCAAGTTTGATGAAGATTGGATAAAAATTGTGGCCTCTAGTGTGTTCACAAGGTAAATGTTGACGACGAACGACGCACGACGAACGACGGACGACGAACGACGCACGAACGACGGACGCCGGACGACGGACGAAGCGGTATCACAAAAGCTCCCCTTGAGCACGTTGTGCTCAGGTGAGCTAAAAAGGGCAATCTGCCATCAATTGTGCTTGTGATTACCCATTTCTCAAGCTTTAATTTTCATCATCACCTAGGAAATTTTCAGAAATACTTTGTTTTATTATTTTATATCATAAGATTAGCAAATAAAGATAATGCATTAAATTTCATTTCTTTTCAAAATGTATAATGTCATAACACCCCCTCCGAAATGTATAATGTCGTAACACCCCCTCCGAAATGTATAATGTCGTAACACCCCCTCCGAAATGTATAATGTCGTAACACCCCCTCCGAAATGACAATTTCTTCCTTCATCCAGAGTAACACCAGCAACGCTTTAAACAGTTTATAACTACAGTCATGCCTGTATTAAGCAGCCAACGAAGGGACAGCCTAAATTTCAATGCTTAAATCGAGTTGACTGCTTAAGACCAAATATGATATTATTGATTGTTTGCCTATTACTGCGAGCCTGTATGCTTACCAATAAGTACTGGAAAGTACTGTTCAATAAATATTTATCACAATTATAACTGCTTTTAGAATGGCAATGTATGATTCAGAATAAGAGAAGTTTCTCTCTAAATCAAGGACATTTTGCTCCATTATTAATAGTCTGGTCATGAAGGTACAAAGCATACCATTTTAAATTAGTCAAATCAAATTTATACTGAGTATACCAACATATTCGTCAAATTGAAGTTCGACAAATTACCGAAAAGTGTACATATATTCGGACGGCCATGTTCCGGATGGTGCGTGTGTTTAATTATTCTTTAGCAAAAACAACCAGAAGTGTGTTATTGGTCGAAGTAAATAATTAAAACATCATTTAAACAAAGTCTGTATCTACAAAAACCAAAAGTGCTCCAATTTTATGTACATATAGTCAGAGACGTATAACAAATCTACGTCTCTGATATAGTCAGGAAAGTTTGGTGGAGTCAATCTATGCATAAATGAACTCGCTCATGAATTAATTAACGCTTCTGCTACCAGTTTCATCCACTGCAATATATACTGAATATGTATTGGCTGAGGCACTTATTTTACCATGACTAAAAGGTGGTTGATCTCTATGGATGTATTTTGATTGGAAGATCGCGAAAGTAATTAGGTGTAATAATATGTGGAGCGAAAAAAGTCAAAATAAATACCGAAAGATAGTGTTTTTTTTCTGAAACAACTTCTTAGATATATAACTAAACCACGATAGAAATGAGAAATGTATTTTAGTACTCTTTCGAAAAAGACACAACAAAACATAACTATATGACTAAACGTTAATTTTGGCGTTTTCTCGTCGTCGTTTTACAATTTCATAATGACGGCAATACAGTTGATTAGCCGAAGTCTCAAAAGTCAAAGATGTTATCAAAAATGCCAAAATCTGCAAAGGATTTCGTTTTGCAATATAGATGGTCCGACTCCATCAGTGATTTCTTAAACAGAGAATACAAGTTTTCGACAGCCGCCATTTTGAATACTAATTAGCTTTATGCAATGCGCTTTACCGATACAAGATATACTACATAGCTTACTAATTTAACTTTCTTATGGTAGAATTAAGAATGACTAAATACTGTTCTGAATGATCAGCTACTTTTGAAAACAACAATGATTACATCTCGGCAAACATTGTCATAAAAGTGCTATATCTTGATCCACTTTGTCGTTTTCCCTGTGTAAAAATAGTCCAAAACTGAATAAACATCGATTGGCCGTGAACTCAAAAGCACAATGTAGGATTTTTACTTAACTGTATTGCACGGTTTGTACCGTTATTCTTGAGAAGTGAACCGTGAACCGAACCGTGAATATTGAACCGTGGTATGCCGTCGTACGGTATATCGTTACACCCCTAACTACTACTACAATGATCGACTACTTCCTGAACAACAACAACAACTGCTACTGCTACTACTACTAACTACTAACAACAACAACAACAACAACAACTACTACTACTACTACTACTACTACTACTACTACAATGACTTCTACTTCTACAACAACGACAACAACTACTACTACAATGACCGTACAACTCCTACAACAACAACGTCTACAACTACAATGACTGTACTAGATCTACTCCTACAACAACAACAACAACTGGTACAACAATGACTGAACTACTACTACAACAACAACAAATATAATTACTACTACTACTTCCATTAATACAATGACTTTACTACTTCTACAACAACAACAACAACAAGAACAACTACTACTACTTCTACTACTACAATGACTGTATTACTTCTACAACAACAACAACTACTACAACTGTATTACTTTTGCTAAAACAACAACAACAACAACAACAACTAATACTTCTACTTTGACTGTACTACTTCTACAACAACTACTACTACAACTGTACTACTTCTACCATAACTTCAATAATAATCATTCCAAGAATGTTTGTTTATCACCAATAAGCAAGACTGGAAATAAATAAGGTTTCCACATTTCATATTTCGCTTTTTCATACAGATGCAATAAAACAACAAGAGGGCCATTATGCCCCTTAATCGCTCACCTGTGGCCACTGAGCTCATAATATTTCTTAGAATTTTAAGTAGTAACCTACTGAATCCTCATGATCCACTTAAAAACACGTGGTATGTTTCATACTGGCCAACATTCTGGCCAAGTTTGATGAAGGTTGGGCCATCAATGTGGCCTCTAAGTGTTTTCACAAGTTTTTTCTAATATTTGACCTTGTTACCTATCTGCTGAACCCACATGACCTTGATACAAACTCACACAAGATTTCTTGCAGGCAAATATTCCGGCCATGTTTAGTGAAGATTGGGCTATACATTTGGTCTCTAGTGTGTTCACCAGCTTTTTCTGAGATTTGACCAATTGACCTTCTTTTTGACCCCATGTGACCCACTAATACATGTGCATTCAAGATTTCATGGAGACAAACATTCTGCTTAAGTTTGGTGAAGATTAAGCTATAAATGTGAACTCATCCAAGATTTCATGCAGACAAACATTCTAACCAAGTTTGACGAAGATTGGGCCATAAATGAGGCCTCTAAAGTGTTCACAAGCTTTGTTATAAGATTTGTCCTAGTCACCTTTTTTAACACATGTGACCCAAATTGGAACTCATCCAGATTTCCAGACAAACATTCTTACCAAGTTTGATGAAGATTTGGCCATAAATGTGACCTCTAGTGTGTTCACAAGCTTTTTCTAATAATTGATCTAGTGACCTACCTTTTGACCCCATGTGACCCAATAATGAACTCCTCCAAGATTTCATGCAAACATTCTGACCAAGTTTGGTAAAGACTGGGCAATATATGTCGTCTCTAGTGTGTTCGGAAGTTTTTCCTAAAGTTTTTGATCCCAGGTGACCCAATAATGAACTCATGCAAGCTTACATGCAGACAAAATTCTGACCAAGTCTGATGAAGATTGGATAAACTGTGGCCTCTAGTGTGTTCACACGCTAAAATGTTGACGGACAACTGACGACGGACGCAGATGTATCAGAAAAGCTCACCTTGAGCACTTTGTGCTCAGGTGAGCTAAAAAAGTTAAGTTGACCAAACTGTTCCTTAAATTCAACTAAACACTGTTGTGTTTTTTTTTTCAAATGAAAATACATAACTTCTAATAAAAAAAATATTAATATACATATATACATGTATATTTATGGGATGATTTCAAATTAAACTGTACCTTAAATGCAACTAAAAACTGTTGGGTTTTTAAAATGCATGCATTACTTCTTCTAAAACAGAACATTCTAATATGTAATTAACACTATATAATATTACATTAAAAATAGGCTTTACACTGGATCTGATTCTCAACATCTACAAAAGAAAAGTATCCCTCAGTTATTTTAGTAAAATGCTTAGCATTGGCAAAGCTTCCTTAAATCTGCATAAACCCAAGAAAAATATAGAACATTAAGAACCTTTCCTCAGTAAGAATGTACTAACAACCAGTTGTTATCAGATACTTCTGTTGATATCCAATAAACAAGAATGACATTAGGAGTGCCTGGTTTATGTCAATATATGTCAACCCTAGGCACAGCCATCTACTTGAGCTGTGCTAGTTTACTGCTACTTCATTCCAGTAAAATATTTCATGGTAACAATATCATTAATGAAATATGCCCAAGTCTAATTAGGCAAAATAGGCTACATGTTGCATGACAACACATCCATTATATGGCTGTTTCTAGACTGTGTGCAATGGCATGATGCCATGCATCCATTTTCCTTCAAGCTTTACAGATTATTTTATATCTATATGTATAGATATAAATGGATCAAATCTAAAATGAAGATCATATATATCTGTGTACTGTTTACTGTACATTGCTTCTTGCCACACAATGTCTTTATGCCATTATTATAATAAACATTCATCATCATATGCTTACATTTCCAATCTAAATTACAAAATTTATGACATACTGATAGCATAATGTCTACCAAAGATTGATTTATGACACAGTGATAGCTGATAGTGAGGTGTATAGCAGAGATGCCTCAGACATATGGGATGATTTTGTAGATTCATCAATTGTACAATGTTTTGGCCAGTCAAGTGTATACATGTACTTGTTGTATTGCTGTTTGACACCATTAAGCAGTATTACTTACCTGACATCAATGCCATTTAGTTTGATAACGTAGTCTCCCTCTTGAAGCCCTGCCTGATCTGCAGGTCCTCCAGGGTCTACTGTCTCCAGGTAGGCTGGGTTACTACCCTTTATCACCACCCCAAAGTTCCCATTGTCTCGGACAACCTGGACTGCCCTACAGTGATAAGACATGGTCAAATTGTTAAAACACTGCACAGCAGCCAACATCCTCATCACCATCATAAGTCATAACAATTATCATGTGATATATTGAATAACTAATAGTCCAATATATATGTCAAATTAAGACCCATGTAACATAATTATGCTACTGTGTATTCTGACGTAATCAGCTCACAGCAACCGTCTAGTTAACTGTCTGCACCTGTATAAGTTGTTACCTGAAGATTCAGGACAATAGTTATAAAAATAAGAGTATAAATACAACATCAGGCAGAGCAGTCCTCGAAGTTCATTGCAGCTAGTGAGTAAATAAAGTTCTTTTTTTGTAATGCAGACCAATTAACAAATCACAACATCAATGCAACCTTTTAACGTCAAACCTTTCATGTTGTTTTGCCATCCGTATTTATAAAAAAAATTATGATATATTGTTGAGACAACTTAAATTTTCTCTTCAAATTTTGCAATTTTGGCATGATTCAAGTTATAAATAATGTGGAAAACTGGAAAAAATGAACAATAATGAATATGACATATTATGACTGAAAAATGTACATGTTTTGATGAGTGAAAATATTATCAAAAACACACATGCACACACTATATAATTTGCATTATTTTTCCTGTATATGAACACAACAGTATTAATTAATGGATATAGAAATTGACTTAAAATAGGGCTTAAACAGTTGTTGTTGTTTTTTTCAGGTAGAATTCCTCATCACAAAATAAAGCTGCATAACATCCCAAAATCTAGCAGCTGAATCATTCATCAAGGTAAATAGCTTTGTTATACAGTCACTAATTGTTTCATTTTGGTTAATTGTCTATGGATTGATATTCAGGGGGTAAGGTAATGAAGGGGATTATTCCTTATCTACTTGATGAAATGAAGAATGCCTTTGTGTAATTATAGCCAGGTAGATGCTCTTTTAAACTGTTTGGACTGATATCAAAATAATGGAATTAATTGGCAAATCTATAAAGATAACCAGAGGGCCATAATGGCCCTTAATCACTCACCTGATGACACAGGCTTTTAGTAGGCTCAAATCTGGCATCAAGTAATTAAGAGTTATTTACTTTAGAAATCTTTGGTGAAGATTGGACCATTAGTGTGGCCACTGGGTTAATAACATTTTCTAGAATTTTACCAAGTAACCTACTGAATCCACATGACCAACTTCAAAACATATGTAAGATTTCATACTGGCAAACATTCTGGCCAAGTTTGGTAAAGACTGAGCCATCAATGTGGCTTCTAAGTGTTTTCACAATGTTTTTCTAAAATTTGACCTAGTGACCTACTTTTTGACCCCATGTGGCCCAATAATATACTCATTCAAGACTTCATGCAGTCAAACAATCTGATCAAGTATGGTGAAGATTGGGCCATGAATGTGGCCTCTAGTGTGTTCACATGCTTTTTCTAAGTTTTGACCAAGTGACCTCTTTTTTGACCCCACATGAACCAATAATACGATCAATCAAGATTTTATACAGACAAACAGTCTGACCAAGTTTGATGGAGATTGGATGAAAACTGTGGCCTTTAGAGTGTTCACAAGCTAAAATAATGATGGACGACAGACGAAGCGGTACCACAAAAGCTCCCCCTAAGCACAACCCTTGAGCACGTTGTGCTCAGGTGAGCTGACAATAGCAGATGTCATTGAAGTAACTGAAAAGACTAGAACAAGTCAAAATATACTGACATCAAATTCCAGTATGTTATTAAATTTAAGTTAATATTTTAATAATGAATGTATAATAACAAACATGTGCTATCAATGTTTTCATTTACTTAAACTTATAGTTGCATCCTATATCAGCTAATTTACTGACATTTATCTGTTTGCTTCAATCTAGACAGTATCTTTGTCAATTATTTTTAAGTATAAACATAAACTTCTAAACATTAATTATTCATTATAATGTGCAGATTTATCTGGGTCCCTGCCAATACATCAATTATACTGGTAATATTTAGATAAGCATTTAGAACATGTGAATGCATACTATACTATAATATGCATATAAATTATAGCATCAGAATGGCTATGGCAGCAGAACTATGCTTCAAAGGTGGTATCCAACAGTTTGGACTTAAAATATTTTCATTAAACATCATAATAAACCATTGTTACCTGAATCTCAAAAAATGATGTTTATTGATGTCCTTCACCTGTCTGAAAAGTAAAACTTAACGCCACAATTGTAATTTCAAAAATGTATATCTTATGTGAACTACATTGCACAGTTCGTTTTTTTTTAAACTAAAAAAAAGAAAGTGACCGCTTATGTTTTAGCTCATCCACTTCATTTTCTGTGACGTTGAGGTCTATTTTTGACATTTTCAAATTTAAAAGTTGATTAACGAGTTTTATTGCCCTAAAATTGAGATACTGTTGAAAATCACCAAATATTTGACTTAAGTATGATTTTTTTTCTGCAGAAATTAAATACAAATACCCCAAAAACTGATGTCAGTTATTGTAACATATATATTAGAGAGGCAAACTGTCGGATACCACCTCGTAAAGGTGGTATCTAACATTTGGAATAAAGTTTTCTTTCTTAAACAACCAAATCAATTGTTGTTACCTGAAAAGGTCTGAGGAATGCTGCTTATTAACACTGTTTTTCTATGTGAAAAGTGAAGCACAACACCCTAATTTGTCATTACAATCATGTATTTCCTATCTGAGCCATGCTGCACACCTATTTTAAACTAAAAAGATCATTTAATCACTTACTTTTGAGATTGCATAATCTGCACTGATGTCAATTTTTATCAGAAATCCCTGCTGTGCTTATTTATAGATTTTGAAAGAATGAACATTTAGAGCAATTTATTTCAGGGCTAGTACATGTACTGTCAAACAAGTGATGTAGTCTTTACACAGATAAACAAGCAAACACAAGGAACTTGAAGAAACAGATTAAGCTTTCCAAATGATATTTGACACAGGAATGCCAGTCACAAACTAAACAAATGGGCCATGATAGCCCTTAATCGCTCACCTGATGGCACAGGCTTTCAGTAGGCTCAAATCTAGCATCAAGTAATTAAGAGTTATTTACTTTAGAAATCTTTAGTGAAGATTGGACCATTAGTGTGGCCACTTTGTTGATAACATTTTCTAGAATCTTACCAAGTAACCTACTAAATCCACATGACCCACTTCAAAACATATGTAAGATTTCATACTGGCAAACATTCTGGCCAAGTTTGGTGAAGATTGGGCCATCAATGTGGCCTCTAAGTGTTATCGCAAGGTTTTTCTAAAATATGACCTAGTGACCTACTTTTTGACCCCACATTACCCAATAATATAGTCATCCAAGATTTCATGCAGACAAACAATCTGATCAAGTTTGGTGAAGATTGGGCTATGAATGTGGCCTCTTGTGTGTTCACATGCTTTTGACATAGTGACATCTTTTTTTGACCCCACGTGACCCAATAAGGAACTCATACAAGACTTCTTGCAGACAAACATTCTGACCAAGTTTGGTGAAAATTGGGCTATAGATGTGGTCTCTAGTGTGTTCACAAGCTTTTTCTAAGATTTGACCTACTGACCTTCTTGTTGTCCCCTCGTGACCCAGTTATGAACTCACCCAAGATTTCATGAAGGCAAATATTCTGATCAAGTTCGGTGAAGATTGGACCATAAACAGGGCCTCTAGTGTTTTCACAAGCTTTTGCTAAGATTTGACCTAGTGACCTACTTTTTTGACCCCACCTAACCCAATAAGAAACTTATTTAAGATTTCATGCAGTCAAAGATTTGACCGAGTGACCTACTTTTTGACCCCACATGACCCAGCTATGAAATCATCCAAAAGCTTTTTCTAAGATTTGACCTAGTGATCTAATTTTTAACCTCACGTGACCCAGTTAAGAACTCATCCAAGATTGCATGCAGACAAACATTCTGACCAAGTTTGGTAAAGATTGGGCTATAAATGTGGTCTCTAGTGTGTTCACAAGTTTTCCCTAAAATTTGACCTAGTGACCTACTTTTTGACCCTAGATGACCTAATAATGAACTCATCGAAGATTCATGCAGACAAACATTCTGACTCAGTTTGATGAAGATTGGATAAAAACTGTGGCCTGTAGTGTGTTCAAAAGCTAAATGTTGACGACGGACAACGAACGACGGATGCCGGACAATGGATGAAGTGGTATCATAAAAGCTCCCCTTGAGCATGTTGTGCTTAGGTGAGTTGAAAATTTATTAAATATAAATGATCTTATTTCGATACTGGATCTTGCATTAAACTATTGGATATAAATACTTAATGTTAGCAGGTAAAGTTGCAATTTTTGTGCACTACACAAACCAAGTTATTCTATGAAAAGCAAGTCTGGCTTTTAATAGGTAGGGAGATAAAAAAAATAATGCAGGTGGAGTTATGATTGTTGTGCAATGCACGTTTACACATCACAAGGATCATTTTCACAAAGCTTGAGGTAAATACATCCAGTAGTAAGTTATTTTCCAGACAAGACCAATAAAGTAAGGAAGATAACTAAAATAACTTAGTGTTAGTTCTTGTACATTGCACTACTACTTATCACCATTATCACCATAGTTATTAAGTTGGACATACAAAACAGACAAACCCCTCCAAATGATGGCTAAGGAGATACAATAAACATAAGATAACAATAAACATAGGTAATGTTCTTCTTTCTTATGTAACACACTTATACTCATATTGAAACAGGACAAAAAGTGTGAGAGGAGATAACTCAAAAGTGAACAAAGGCAGAAATATGGTTATTGTGAGCTGCACTTCTACTTATCAATATCTATTCAATCTGCAAGTTTGAAGTTTGTTTTGTTATTTAATACATTACAGCACCCATTTATGATCATAATATTTGCTGGAGGAAGACCCCAAACACAAATCCAGGTAGAACCAGCAGCGCAGCACAAGTCAGCTGGAAGACCTTCTCACATTAAGTTCCTCGCCCTGAAAAGGACTCAAACCCACTTGGTGAGAGGCTAAGCAGTCAGAGGAGTTACAAATCAGCGACTCTACCACTATGCCACAGACAACCCTGGTTTGAAGTCAAGATGTCAACAAGTTTTGGAGTCATGGTCTGGACAAAAATGACAACGCAGCAACTATATGCTCCAAGAGTCAGAGAACATAATCTAACCTATTGAAAACTATGCTTACAATTGTAATCAGATAAAATGCCAGATCTAAATATGCACAGCATATGATTACAGATGATCACAGCAATAAAGAAATTACAAAAAAATTGTTAAAAAAATAGTACAGCCTATCTAAACAGAGCTGCAGATCATTTTGTTAAAAAGATTGTGCTAAAAAAACTGAAGTAATTTAGGATATTTACAAATAAGTGTAAACACTTATAGCAAAACTAATACATGAGCAGAAAACATACCAGAGGATTTTTTAACAATGTGTTTGGTAATAAACCAAATATTTTGCTAACCTTGATTCTGAGACATTCCTTAAATAGGTAAACATGTTTGAACAAGGAATCCTTGGAAGGATCTGAATCTAAAAGTTTTCACCATTTTTATATGCCGTAAACAGTGCTTAACATAATATATATACAGGGGTCTCATAACTTCTGAAGAATTGGTATTTTTCTTTAGTTTAGTTGTTGTTTGTTTACAAAAACTCAGAATCAACAAACATCTAGATGACACAGGGTAATTTTTTTGCACAAGAACAGATACATCTGACAAAAATGAAGACGTTATAAACACTCTTGAACTGGTAGTCAAAAAGTTTATAATTGCTACTGATTTATCAAAAAGACATCAACATGCATCCATATTATATATTATAAAGCCAATTAATTGCTATGAAATGACTGAATCATTTATTAAACAATAGATATGACAATGTCAGACTGATTCAGTATCTCAATCGAAAGAAATTCTGTCTAGTTCAAGGCTAAGAGAAAGAGCATATGGTAAATTTCTGGATATTTTAGGTCAAGTTTCAATGCTTATTCAGGAAACTCCTGAGCTTTTGGAATGTATTAATGTGACCAAAACTTTGGATCTAAACCAGCCAGCTTCCAGTTAGACGGCTGATCAGGATCACACTATCTCCTTATGATACTTTAACTGCTTTAGCAAGCATTTAAAAATACATACTGGTTTAAACCAATTCTGTGGAAGAAGGTTCAGAAAACAGGACCCGAGTCTGTTAGTAGACTTTGATTAAGGCAGTCTGCAGAAACAATTAACTAAACTAGAACAAAGCAGTATAAGCCTAGTCTAGTGGCTAATGGAATCTATGGCTGCTTAAAATTGATCTCTTCCTATCAGTCTCAAAGAACTGCAGAATTCAATCCAGGGAGTTTCCTAATCTGCTTGAAGGAAATTAAAAAGATACATGGTACATGCAATTATACAGGTGCATAAGTTTTGTTAAATTTATGGATATCCCAGCATTTATTGCAAATGTAAGTACAATATAGAAAAGTGTTTACAACACAACAGACACATCTTTAGAACAACATTGTTGAACAAGCAAAGAAAATGGAAACCTTAAGTAAAGCCAAAATGATTATCATTGTTTAGTTAACCTCTCATACAAAAATTGCCATCTGCTTGCAAATATTATTGTATTATTTCTCACATTTATGTGATTAAGTTGTATAAAACATGTCATTTTAACTGCATAATTTCATTCCTATTTAATCCTGGTATTTTGTAGGACTAGGCAATGTTCTACATCAGCCTGAATAGACAAATAACCATTCTAGGTTCTAGTTCCTGATGCTGTGCTTACCAACTATTTTCAAAGAAGAGACTTAATTGCAAACAGGTTAATGTAACAAATGGGCTCAGCATGGCAAGTCTTTTTCCAACAAAAAGAAAATGTTTTTTTTACAGCTGGTAACTGATTAGTAGACATACGTTGTTGTTATTTTTTTACAGCTGGTTACTAATTAGTAGACATGAGTTGTTGTTGTTTTACAGCTGGTTACTGATTAGTAGACAAAAGTTGTTATTTTACAGCTGGTTACTAATAAGTAGACATAAGTTGTTGTTATTTTACAGCTAGTTACTGATAAGTGGACATAAGTTGTAGTTATTTTACAGCTGGTTACTAATTAGTAGACATAAGTTGTTGTTATTTTACAGCTGGTTACTGATAAGTGGACATAAGTTGTAATTTTACAGCTGGTAACTGATTAGTAGACATAAGGTGTCATTATTTTACAGCTGGTTACTGATTAGTAGACATAAGTTGTTATTTTACAGCTGGTAACTGATTAGTAGACATAAGTTGTCATTATTTTACAGCTGGTTACTAATTAGTAGACATAAGTTGTTATTTTACAGCTGGTTACTGATAAGTGGACATAAGTTGTTAAAATTTTACAGCTGGTAACTGATTAGTAGACATAAGTTGTCGCTATTTTACAGCTGGTTACTAATTAGTAGACATAAGTTGTTATTTTACAGCTGATTACTGATAAGTGGACATAAGTTGTTAAAATTTTACAGCTGGTTACTGATAAGTGGACATAAGTTGTCATTATTTTACAGCTGGTTACTAATTAGTAGACATGAGTTGTTGTTATTTTACAGCTGGTTACTGATTAGTAGACAAAAGTTGTTGTTATTTTACAGCTGGTTACTGATAAGTGGACATAAGTTGTTAAAATTTTACAGCTGGTAACTGATTAGTAGACATAAGTTGTCGCTATTTTACAGCTGGTTACTGATTAGTAGACATAAGTTGTTGTAATTTTACAGCTGGTTACTGATAAGTGGACATAAGTTGTAATTTTACAGCGGGTAACTGATTAGTAGACATAAGTTGTTATTTTACAGCTGGTTACTGATTAGTAGACAAAAGTTGTTGTTATTTTACAGCTGGTTACTGATTAGTAGACATAAGTTGTTGTTATTTTAAAGCTGGTTACTTATTAGTAGACATGAGTTGTTGTTATTTTACAGCTGGTTACTGATTAGTAGACAAAAGTTGTTGTTATTTTACAGCTGGTTACTGATAAGTGGACATAAGTTGTTGTAATTTTACAGCTGGTAACTGATTAGTAGACAAAAGTTGTTGTTATTTTACAACAGGTTACTGATAATTAGACATAAGTTGTTGTTATTTTACAGCTGGTTACTGTTTAGTAGACATAAGTTGTTGTTATTTTACAGCTGGTTACTGATTAGTAGACAAAAGTTGTTGTTATTTTACAGCTGGTTACTGATTAGTAGACAAAAGTTGTTGTTATTTTACAGCTGGTTACTGATAATTAGACATAAGTTGTTGTTATTTTACAGCTAGTTACTGATAAGTGGACATAAGTTGTAGTTATTTTACAGCTGGTTACTAATTAGTAGACATAAGTTGTTGTTATTTTACAGCTGGTTACTGATTAGTAGACATAAGTTGTTGTTATTTTACAGCTGGTTACTGATAAGTGGACATAAGTTGTTGTAATTTTACAGCTGGTAACTGATTAGTAGACATAAGGTGTCGTTATTTTACAGCTGGTTACTAATTAGTAGACATGAGTTGTTGTTATTTTACAGCTGGTTACTGATTAGTAGACAAAAGTTGTTGTTATTTTACAGCTGGTTACTGATAAGTGGACATAAGTTGTTGTAATTTTACAGCTGGTAACTGATTAGTAGACCTAAGTTGTCGCTATTTTACAGCTGGTTACTGATTAGTAGACATAAGTTGTTGTAATTTTACAGCTGGTTACTGATAAGTGGACATAAGTTGTAATTTTACAGCGGGTAACTGATTAGTAGACATAAGTTGTCGTTATTTTACAGCTGGTTACTAATTAGTAGACATAAGTTGTTATTTTACAGCTGGTTACTGATTAGTAGACAAAAGTTGTTGTTATTTTACAGCTGGTTACTGATTAGTAGACATAAGTTGTTGTTATTTTAAAGCTGGTTACTTATTAGTAGACATGAGTTGTTGTTATTTTACAGCTGGTTACTGATTAGTAGACAAAAGTTGTTGTTATTTTACAGCTGGTTACTGATAAGTGGACATAAGTTGTTGTAATTTTACAGCTGGTAACTGATTAGTAGACATAAGTTGTCGTTATTTTACAGCTGGTTACTAATTAGTAGACATAAGTTGTTGTTATTTTACAGCTGGTTACTGATTAGTAGACAAAAGTTGTTGTTATTTTACAGCTGGTTACTGATTAGTAGACAAAAGTTGTTGTTATTTTACAGCTGGTTACTGATAATTAGACATAAGTTGTTGTTATTTTACAGCTGGTTACTGTTTAGTAGACATAAGTTGTTGTTATTTTACAGCTGGTTACTGATTAGTAGACATAAGTTATTGTTATTTTACAGCTGGTTACTGATTAGTAGACAAGAGTTGTTGTTATTTTACAGCTGGTTACTGATAAGTAGACATAAGTTGTTGTTATTTTACAGCTGGTTACTGATTAGTAAACATAAGTTGTTGTTATTTTACAGCTGGTTACTGATTAGTAGACAAAAGTTGTTGTTATTTTACAGTTGGTTACTGATTAGTAGACATAAGTTTTTTCGCATAGGTTAGTGTTTTCTCAGGGGTCTGTACCTATAGGTTTCCTCAGCAGTTTCGGTGTAAATGTACCAATTGTTATGGCAGAGAATCATCTTAAAATCATGCTCAGTATTGGTTCTTCGTTGTATGCATTTGTTACTATTAGGCTCAATGTTACTTTATTTTGTAAATGCATCTGTTATGTACAGGGTGTCCCATAATATCCATTACTACTTTAAGCGTTATCTAAGCATATTTATTTAAGTAGTTATTGTAAAAAAATTATTAAAAAATTATTATAAAATTTTATGTAGTGTACATACAACAAAATATACATACAATGTACATGCACTGACAACAACAATTCTTAGTTTAAAGCACATGTTCTACACGACAACCGTTTTGTTGAATAACGACGTTGCAGCAGGTCTTGAAAGTCTCAATTACACCTTGACACATTTCAACGCTGATTCCCCTAACCTACCTCCTAATATTTATTTTAAAATCCCTAACAACGTTGGTGCTGGTTTGTTACATCTCTCTTTTAGATATACCTACAAATAAAAGTCTAGAGGGCTCAAGACAGGTAAGTGTGGAGGCAACACGTATTGCATCTCTGCAAGCCATTTCAGAACGATCGTAGATGTGTGTGGCTTTGCTTTTGTTGAAACCATTGATCCCTTCCTACATAAAGCTAGTATGTATTTCTGCTTGAGGACCTTCAGGTATCAGGTAGTGACAGTTTTCCTATTCTACGCAGCATTTATATAAAAATGTGATTAATCACTAAACCATTGAATGTCAACAATGTCAGATCTGTTCTTTACCCAGTGTGCAAATGGAAATTGTCGGTCAATATCATTATCATTCAATTGCTGCGTTACTGAAAGCGTGTACGAGTTAATTTTAATTCATATCAAAAAATCTTATGCGCACTTGTTTTACTCATTGTATTTGTCATATCACCTAAAATCTTTCTCTCTGGCCTTTAAGGTGTTTTTTCAATCGCCTTCTAAATACTTGACAGATTTTCATCAGTCCGCCCTGACTTTGGCCGCCCGGAATTTGATGAATGCACATTTGTTACAGAATCGCTAGCTTCAAACCTGTCAACAATTCTTGTTATCTTCATTCGAGATATCCCCTTCATTTCTGGATGCCAGTTTTGCTTATTCTCTATTGGCTGTAGTTGGCGATTGCATTGAATAATACAATTTTGCAACCTCAGTTTGAACATTCTGTAGCGACGCCATCTAGAAAAACGACTAACGTCAAATGACGTCACTTGTAAAATGACGTCATATATTTTCCAACACTTTTCTCCAGTATAAAAAATTTATTCTGTGTACTTTTATTTGATATAAAAATAATGATTATTAAACAACAAATGATGAAATAACATTTGTTCAAAGTAGTAACGGATATTATGGGACACCCTGTATTATAACTTTTTGCCATTAGTGTGCTATTTGTACTAGGAATTCCCACTGCATGTTCAGGTTCACAGAAAAAAACCATTCATTTCATTATTTACTATTATATTCTGTCATTATGGCAGTTACTATTTAACATACAATAGTTTCTGTATGAATGCATTGATTCCCTAATATCATACCTAAAAAATGAAGTGCTACCAGAAGCAGCAACAAAAACTTAGTTAAAAATAACTCCCACTTATTTATTTTATCAAAATTAAACCCCTGTAATCTAAATCTCAGCAAGTTCATCTTTCTTTTAACAATACCATAAGCATACAAATTTTTTGATATAATAGTTATGTATATAATATTCAGTAATGTAATTTTGTACAAAAATGCCTAATTTGGGCACATGAATACAGTCACTTTCCGCAACTAAAGACCACAAACCAAAGACAGAGAAGAAGTGCTTTAATATTTAATCAACTTAACAACACCTTTTTTTGCAATTAACTTTTTATATCTTGTAAACAGTTTTTAATTGTGTTTATTGTTCTCTTTGTACCAGGCCTTTAAGATTATTTTTTTAATATTAAGCCATCTCTAAGACAGACATAAATTGTTTACAAAATAAGTTGTCCCATTACTTATTTTGTATTAAAGACACTTCTCTTTAAATTAAAAAATACTGACACTTTTTCTAAATGAAGTTCATAAGACAAAATAGAGTGATCCTGGTAGTAAACTGTTACTGAGTTTTTTTCGTATACCATGTTTTGATGAGTTATTAACTATACCTTTGACATTATTAAACAATCCAAAATAGTTGTAACTGAAGTATAATTGATTACAATATATACAATATTATTTTACAAGGAAACCTTTAAAGGTGATGAATCGATTGAAGAGAATGTGTCCACGCTGTGCACGCTAACTTTTACATTATGTTGTGTCCTACTTCTATTATCTTTTGCCATATTGTTTATGCTCAAACGTTTGTGATGCTAATCTTGTATGGTCTAGATGTTTCTAAATAAATTTACATACATTGTTTGTTATTATAGACATATCTGATGCAAATTCAAATGTACATTTAATAGTTTAATTTCTTGTGAGGAGTGTATATTGCAATGTTTAAAGACATTGTGTTTACACTGTCTTTTCACTTTTATGTAAGGTAATTTTATACCTATGAAAAATTGCCTTATTGTTAACGTTTTATAACATGTTAAGTTAGTATCATCATGTATTAACTAGGTATATAACACTTAATTTAAGTGTACTAGCCTGCTGTTCCCAATTATCAGCCCATTAACATAATAATCTCTATTTTGCAATTGTTTTTTATACATATTAAACAAAAACTCTAACAGTTAAAAAGTTCAGAATGTTGTTTACAATTTATATACAAATCTTTTTTACAGAATAACGATTGTTTATTAAAAAATCTGCTTGAATTGAAATGGCCCAATTCTGTTTGAGTTATTTAAATGCTTCTCATAATTTCGGCCCTTCTGATTGGTCAGTGCCATTATCCACAATAACTTCAATAATACTATCATTTATATTTTGTATCAAGTTTATCATGTAATTTATCATCAGCAATTTTCTGTGTAAAGCTATTAAGATATTGTCAGAGGAAAATGTGTACATATGAAGCTTAAGGAGTAGTAGTAAAATTGTTTTCATAAATAAGTCATGTTAAGCACATTAACTGTAAATTACCATTTATCAGAGAATACAGAAATAGTTAAGGAAATTTTGAATTTTTTGAAAACAGATTCGTAAAATCTGCATTGCGTAGTTATTTGGTCAAAGAACTACAGAAACCAAAATCAAAAGGCTGGAAATATGAGAAACTACTATACTTAATGCTGACTATTATATAACTTTTAAGTCCCAAGTATGAACTCAATGAATCATTAAGTTTATATTTTATTTCACAACTTGCAAGCACTAAATACTACAGTGCCCTTGGTGCTTTGATTAGCATAGGTCCAAAGTGTGCTTATTTTTTAGATTTGTAGTGTCTTAAAAATTGAGGTAACGTTTAAAATCATCTTTATTTTCCTTAAGCACTTATTTATACAGAAATTATGCTCAAAACACCATTGTGGTACAATGTTTCAACCCTAATAAAACAATTGTAAGTTTTGCAACCTAAATTGAAACATCCCTCATAAATGACCAAAACCTTCAAATAACACCAACAACTTTCCAATAACACCAAAACCCTTTCAGTAACACCAAAAAAAACCCCAGTTACACCAAAAAAGATTCCAAAAAAAATGCAAACTTAAAAATAACACCAAAAACCTTCAAATAACACCCCAAACCTCCCAAAACACAGAAAACCTCCCAATAACACCCCAAACCTTTCAATAACACCAAAAACTTCCAAAACACTTAAATCCAACCAATAACACCCCAAACCTTCTAATAACACCCCGAACCTTCCAATAACACCAAACAAGAGGGCCATGATGGCCCTTAATCGCTCACCTGATGGCACAGGCTTTTAGTAGGCTCAAATCTGGCATCAAGTAATTAAGAGTTATTTACTTTAGAAATCGTTGGTGAAGACTGGGCCATAAGTGTGGCCACTATGTTGATAACATTTTCTAGAGCTTTACCAAGTAACCTACTGAATCCACATGACTCACTTCAAAACATATGCAAGATTTCATACAGACAAACATGCTGGCCAAGTTTGGTGAAGATTGGGCCATAAATAGGGCAACTATTATGTTCACAAGCTTTTGCTAAGATAGGACCTAGTGACCTACTTTTTGACCCCACGTGACCCAATAATAAAGTCATCCAAGATGTCATTTAGACAAATATTCTGATCAAGTTTGGTGAAGATCGGGCTATAAATGTGGTCTCTAGTGTGTTCACAAGCTTATTCTAAGATTTGACCTAGTGTCCTACTTTTTGACCTCACGTGACCCAGTTACGGACTCATCCAAGATTACATGCAGACAAACATTGTGACCAAGTTTGGTGAAGTTTAGACTATAAAGTGGTATCTAGTGTGTTCACAAGTTTTTCCTAAAATTTGATTTAGTGAACTACTTTTTGACCCCAGGTGACCCAATAATGAACTCATCCAAGATTTTATGCAGACGAACATTCTGATCAAGTTTGATGAACATTGAAATAAAAACTGTTACCTCTAGCATGTTCACAAGCTAAAATGTTGACGACGAATGACGGATGCTGGACGATGGATAAAACAGTATCACAAAAGCTCCCCTTGAGCACGTTGCGCTCAGGCGAGATAAAAACCATTCAATAACACCAAAAACCTCCCTCCCCAAACACCAAAAACCTCCCCAAACACCAAAACCTTCCAAAACACCAAAAACCTTCCAATAACACCAATGTGCTTATATTTCATAATACAATTTAACATACAAAACAAAATAATTCAATTGTTTGTTTACCTTCGTTGTCCAACCTTGTGCGAGGTGGAATGAGCCGAGCCATTTGTCTGGACAGTGTTGATGGTTTTCATGGATTTCCTCACTGCTGGCGCAAACTGCTTTATAAGGTCATCAAATCTGGCTCTCTGCTTCGGAGGAATGAACGGTCTAGAAAACAATGTAATTAGTACTATGTTGTTAAATTATGGATTATATTCACACTTGCTGTTTATAAAAACAGACATTATGTTTTAACTATATGCATAGTCATATCATGCAACAGTAAAGGTTGCTTAAGCCTTAGTTTACTACATAAACATTAGTTAATAACCCATTATTAATTCTTATATCTCGAAATATTGACATACAAAGCTACCAAAACATCTGATCCACTAAGATCAAGCTGATCTACCAACATGTACACTTTTTAATAAGTCATATAAATACACGCTCAGCAAGCTAGCAGTCCTATTTGCAAAACTGAGAAAACAAGAGGGCCATGATGGCCCTTAATCGCTCACCTGATGACACAGGCTTTACGTAGGCTCAAATCTAGCATTAAGTAATTAAGAGTTATTTACTTTAGAAATCTTTGGTGAAGATTGGGCCATTAGTGTGGCCACTGGGTTGATAACATTTTCTAGAATTTTACCAAGTAACCTACTGAATCCACACGACTCACTTCAAAACATATGTAAGATTTCATACTGGCAAACATGATGGTCAAGTTTGGTGAAGACTGGGCCATCAATGTAGCCTCTTAAGTGTTTTCACAAGCTTTTTCTAAAATTTAACCTAGTGACCTACTTTATGACCCCATGAGACCCAATAACGAACTCATCCAAGATTTCATGTAGACAAACATTCTGACCAGGTTTGGTGAAGTATGGGCCATAAATGTGGCCTCTAGTGTGTTCACAAGCTTTTTCTAAGATTTGACCTAGTGTCCTACTTTTTGACCCTACGTGACCCAGTTACGAACTCATCCAAGATTTCATGCAGACAAACATTCTGACCAGGTTTGGTGAAGATTGGGCTATAAATGTGGCCTCTAGTGTGTTCACAAGCTTTTTCTAAGATTTGACCTAGTGACCTACTTTTTGACCCCACGTGACCCAGTTACGAACTCATCCAAGATTTCATGCAGACAAACATTCTGACCAGGTTTGGTGAAGATTGGGCTATAAATGTGGCCTCTAGTGTGTTCACAAGCTTTTTCTAAGATTTGACCTAGTGACCTACTTTTTGACCCCACGTGACCCAGTTACGAACTCATCCAAGATTTCATGCAGACAGACATTTTGACCAGGTTTGGTGAAGATTGGGCTATAAATGTGGCCTCTAGTGTGTTCACAAGTTTTTTCTAAGATTTGACCTAGTGACCTACTTTTTGACCCCACGTGACCCAGTTACGAACTCATCCAAGATTTCATGTAGACAAACATTCTGACCAAGTATGGTGAAGATTGGCCTATAAATGTGGTCTCTAGTGTGTTCACAAGTTTTTCCTAAAATTTGACCTCGTGACCTACATTTTGACCCCAGGTGACCCAATAATGAACTCATCCAAGATTTCATGCAGACAAACATTCTGACCAAGTTTGATGAAGATTGAATAAAAATTGTGGCCTCTAGTGTGTTCACAAGGTAAATGTTGACGACGGACGAAGCGGTATCACAAAAGCTCCCCTTGAGCACGTTGTGCTCAGGTGAGCTAAAAACATGTACCAGATATTGACATATATATTGTATTAAGGTTTAAAAATTAGGCCAAGATGTCAGGCTCCCAAAATAAATAGGGAAATTAATCACCTGGCAAATGGAAGTTATTTCAAACGAACATACCATTCTTGGAAATGTGATGTAGGCTCACATGAGTATGATCAATTGTTGAGAAGGATGACAGAGATCATTGATCACTTATAATGGGATAATTCATTCTAAATAGGGATGTAAATGAACGTTCAAATGTTGGGAACTGATGTGATTGTATGAATGTATTTTGGGGATCTCAATGTTTTGGAGGAAAAATCTTTGTATGTTTCTTTTTATTTGATAGAACAATGAAGTCAGGTTGTGCTAAAATAGTTGATTTTACATCATTTGGTGTTATTTTACCATGGAAATACAATACAATTAGTTCTTAATATATTCCCATGATATTGATATAATTTAAACATATCTTATAGATCTTTGTTACATATCTCCTTTAGGGATTAACTCTGTCTTTGCTACATGCCTCCTTTAGGGATTAACTCTGTCTTTGTTACATGCCTCCTTTAGGGATTAACTCTGTCTTTGTTACATACCTCCTTTAGGGATTAACTCTGTCTTTGTTACATGCCTCCTTTAGGGATTAACTCTGTCTTTGTTACATGCCTCCTTTAGGGATTAACTCTGTCTTTGTTTCATGCCTTCATTAGGGATTAACTCTATCTTTGTTACATGCCTTCTTTAGGGATTAACTCTATCTTTGTTACATGCCTCCTTTAGGGATTAACTCTGTCTTTACATATCTCATTTAGGGATTAACTATATCTGTGTTACATGCCTCCATTAGGGATTAACTCTATCTGTGTTACATTTCTCCTTTAGGGATTAACTCTATCTTTGTTACATGCCTCCTTTAGGGATTAATTCTGTCTTTGTTACATGCCTCCTCTAGGGATTAACTCTGTCTTTGTTACATGCCTCCTTAAGGGATTAATTCTATCTTTGTTACATGCCTCATTTAGGGATTAACTCTGTCTTTGTTACATGCCTCCTTTAGGGATTAACTCTATCTTTGTTACATACCTCCTCTAATGATTAATTCTGTCTTTGTTACATGCCTCATCTAGGGATTAACTCTGTCTTTGTTACATGCTTCCTTTAGGGATTAACTCTATCTTTGTTACATACCTCCTCTAAGGATTAATTCTGTCTTTGTTACATGCCTCCTTTAGGGATTAACTCTATCTTTGTTACATGCCTCATTTAGGGATTAACTCTGTCTTTGTTACATGTCTCCTTTAGGGATTAACTCTATCTTTGTTACATACCTCCACTAAGGATTAACTCTGTCTTTGTTACATACCTCCTTTAGAGATTAACTCTGTCTTTGTTACATGCCTCATTTAGGGATTAACTCTGTCTTTGTTACATACCTCCTCTAGGGATTAACTCTGTCTTTGTTACATACCTCCTTTAGGGGTTAACTCTGTCTTTACATATCTTCTTAAGGGATTAACTTTGTCTTTGTTACATGCCTCCTTTAGGGATTAAATCATCTTTGTTACATACCTCCTTTAGGGATTAACTCTGTCTTTGTTACATGCCTCCTTTAGGGATTAACTCTGTCTTTGTTACATGCCTCCTTTAGGGATTAACTCTGTCTTTGTTACATACCTCCTTTAGGGATTAACTCTGTCTTTGTTACATACCTCCTCTAAGGAACAACTATATCTTTGTTACATACCTCCCCTAAGGATTAACTCTATCTGTGTTACATTTCTCCTTTAGGGATTAACTCTGTCTTTGTTACATGCCTCCTCTAGGAATTAACTCTGTCTTTGTTACATGCCTCCTTTAGGGATTAACTCTATCTTTGTTACATGCCTCATTTAGGGATTAACTCTGTCTTTGTTACATGCCTCCTTTAGGGATTAACTCTATCTTTGTTACATACCTCCTCTAAGGATTAACTCTGTCTTTGTTACATACCTCCATTAGAGATTAACTCTGTCTTTGTTACATGCCTCATTTAGGGATTAACTCTGTCTTTGTTACATACCTCCTCTAGGGATTAACTCTGTCTTTGTTACATACCTCCTTTAGGGGTTAACTCTGTCTTTACATATCTTCTTTAGGAATTAACTTTGTCTTTGTTACATGTCTCCTTTAGGGATTAACTCTATCTTTGTTACATACCTCCTCTAGGGATTAACTCTGTCTTTGTTACATACCTCCTTTAGGGGTTAACTCTGTCTTTACATATCTTCTTTAGGAATTAACTCTGTCTTTGTTACATGCCTCCTTTAGGGATTAACTCTGTCTTTGTTACATGCCTCCTTTAGGGATTAACTCTGTCTTTGTTTCATGCCTTCATTAGGGATTAACTCTATCTTTGTTACATGCCTTCTTTAGGGATTAACTCTATCTTTGTTACATGCCTCCTTTAGGGATTAACTCTGTCTTTACATATCTCATTTAGGGATTAACTCTATCTTTGTTACATGCCTCCTTAAGGGATTAATTCTATCTTTGTTACATGCCTCCTTTAGGGATTAACTCTATCTTTGTTACATACCTCCTCTAATGATTAATTCTGTCTTTGTTACATGCCTCATCTAGGGATTAACTCTGTCTTTGTTACATGCCTCCTTTAGGGATTAACTCTATCTTTGTTACATACCTCCTCTAAGGATTAATTCTGTCTTTGTTACATGCCTCCTTTAGGGATTAACTCTATCTTTGTTACATGCCTCATTTAGGGATTAACTCTGTCTTTGTTACATGCCTCCTTTAGGGATTAACTCTATCTTTGTTACATACCTCCTCTAAGGATTAACTCTGTCTTTGTTACATACCTCCTTTAGAGATTAACTCTGTCTTTGTTACATGCCTCATTTAGGGATTAACTCTGTCTTTGTTACATACCTCCTCTAGGGATTAACTCTGTCTTTGTTACATACCTCCTTTATGGGTTAACTCTGTCTTTACATATCTTCTTAAGGGATTAACTTTGTCTTTGTTACATGCCTCCTTTAGGGATTAAATCATCTTTGTTACATACATCCTCTAAGGATTAACTCTGTCTTTGTTACATACCTCCTTTAGGGATTAACTCTGTCTTTGTTACATGCCTCCTTTAGGGATTAACTCTGTCTTTGTTACATACCTCCTTTAGGGATTAACTCTGTCTTTGTTACATACCTCCTCTAAGGAACAACTTTATCTTTGTTACATACCTCCCCTAAGGATTAACTCTATCTGTGTTACATTTCTCCTTTAGGGATTAACTCTGTCTTTGTTACATGCCTCCTCTAGGGATTAACTCTGTCTTTGTTACATGCCTCCTTTAGGGATTAACTCTATCTTTGTTACATGCCTCATTTAGGGATTAACTCTGTCTTTGTTACATGCCTCCTTTAGGGATTAACTCTATCTTTGTTACATACCTCCTCTAAGGATTAACTCTGTCTTTGTTACATACCTCCATTAGAGATTAACTCTGTCTTTGTTACATGCCTCATTTAGGGATTAACTCTGTCTTTGTTACATACCTCCTCTAGGGATTAACTCTGTCTTTGTTACATACCTCCTCTAGGGATTAACTCTGTCTTTGTTACATACCTCCTTTAGGGGTTAACTATGTCTTTACATATCTTCTTTAGGAATTAACTTTGTCTTTTTTACATGTCTCCTTTAGGGATTAACTCTATCTTTGTTACATACCTCCTCTAAGGATTAACTCTGTCTTTGTTACATACATCCTTTAGGGATTAACTCTGTCTTTGTTACATGCCTCCTTTAGGGATTAACTCTGTCTTTGTTACATACCTCCTTTAGGGATTAACTCTGTCTTTGTTACATGACTCCTTTAGGGATTAACTCTATCTTTGTTACATGCCTCATTTAGGGATTAACTCTGTCTTTGTTACATGCCTTCTTTAGGGATTAACTCTATCTTTGTTACATACCTCCTCTAAGGATTAACTATATCTTTGTTACATACCTCCCCTAAGGATTAACTCTATCTGTGTAACATTTCTCCTTTAGGGATTAACTCTATCTTTGTTACATGCCTCCTTTAGGGATTAACTCTGTCTTTGTTACATGCCTCCTTTAGGGATTAACTCTGTCCTTGTTACATACTTCCTTTAGGGATTAACTCTGTCTTTGTTAAATACCTCCTTTAGAGATTAACTCTGTCTTTGTTACATGCCTCCTTTAGGGATTATCTCTGTCTTTGTTACATACCTCCTCTAAGGATTAACTATGTCTTTGTTACATACCTCCTCTAGGGATTAACTCTGTCTTTGTTACATACCTCCTTTAGGGATTAACTCTGTCTTTGTTACATTCCTCCTGTAGGGATTAACTCTGTCTTTGTTACATACCTCCTCTAGGGATTAACTCTGTCTTTGTTACATACCTCCTCTAGGGATTAACTCTGTCTTTGTTACATACCTCCTCTAGGGATTAACTCTGTCTTTGTTACATACCTCCTCTAAGGATTAACTCTGTCTTTGTTATGTCAACATCAACAAAGGTAGAGTTTAATTGTGACAATATTTACTAGACTAATAAAGTTATTAGCCATATTGTGTACACAGCCAGTGTTATCCAAGGATATCGCTGTGGTAGAATCACACAGAATGTCACGCTACCAATGGGTCACCAAAAACAAGCTGTAGCTTCGGATAGAGTCCGTGGTTTTGGTGAGTCTACTCCACAACTGATCACAAAAGTACAACTTCCGATTCAAATGACCTTATTCTTGCTGCATGCACATGTATTGTGTATACAGCAAGAATTTGTATCTTCCAGAGCATACCTAATAATGTAACAAAATTATTATTATTATTGTTATTAATATCAGTATTATTTCATTAATTCATTTTTTTCACTTACTCA
The DNA here is from genome assembly GCA_007844125.1 of Sinonovacula constricta. Classification (NCBI taxonomy): domain Eukaryota; kingdom Metazoa; phylum Mollusca; class Bivalvia; order Cardiida; family Solecurtidae; genus Sinonovacula; species Sinonovacula constricta. The sequence goes on from CM017555.1 coordinate 56,444,361, forward strand.
TTAATTAATCAATTCATTTTATTAGTTGTACATATATTCATTCAATTGTTCATCCATTTATTCATTCAATCATTCATCTAAACAGCCAAATATCTAAAAATAAGACAAGTTTGGTAACCTTGAATTTATTATCCTAAAAAACATGTTGTTAATTTCCAATTTACTTAATTACTTTTTCCACACGCCCCTTATTTCAAATATTACTAAGCATTCTATCTTTAAAAAGATACACACACTAAATGTTGTACTCACCTCTGATACCCATTCTTTGTTTGTATTGATTAATTCTCCCTAAGTTATACTATGTATATTTGGAAGAAATAAAGACATGTTCTGTTCTGTTCTAAGTATGAGTGGTCCAGAATTCAGTAAACTTTTGATTGAATTTGATATGTTAAGAGCAAAAATAGGGGCCATGCATCCTGCTAGGTAATATCAAAAAGTGTGAAGGATTACCAATCAAACTGGTACAAATACTTTATTTTTATTTTACTAATAAGTTTTTTAAGTTTGAAAAAGCTCAAACCCTACCCTACAAATGTATTTAGCTTACTCTACCATTAATAAGTATATTTAGCTTACTCTACCATGAATAAGTATATTTAGCTACTCTTCCATAATTAGTATATTTAGCTACTCTACCATAAATTAGTGTATTTAGCTACTCTACCATAAATTAGTGTATTTAGCTACTCTACCATAAATTAGTGTATTTAGCTACTCTACCATAAATTAGTGTATTTAGCTGCTCTACCATAAATTAGTATATTTAGCTACTCTACCATAAATTAGTATATTTAGCTACTCTACCATAAATTAGTATATTTAGCTACTCTACCACAAATAAGTGTATTTAGCTGCTCTACCATAAATTAGTATATTTAGCTGCTCTACCATAAATTAGTGTATTAAGCTACTCTACCATAAATTAGTGTATTTAGCTACTCTACCATAAATTAGTGTATTTAGCTACTCTACCATCTATAAGTGTATTTAGCTACTCTACCATAAATTAGTGTATTTAGCTACTCTACCATAAATTAGTATATTTAGCTACTCTACCATAAATTAGTATATTTAGCTACTCTACCATAAATTAGTGTATTAAGCTACTCTACCATAAATTAGTGTATTTAGCTACTCTACCATAAATAAGTGTATTTAGCTGCTCTACCATAAATTAGTGTATTTAGCTACTCTACCATCTATAAGTGTATTAGCTACTCTACCATAAATAAGTGTATTTAGCTGCTCTACCATAAATTAGTGTATTTAGCTACTCTACCATAAATTAGTGTATTTAGCTACTCTACCATAAATTAGTGTATTTAGCTACTCTACCATAAATTAGTGTATTTAACTACTCTACCATAAATTTGTGTATTTAGCTACTCTACCATAAATTAGTGTATTTAGCTACTCTACCATAAATTAGTGTATTTAGCTACTCTACCATAAATAAGTGTACTTAGCTACTCTACCATAAATTAGTATATTTAGCTGCTCTACCATAAATAAGTGTATTTAGCTGCTCTACCATAAATAAGTGTATTTAGCTACTCTACCATAAATAAGTGTATTTAGCTACTCTACCATAAATTAGTGTATTTAGCTACTCTACCATAAATAAGTGTATTTAGCTGCTCTACCATAAATAAGTGTATTTAGCTACTCTACCATAAATAAGTCTATTTAGCTACTCTACCATAAATTAGTATATTTAGCTACTCTACCATAGATAAGTGTATTTACCTACTCTACAAAAAATTAGTACATTTCGATACTCTACCATAAATTAGTGTTTTTAGCTACTCTTCCATAAATTAGTATATTTAGTTACTCTACCATAAATTAGTATATTTAGCTACTCTACAAAAAATTAGTACATTTCGATACTCTTCCACAAATGAGTGTATTTAGCTACTCTTCTATAAATAAGTATATTTAGCTACTCTATCATAAATTAGTATATTTAGCTACTCTACCATAAATTAGTATATTTAGCTACTCTACCATAAATAAGTATATTTAGCTACTCTACCATAAATTAGTATATTTAGCTACTCTACAAAAAAATTAGTGTATTTAGCTACTCTACCATAAATTAGTGTATTTAGCTACTCTACCATAAATTAGTGTATTTAGCTACTCTACCATAAATTAGTATATTTAGCTACTCTACAAAAAATTAGTATATTTAGCTACTCTTCCATAAATTAGTGTATTTAGCTACTCTTCCATAAATTAGTGTATTTAGCTACTCTACCATAAATTAGTGTATTTAGCTACTCTACAAAAAATTAATATATTTAGCTACTCTACAAAAAATAAGTATATTTAGCTACTCTTCCATAAATTAGTATATTTAGCTACCCTTCCATAATTAGTATATTTAGCTACTCTACCATAAATTAGTATATTTAGCTACTCTACAAAAAATTAGTACATTTCGATACTCGTCCACAAATGAGTGTATTTAGCTACTCTTCTATAAATAAGTATATTTAGCTACTCTATCATAAATTAGTATATTTAGCTACTCTACCATAAATTAGTATATTTAGCTACTCTACCATAAATAAGTATATTTAGCTACTCTACCATAAATTTGTATATTTAGCTACTCTACAAAAAAATTAGTGTATTTAGCTACTCTACCATAAATTAGTGTATTTAGCTACTCTACCATAAATTAGTGTATTTAGCTACTCTACCATAAATTAGTATATTTAGCTACTCTACAAAAAATTAGTATATTTAGCTACTCTTCCATAAATTAGTGTATTTAGCTACTCTTCCATAAATTAGTGTATTTAGCTACTCTACCATAAATTAGTGTATTTAGCTACTCTACAAAAAATTAGTATATTTAGCTACTCTACAAAAAATAAGTATATTTAGCTACTCTTCCATAAATTAGTATATTTAGCTACCCTTCCATAATTAGTATATTTAGCTACTCTACCATAAATTAGTATATTTAGCTACTCTACCATAAATTAGTATATTTAGCTACTCTTCCATAAATTAGTATATTTAGCTACTCTACCATAAATTAGTGTATTTAGCTAATGTACCATAAATTAATGTATTTAGCTGCTCTACCATAAATAAGTGTATTTAGCTAATCTACCATAAGTTAGTATATTTAGCTACTTTACCAAAAATTAGTATATTTAGCTACTCTACTATAAATTTACTGAAATTTCAAGTGCTTTAGATAATCACTTTCCTGGACTTAATGTCTGATCACAAGGCCTTGATTTCTATTTCTTTACCTGCTAACCACAAATTAATCTGATCTGACTTGGGCAAATAGTACAGATCCAGATTGACCACAAAAGTGTCCCATCAACTTCTGCACTATTTGCTTCCATGTCCCTTGCAGAGAAATCACCTTTGGTAAAGGTTACATGTACTGAAAAAAATAGCAGACCAGGGGATATAATCACTCTTCAGCTATTTCATGCATCAGCAGGGCAGATCAATGCTATCCTGCACTAGACAGCAACAGGATTGATCCACTATCAAATAAGACAAAAGAGGAAGCAATCTACTGAGCACAAAGTGGCAGATAAATTTGCAGGAATACTTATTAACTTAGGATTAACAAATGTTGATATGACATTGTGAAAAGTATTCAACAATGATGGAAAAAACTGTAGAAACAACTGTTATTGATTTCCTTTGTAACTGCATAAAATTTTCATCAGCACAAAGAAAAAACATCTTGCATATTCAAACATCTCTAACATTGAATGTTTTTGGTCTCTGGATCAGTCAATCATAAATTTAAACACCAGAGTGAACAATGGAAGTGAGTACTTGAGCAGGCCTATTAACCATGCATTGCCAAAACTTGACAATACATTAGCATTGGTTCTACCAGTGAATAGTTGAGTGAATCAAGTTGAGAAACATAATTGTAGTTGTAAGTACTTGTATCCCAGTTGACTTTAAAGAAACAAGTTTTAATTTAGTATCTCATCTTCTAAGGACAATTCTGGTATCAACTAATATAATTTTTGTTTTGGGATCAATTAATTGGTTTTAATACACTCAACATGTCATCCTTATTAAGTTGGGCCATGTTATGCAAAGAGATCTTTCCAGTATAAAATGGGTATATACTGTGTACTTATAAATGCCCCACTTTTAAGGCATCAGTACTGTGCCTAACATTTAAAGGTGATATCTGACAGTTAGCCTATGTTTAACTCATAAAACAATACCATACCGCTACTTTGGGGAATAAGGGTACAATTTCTGCATAAACTCATACTTAAGTATAATGTAAAGATGGTCTGAATACCAACTTTATTGTTAGAGAGTACAAATTGCTATAAAAACACTCTAAAAGTTCAATTATTCTAAATCTGTAAATAAGCATGATAGTGATCTCTGCTTAACATAGATATTGACATCAGAGTGAATTACCCTGATGATGATATAATGTAGTTTCAAAGTGTGTTGTCATTGTTTTCTTAATTAAAAATCTCTGCAGCGTGGCTCAGAAAGGAAATACCTGTTTGCAATGAGAAATAGAGATTTATGTTTCACTGTTCACACTGATCTAGCGCATCAATGAGCAGCATTTTGCAGGATCTTTTCAGGTAACAATGCTTTATTTGGTTATTTGATAAAAACTATTTTGGTGCAAACTGTTGGATACCACCTTTAAGATACTGCAGAAATGGATCAAACTTATTACAGAATGAATCAGCAAGTTCACAATGTTCTCAATTCATGTTCCATGCCCCTAAAACTAGAACAGTAGTATTATGTCAAAAAATATTTTAGGAAATTAATAAAATCTTAAGTGTTTTCCATCTGTAATGAAATCCACCCACATTTTTTAAAATACTGGAACTCAGTATCCTATTATCACAGTTACATGTTTCAGAAAGTTAAAGGTGGTATCCAAAAGGTTAGACACAAATTCTTTTTCTCAAACATCCAAATAAATTATTGATTACATAGAAAGATCACCTAAATGTGGCTTATTGATGTCCTACAACTGAGTAAACTGTGAAGCAAAAAGCTCAACTTGTCATTACAAAGATGCAGTTCCTACCTGAGCCACAATACACCGTTAGCTATTCTTGAATTTTGAGAGAACATTACATCATCATCCTTGTAATTCATTGTGATGTCAGTATTTATTTTCAATAGAAATCTTGTGGTACTTATTTTTAGAGTTGGGATATTTTGAGTACTTTTGTTTCATAATTTGTACTGTCTAACAATTAAGATATTCTACAGTATGAGTTTATGTAGAATTCATGCCCAGATTCTCCCAAGAATTCATGCCCGATTCTTCCAAACAGATATAGTATATTGTTAAATGTATTTTATATAGGCAAACTATTGGATACGAACTTTAAAATGTATACTGCAACATGTACATTAATTTTTGCAAACTTTCATAAGTCTGATAGCATAAAGTACAATTTAAATATACTACTGATCAAACAGTTCACAGTCAGAGTTGGCTGATTCTTATTATCTAGAAAAATACTTTGAAATATTTTATACTTGTGATAGATTACTCCAGTTGCATATATGGGTAGAACCACTGGTGCCATGCTAGTTATGTGAAAGGCCTAATATGAAATATTTCACTTAAAAATCAGTATTCAATTACACTATAATTTATTAGCCATTGCTGTGCCCAACTATGCACAAAAATAATGCACAAATTTAATAAATATTCTGTCATCAAAATTCTTAAAGGCCTGAATTGTCACAGTGGTTCCACACAATACAGCTACTTAAAGGCCTGAATTGTCACAGTGGTTCCACACAATACAGCTACTTAAAGGCCTGAATTGTCACAGTGGTTCCACACAATACAGCTACTTAAAGGCCTGAATTGTCACAGTGGTTCCACACAATACAGCTACTTAAAGGCCTGAATTGTCACAGTGGTTCCACACAATACAGCTACTTAAAGCTTAACATGAAAATACATTGACTGAAGCAGATATTGCCTAGTACAAACAAATATACCTGTTTTGCAATTGATAATCTAGAAATTGATGAAAGAACAGTAATGGACAGTTGCATAGATTCTTATCATACATATATGTAAGGTTTGAATATAAGTCTATTTTGTGGTTAAATAGCACACCAACACTTTATGGGTCATATGGCACCAGAATAAACATAGGCTACTTTACATCACTTCAACCAGAATCACAAAGACAATAGAAAAATTTCCTGCCTTCTGCTTTCATCTTTATTAAGACAACACACAACAAACATTCAGATACAGAGTGATATTTATAACCTTTAGTTAACATTTTGTGTGTGCTGCTGGACAGTAGGGTTTCTTAATGAGGAAGGATCATGGTTTACTTCAAAATTATAAATGATTTTGACACTTTGATGGAGTGCTATGAAAGGAGCTGGTATGAAAGTCATTGAAATATTGCACAACTGAACAGTTAGTTTACATTTTGTCTCTGTATGTCTCTGTTTTCGTGAAAATCATTTCCACAATGACAATTTAATACTTGCTGAAACAAGAGCATAGACATTGCACTATATGTCGAAATCTATTGCTCACAGATTTTATTTTTGTCATTCACACGAATTACTTTCAATAAGCGCTTAAAAGTAGTTTGCCAAATATTTGTTATCTAATGAAGAGTTAGAACAAAGTGAAAACAGTAGCTGTACATGAATCTCACATGAGACACTGCAAACTTTTCACATTGCTGCATTTTGCAATTTAGTTGTTTGACCTTAACTTCAACAAAGTCCCTGTGTGCATTGAAGCTTAATACATGTAAGTTATTACTCTTTAAATGGTTGATTAAACTCATTAATAGCTATATATTAAAAACAATCACCTACCTGATTTGCTTGAGCAACTTTCTCTGGAGTGGAGTTTTCAGGATAACTGTGAGAGCCCGTGTCAGCATCTCGATATCCCGGTCTTCTGCATACTGCTTTAGCACACCCACAACAGCCATCTTTTTTTCGTAATCATCTCCGAGAATCTCATTCATCTGAGAAAAATGAAGACAGAGATAGTCGATGTGCGAGGTGTATGATGGCATATAGTTTTCCAGCTCAAGTTCGTCTAGCACCATGCCGTAACGTAGACACTTAAACAAGTTATATCCGTCCTCTTGCAAGAACATTTTAAAACAAAGGTCTTCATATTCCATACTAGGGATACGGCACACTTTCATAGCAATTATTTGCTCCACCTCTCTACTTTCCAGAGCAATATTTCACACTCCAAAGATAAAAAATCCCATTTTTCACAAATGTAAGAATTTTAATAAAAATGTTTATTCATCGAAGTATGTGAAGTACATAATGGCAATTAATGTTTTTTTTTAAATTTATCCCTTGGTTGAATATCTTAAGTCACCATGGAAACCTATTTTTCAAAATTACCCCATTTTGGGGCTTATCTGAGAGGATAACATTCAACTTATCCAACAAATTCTATGATGGAACATCAGAAAGTCTTTTTTTTAATTTCCTTTCAATAATCACAAATAACACTTATTCTATAACATGACTGTTTCACAACTTGTCATCTAATAATTGTCATCATATTGTGTTATTTTTTATTTCAAATTTCATTATAAAAGCAAAATTCTTAATGCCAAGAAATATATAAAAAATTCAATACAGTTTTATTCTTGAATCTCACTAACCAATTTAAATAATAGTTATAATTATACCATCTCACTAACCAGTAAATATAATAGTCACAATTATAACAATAAATTGTAAAAAAGATAAACTGTGTTTAAAAACAATTATCACATGGTAATTATAGTATTCCATCATAATAGAATCAAACACAACTAACAACATAACACAACAGCACTGACGTTATATTCCAAAAAATTACAGAATTCCTAACTACAGTTATTGCAACACTTGTCCAGGCAAATGAACTCTTTTTGGTCTTGTATTTGTCTTGTAAGGTACCTTCCAAATCAATAAATGCTCAATTTGTTTAATAGTCTGCACATAAAAAATAAAAATCCATTCAAACAGATTTTATATTCATCACTTTTTTTCTCCCCAAACCGCATATAACCAGAAAGTTCCAAAGTATAGATATTTTTAGTACAAAAGTCTTACAAGAAGTAAAAGATGAATTTTCCCCTATGATAAATGACTCACATCCTCTCTGCTACCAATCTGTACCTTTATCCTGTCTGAATGTAGTGTTTCAACTTTCTACTGCATCAAAATGATAAAAATTATCTTCAGAATAGCTTTGTAAGAAAAGAACTCAAAATAGTTGAAAACAATATATGTCACATTTCTACAGTGGCCTTGTTAAAAACTTACTCATTACTCCAGACAGTGGCAACTGTCCAGAGTAATGAGTAAGTTATTTAATAGGGCCACTGTCTGGAGTAATGAGTAAGTGATTAACAAGGCCACTGTCTGGAGTAATGAGTAAGTTATTAACAGGGCCACTGTCTGGAGTAATGAGTAAGTTATTAATAGGGCCACTGTCTAGAGTAATGAGTAAGTTGTTAACAGGGCCACAGTCTGGAGTAATGAGTAAGTTGTTAACAGGGCCACTGTCTGGAGTAATGAGTAAGTTATTAACAGGGCCACTGTCTAGAGTAATGAGTAAGTTGTTAACAGGGCCACTGTCTGGAGTAATGAGTAAGTTGTTAACAGGGCCACTGTCTGGAGTAATGAGTAAGTTATTAACAGGGCCACTGTCTAGAGTAATGAGTAAGTTGTTAACAGGGCCACTGTCTGGAGTAATGAGTAAGTTATTAACAGGGCCACTGTCTGGAGTAATGAGTAAGTTGTTAACAGGGCCACTGTCTGGAGTAATGAGTAAGTTATTAACAGGGCCACTGTCTAGAGTAATGAGTAAGTTGTTAACAGGGCCACTGTCTGGAGTAATGAGTAAGTTATTAACAGGGCCACTGTCTAGAGTAATGAGTAAGTTGTTAACAGGGCCACTGTCTGGAGTAATGAGTAAGTTATTAATAGGGCCACTGTCTAGAGTAATGAGTAAGTTGTTAACTGGGCCACTGTCTGGAGTAATGAGTAAGTTGTTAACAGGGCCACTGTCTGGAGTAATGAGTAAGTTGTTAACAGGGCCACAGTCTGGAGTAATGAGTAAGTTATTAACAGGGCCACTGACTGGAGTAATGAGTAAGTTGTTAACAGGGCCACAGTCTGGAGTAATGAGTAAGTTATTAACAGGGCCACTGTCTGGAGTAATGAGTAAGTTGTTAACAGGGCCACTGTCTAGAGTAATGAGTAAGTTATTAACAGGGCCACTGTCTGGAGTAATGAGTAAGTTGTTAACAGGGCCACAGTCTGGAGTAATGAGTAAGTTAATAACTGGGCCACTGTCTAGAGTAATGAGTAGGTTATTAACAAGGCCACTGTCTGGAGTAATAAGTAAGTTATTAACAGGGCCACTGTCTAGAGTAATGAGTAAGTTATTAACAGGGCCACTGTCTGGAGTAATTAGTAAGTTATTAACAGGGCCACTGTCTGGAGTAATGAGTAAGTTATTAACAGGGCCACTGTCTGGAGTAATAAGTAAGTTATTAACAGGGCCACTGTCTAGAGTAATAAGTAAGTTATTAACAGGGCCACTGTCTGGAGTAATGAGTAAGTTGTTAACAGGGCCACTGTCTGGAGTAATGAGTAAGTTATTAACAGGGCCACTGTCTGGAGTAATGAGTAAGTTATTAACAGGGCCACTGTCTGGAGTAATGAATAAGTTATTAACAGGGCCACTGTCTGGAGTAATGAGTAAGTTATTAACAGGACCACTGTCTGGAGTAATGAGTAAGTTATTAACAGGGCCACTGTCTGGAGTAATGAGTAAGTTATTAACAGGGCCACTGTCTGGAGTAATGAGTAAGTTATTAACAGGACCACTGTCTGGAGTAATGAGTAAGTTATTAACAGGGCCACTGTCTGGAGTAATAAGTAAGTTATTAACAGGGCCACTGTCTAGAGTAATAAGTAAGTTATTAACAGGGCCACTGTCTGGAGTAATGAGTAAGTTGTTAACAGGGCCACTGTCCAGAGTAATGAGTAAGTTATTAATAGGGCCACTCTCTGGAGTAATGAGTAAGTTATTAATAGGGCCACTGTCTGGAGTAATGAGTAAGTTGTTAACAGGGCCACTGTCTGGAGTAATGAGTAAGTTATTAACAGGGCCACTGTCTAGAGTAATGAGTAAGTTGTTAACAGGGCCACAGTCTGGAGTAATGAGTAAGTTGTTAACAGGGCCACTGTCCAGAGTAATGAGTAAGTTATTAATAGGGCCACTCTCTGGAGTAATGAGTAAGTGATTAATAGGGCCACTGTCTGGAGTAATGAGTAAGTTGTTAACAGGGCCACTGTCTGGAGTAATGAGTAAGTTATTAACAGGGCCACTGTCTGGAGTAATGAGTAAGTTATTAACAGGACCACAGTCTAGAGTAATAAGTAAGTTATTAACAGGGCCACTGTCTGGAGTAATGAGTAAGTTGTTAACAGGGCCACAGTCTGGAGTAATGAGTAAGTTATTAATAGGGCCACTGTCTGGAGTAATGAGTAAGTTATTAATAGGGCCACTGTCTGGAGTAATGAGTAAGTTATTAATAGGGCCACTGTCTGGAGTAATGAGTAAGTTATTAATAGGGCCACTGTCTGGAGTAATCAGTTAGTTGTTAATTGGGCCACTGGCTTGAGTTATGAGTAAGTTATTAACAGGGCCACAGTCTGGAGTAATGAGTAAGTTATTAACAGGACCACAGTCTAGAGTAATAAGTAAGTTATTAACAGGGCCACTGTCTGGAGTAATGAGTAAGTTGTTAACAGGGCCACAGTCTGGAGTAATGAGTAAGTTATTAACAGGACCACAGTCTAGAGTAATAAGTAAGTTATGAACAGGGCCACTGTCTGGAGTAATGAGTAAGTTGTTAACAGGGCCACAGTCTGGAGTAATGAGTAAGTTATTAATAGGGCCACTGTCTGGAGTAATGAGTAAGTTATTAATAGGGCCACTGTCTGGAGTAATGAGTAAGTTATTAATAGGGCCACTGTCTGGAGTAATCAGTTAGTTGTTAATTGGGCCACTGGCTTGAGTTATGAGTAAGTTATTAACAGGTCCACTGTCTGAAGTAATGAGTAAGTTATTAATAGGGCCACTGTCTGGAGTAATGAGTAAATTATTAATAGGGCCACTGTCTGGAGTAATCAGTTAGTTGTTAATTGGGCCACTGGCTTGAGTTATGAGTAAGTTATTAACAGGTCCACTGTCTATAGTATTGAGTAAGTTTTTAACAAGGCCACTGTCTAGAGTAATGGGTAAGATTTTAACAATGGCCACTGTCTATAGTATTGAGTAAGTTATTAACAAGGCCACTGTCTAGAGTAATGGGTTAGTTATTAACAGGGCCACTGTCTAAGGTAGTCAAAGTGTCATGTTTCTAGGTATGTATAATTACTCTTACAAATTAGATAGATGTTTAAAAAAAATCATAGTTAACTTTGTTTATATGTGATCCATTTATTGTAGTATTATTTCCAGATTTTAATGAATTCATACTTTTCTCATTTCATGTACAAGTGTTTGTGATGCCATATGTATGGCAATAAACTTTATGTTTATGCCTAATAAAGAACTGAATTGAATTGACATGTCTAGAGTAATTAGGAGGTTATTTATAGTCCTTGTAAATAACTTACTCATTCCTCTAGACAGTGGCCCTGTTAATAACTTATTCATAACTCTAGACAGTGGCCCTATCAACAACTTACTCATTACTCTAGACAGTGGCCTTGTAAACAACTTTCTCATTATTCTAGACAGTGGCCCTGTTAAAAATTTACTCATTACTCTAGACCATGGCCCCGTTAATAACTTACTTATTACTCTAGACAGTGGCCTTGTTAATAACTTACTCATTATTCTAGACTGTGGTCCTGTTAATAACCTACTCATTACTCCAGACAGTGGCCCTGTTAATAACTTATTCATTATTCTAGACAGTGGCCTTGTTAATAAACTATTCATTACTCCAGACAGTGGCCCTGTTAATAACTTACTCATTATTCTAGACAGTGGACCTGTTAATAACCTACTCATTACTCCAGACAGTGGCCCTGTTAATAACTTACTCATTATTCTAGACTGTGGTCCTGTTAATAACCTACTCATTACTCCAGACAGTGGCCCTGTTAATAACTTACTCATTACTCCAGACCATGGCCCAGTTAATAACTTACTCATTACTCCAGACAGTGGCCCTGTTAATAACTTACTCATTACTCTAGACAGTGGCCTTGTTAATAACTTAATCATTATTCTAGACTGTGGTCCTGTTAATAACTTACTCATTACTCTAGACAGTGGCCTTGTTAATAACTTAATCATTATTCTAGACTGTGGTCCTGTTAATAACTTACTCATTATTCTAGACAGTGGCCCAGTTAATAACTTACTCATTACTCTAGACAGTGGCCTTGGAAATGACTTACTCATTACTCTAGACAGTGGACTTGTTAATAACGTAATCATTATTCTAGACTGTGGTCCTGTTAATAACTTACTCATTACTCTAGACAGTGGCCCAGTTAATAACTTACTCATTACTCTAGACAGTGGCCTTGGAAATAACTTACTCATTACTCTAGACAGTGGCTTTGTTAATAACTTAATCATTATTCTAGACTGTGGTCCTGTTAATAACTTACTCATTACTCTAGACAGTGGCCTTGTTAATAACTTAATCATTATTCTAGACTGTGGTCCTGTTAATAACTTACTCATTATTCTAGACAGTGGCCCAGTTAATAACTTACTCATTACTCTAGACAGTGGCCTTGGAAATAACTTACTCATTACTCTAGACAGTGGCCTTGTTAATAACTTAATCATTATTCTAGACTGTGGTCCTGTTAATAACTTACTCATTACTCTAGACAGTGGCCCAGTTATTAACTTACTCATTACTCTAGACAGTGGCCCAGTTATTAACTTACTCATTACTCCAGGCAGTGGCCTTGTTAATAACTTAATCTTTATTCTAGACTGTGGTCCTGTTAATAACTTACTCATTACTCTAGACAGTGGCCTTGGAAATAACTTACTCATTACTCTAGACAGTGGCCTTAATAACTTACTCATTACTCTAGACAGTGGCCCAGTTAACAACTTACTCATTACTCTAGACAGTGGCCTTGTTTATAACTTACTCATTATTCTAGACTGTGGTTCTGTTAAAAACGAACTCATTACTCCAGACAGTGGCCTTGTAACAGCTTACTCTATACTCTGGACAGTGGCCCTGTTAATAACTTACTCATTACTCTAGACAGTGGCCCTATTAATAACTAATCCAATACTTTAGACAGTGACCTTGTAACCAACATACTCATTATTCTAGACAGTGGTCCTGTTAAAAACTTACTCATAACTCCAGACAGTGTCCCTGTTAATAACTTACTCATTGCTCTAGACAGTGGCCCAGTTAATAACTTACTTATTACTCTAGAAAGTGGCCCAGTTAAAAACTTACTCATTACTCTAGACAGTGGCCCAGTTGATAACTTACTTATTACTCTAGACAGTGGCCTTGTTAATAACCTACCCATTACTCCAGACTGTGGCCCTGTTAACAACTTACTCATTACTCTAGACAGTGGCCCAGTTGATAACTTACTTATTACTCTAGACAGTGGCCCTGTTAATAACTTACTCATTACTCCAGACTGTGGCCCTGTTAACAACTTACTCATTACTCTAGACGGTGGCCCTGTTAATAACTTACTCATTACTCTAGACAGTGGCCCAGTTGATAACTTACTTATTACTCTAGACAGTGGCCCTGTTAATAACTTACTCATTACTCCAGACTGTGGCCCTGTTAACAACTTACTCATTACTCTAGACAGTGGCCCTGTTATTAACTTACTCATTACTCTAGACAGTGGCCCAGTTATTAACTTATTCATTACTCTTGACAATGGCCCTGTTAATAACTTACTCATTACTCAAGACACTCACTGTGGCCCTCTCAATAACTTATTCATTACTCCAGACTGTGGCCCTGTTAACAACTTACTTTTTACTCTAGACAGTGGCCCTGGTAATAACTTACTCATTACTCCAGACAGTGGCCCTGTTAACAACTTACTCATTACTCCAGACAGTGGCCCATTTATTAATTTACTCATTACTCTAGACAGTGGCCCTGTAAATAACTTACTCATTATTCTAGACAGTGGCCCAGTTATTAACTTACTCATTACTCTAGACAGTGGCCCAGTTATTAACTTACTCATTACTCTAGACAGTGGCCCAGTTATTAACTTACTCATTACTCTAGAGAGTGGCCCTGTTAATAACTTACTCATTACTCCAGACAGTGGCCCAGTTATTAAACTTACTCATTACTCCAGACAGTGGCCTTGTTAATAACTTACTCATTACTCCAGACAGTGGCCCTGTTAACAACTTACTCATTACTCTAGACAGTGGCCCTGTTAATAACTAACTCATTACTCCAGGCAGTGGCCCAGTTATTAACTTACTCATTACTCCAGACAGTGGCCCAGTTATTAACTTACTCGTTACTCCAGACAGTGGCCTTGTAAATAACTTACTCATTACTCCAGACAGTGGCCCTATTATTAACTTACTCATTACTCCAGACAGTGGCCCTGTTAATAACTTACTCATTACTCCAGACAGTGGCCCTGTTAATAACTTACTTCATTACTCCTAGACAGTGGCCTTGTTAATAACTTACTCATTACTCTAGACAGTGGCCCTGTTAATAACTTACTCATTACTCCAGACAGTGGCCCTGTTAATAACTTACTCATTACTCTAGACAGTGGCCCTGTTAATAACTTACTCATTACTTCAGACAGTGGCCTTGTTAATAACTTACTCATTATTCTAGACAGTGGCCCTGTTAATAACTTACTCATTACTCAAGACACTCACTGTGGTCCTCTCAATAACTTACTCATTACTCCAGACTGGGGCCCTGTTAACAACTTACTTATTACTCTAGACAGTGGCCCTGTTAATAACTTACTCATTACTCCAGACAGTGGCCCTGTTAATAACTTACTCATTACTCTAGACAGTGGCCCTGTTAATAACTTACTCATTACTCTAGACAGTGGCCTTGTTAATAACCTACTCATTACTCTAGACAGTGGCCCAGTTATTAACTTACTCATTACTCCAGACAGTGGCCCTGTTAACAACTTACTCATTACTCTAGACAGTGGCCCAGTTATTAACTTACTCATTACTCCAGACTGCGGCCCTGTTCACAACTTACTCATTACTCCAGACAGTGGCCCTGTTAATAACTTACTCATTACTCTAGACAGTGGCCCTGTTAATAACTTAATCATTACTCTAGACAGTGGCCCAGTTATTAACTTACTCATTACTCCAGACTGTGGCCCTGTTAACAACTTAGTCATTACTCCAGACAGTGGCCCAGTTATTAACTTACTCATTACTCTAGACAGTGGCCTTGTTAACAACTTACTTATTACTCCAGACTGTGGCCCTGTTAACAACTTACTCATTACTCCAGACAGTGGCCCAGTTAATAACTTACTCATTACTCCAGACTGTGGCCCTGTTAATAACTTACTCATTACTCTAGACAGTGGCCCTGTTAACAACTTACTCATTACTCTAGACAGTGGCCTTGTTAATCACTTACTCATTACTCTAGATAGTGGCCTTGTTAACAACTTACTCATTACTCTAGACAGACGCCCAGTTATTAACTTACTCATTACTCTAGACAGTGGCCCTGTTAACAACTTACTCATTACTCTAGACAGTGGCCCAGTTATTAACTTACTCATTACTCCAGACTGTGGCCCTGTTAACAACTTACTCATTACTCTAGATAGTGGCCTTGTTAATAACTTACTCATTACTCCAGACAGTGGCCTTGTAAATTACTTACTCATTACTCCAGACAGTGGCCCTGTTAATAACTAACTTATTACTCTAGACAGTGGCCTTGTTAATAACATACTCATTATTCTAGACTGTGGTCCTGTTAATAACCTACTCATTACTCTAGACAGTGGCCCAGTTATTAACTTACTCATTACTCCAGACAGTGGCCCTCCTAATAACTTACTCATTACTCCAGACTGTGGCCCTGTTAACAACTTACTCATTACTCTAGACAGTGGCCTTGTTAATAACTTACTCATCACTCTAGACAGTGGCCTTGTTATTAACTTACTCATTACTCCAGACAGTGGCCCTGTTAATAACTAACTTATTACTCTAGACAGTGGCCTTGTTAATAACATACTCATTATTCTAGACTGTGGTCCTGTTAATAACCTACTCATTACTCTAGACAGTGGCCCAGTTATTAACTTACTCATTACTCCAGACAGTGGCCCTCCTAATAACTTACTCATTACTCCAGACTGTGGCCCTGTTAACAACTTACTCATTACTCTAGACAGTGGCCTTGTTAATAACTTACTCATCACTCTAGACAGTGGCCTTGTTATTAACTTACTCATTACTCCAGACAGTGGCCTTGTAAATACCTTTCTCATTACTCCAGACAGTGGCCCTCCTAATAACTTACTCATTACTCCAGACAGTGGCCCTTTTAATAACTTACTCATTACTCCAGACAGTGGCCTTGTAAATAACTTACTCATTACTCCAGACAGTGGCCTTGTAAATTACTTACTCATTACTCTAGACAGTGGCCCTGTTAATAACTTACTCATTACTCTAGACAGTGGCCTTGGAAATAACTTACTCATTACTCCAGACAGTGGCCCTCCTAATAACTTACTCATTACTCTAGACAGTGGCCCTGTTAATAACTTAATCATTACTCTAGACAGTGGCCCAGTTATTAACTTACTCATTACTCCAGACTGTGGCCCTGTTAACAACTTAGTCATTACTCCAGACAGTGGCCCAGTTATTAACTTACTCATTACTCTAGACAGTGGCCTTGTTAACAACTTACTCATTACTCCAGACTGTGGCCCTGTTAACAACTTACTCATTACTCCAGACAGTGGCCCTGTTAATAACTTACTCATTACTCTAGACAGTGGCCCTGTTAACAACTTACTCATTACTCCAGACAGTGGCCCTGTTAACAACTTACTCATTACTCTAGATAGTGGCCCTGTTAATAACTTACTCATTACTCCAGACAGTGGCCCTGTTAATAACCTACTCATTACTCTAGACAGTGGCCCTGTTAATAACTTACTCATTACTCCAGACTGTGGCCCTGTTAACAACTTACTCATTACTCTAGACAGTGGCCCTGTTAATAACTTACTCATTACTCCAGACAGTGGCCCTGTTAATAACCTACTCATTACTCTAGACAGTGGCCCTGTTAATAACTTACTCATTACTCCAGACAGTGGCCCTGTTAACAACTTACTCATTACTCCAGACTGTGGCCCTGTTAACAACTTACTCATTACTCTAGACAGTGGCCCTATTAATAACTAACTCATTACTCCAGACAGTGGCCCTGTTAACAACTTACTCATTACTCTAGATAGTGGCCCTGTTAATAACTTACTCATTACTCCAGACAGTGGCCCTGTTAATAACCTACTCATTACTCTAGACAGTGGCCCTGTTAATAACTTACTCATTACTCCAGACTGTGGCCCTGTTAACAACTTACTCATTACTCTAGACAGTGGCCCTGTTAACAACTTACTCATTACTCTAGACAGTGGCCTTGTTAATCACTTACTCATTACTCTAGACAGTGGCCCTGTTAATAACTTACTCATTACTCCAGAGTGGCCCTGTTAACACTTACTCATACTCTAGACAGTGGCCCTGTTAACAACTTACTCATTACTCCAGACTGTGGCCCTGTTAACAACTTACTCATTACTCTAGACAGTGGCCCTGTTAACAACTTACTCATTACTCTAGACAGTGGCCTTGTTAATCACTTACTCATTACTCTAGACAGTGGCCCTGTTAACAACTTACTCATTACTCCAGACAGTGGCCTTGTTAACAACTTACTCATTACTCTAGACAGTGGCCCAGTTATTAACTTACTCATTACTCTAGACAGTGGCCCTGTTAACAACTTACTCATTACTCTAGACAGTGGCCCAGTTATTAACTTACTCATTACTCCAGACTGTGGCCCTGTTAATAACTTACTCATTACTCTAGACAGTGGCCCTGTTAACAACTTACTCATTACTCTAGATAGTGGCCTTGTTATTAACTTACTCATTACTCCAGACAGTGGCCTTGTAAATAACTTACTCATTACTTCAGACAGTGGCCTTGTAAATAACTAACTCATTACTCCAGACAGTGGCCTTGTAAATTACTTACTCATTACTCCAGACAGTGAGTGGCCCTGTTAATAACTAACTTATTACTCTAGACAGTGGCCTTGTTAATAACATACTCATTATTCTAGACTGTGGTCCTGTTAATAACCTACTCATTACTCTAGACAGTGGCCCAGTTATTAACTTACTCATTACTCCAGACAGTGGCCCTCCTAATAACTTACTCATTACTCCAGACTGTGGCCCTGTTAACAACTTACTCATTACTCTAGACAGTGGCCTTGTTAATAACTTACTCATCACTCTAGACAGTGGCCTTGTTATTAACTTACTCATTACTCCAGACAGTGGCCCTGTTAATAACTTACTCATTACTCCAGACAGTGGCCTTGTAAATACCTTTCTCATTACTCCAGACAGTGGCCCTCCTAATAACTTACTCATTACTCCAGACAGTGGCCCTGTTAATAACTTACTCATTACTCCAGACAGTGGCCTTGTAAATAACTTACTCATTACTCCAGACAGTGGCCTTGTAAATTACTTACTCATTACTCTAGACAGTGGCCCTGTTAATAACTTACTCATTACTCTAGACAGTGGCCTTGGAAATAACTTACTCATTACTCCAGACAGTGGTCCTGTTAATAACTTACTCATTACTCTAGACAGTGGCCCTGTTAATAACTTACTCATTACTCCAGACAGTGGCCTTGTAAATAACTTACTCATTACTCCAGACAGTGGCCTTGTAAAAAACTTACTCATTACTCCAGACAGTGGCCTTGTTAATAACTTACTCATTATTCTAGACTGTGGTCCTGTTAATAACTTACTCATTACTCCAGACAGTGGCATTGGAAATAACTTACTCATTACTCCAGACAGTGGCCCTGTTAATAACTTACTCATTACTCCAGACAGTGGCCTTGTAAATAACTTACTCATTACTCCAGACAGTGGCCTTGTAAATAACTTACTCATTACTCCAGACAGTGGCCTTGTTAATAACTTACTCATTATTCTAGACTGTGGTCCTGTTAATAACTTACTCATTACTCCAGACAGTGGCATTGGAAATAACTTACTCATTACTCCAGACAGTGGCCTTGTTAATAACTTACGCATTACTCTAGACTGTGGTCCAGTTAAAAAGTACAAGTACTAACAGTACAACAATAATATCTAACTGTTCTACCCTTGACATGTGGTATCATGAAGTTATAAGCTGCACCATAAGAGTGGGAACTAGGTTTGGAATTGATAAATTAACAATACATCAAAAATCCTAATGGACTGAAACTAAACCCTATCAAGCAACACTTACTTTTGTCTTTGCAGCTTATGATACAAAACTCAATGGCATTTAAAATGTGCATTCCAAGTTTCATAAAAAGGTCATGAAGCATTAAATGATCATTTTTTTTTTTTAATCAAATACCTGCTTTACACAATGTTTTGTTTATATGAAAATATTAAGTAAAACCTGAACAATATCGGTATTTCTAAACAGCCATTTACACACACATTCTAAAGATAACAGTTTGATATACTGTCAGAAAAATGATTATTATGTATGTAATTAGATATATTATCTCTGTAAAGCACATCTTTAAATTGTGAAATCAAAAGCATTTAGTAAGTTTTCTTTTCTTTACACCAGTATACACTGTACATACACTGACCATTTTGCCAGAAATTGCATAACTGCCATCTCCAACACAATGTTATATGAGAAAAAATATTATCCCAAAACCATTTAATGTCTAGAACACACACATGCCTCCATGGCAAGAGAATGCTGAAAATTATCTCCACACATAGGACAAACCCATACAGGACCAAGTTAACAGTAACAGAGATATTTCATTGCCAACACGCACCGGTTTAACTGACAGAATACTGTATTGGAAAATAGTGTTGCTGACTGCAGAAGCAGTTTGTTTACCACCACATTTTAAAGGCTTTCTTCCAAAATCAACAAAACTATGACAAACTCTAGCACAGCACCATGCATCCGCATTTATACCTACATAGTTATAGTACCATGCATTTTATGGAAAACATTCACAGGCCCGGACTTACCAGGGTGGTAATGTAGTGTGTGGGGGGATTGGTTAGGGGGCCTTGGACCCCCCTATTTGGCCCGTTCTCAACAATAATTCTTGAGAAATGGCGTAAAGATAATCACAGGTATCTCAGGCCCTCAGACTGTCATATACTTAGCTTCCTGAGCAGTAATTAAGGCCACTCATCTCCCTGCTGCTAGTCAAACCCCTGAGCTCATCTGGCTCATATACATCATCCATCTGCTGTGCGTATAGCATTTGCTGTCAACAGCCTCACCAAAGCACTTTATCGGCACTCCTTGGCGGTGATGCAAACAGCATTTTTGCCAAGGTGCTTTGGTTGTTTGTCACCTTGCATCCTAATCAAGGCACACAGTAGATTTACAGTGTACTTAAAGTTAACTTTTTCAGGTCATGACAAAATGGTTAAAAGATGGAACTAAAATTTTGTTTATAAGGATATTTTTTGTGAATTAGGAAAATATATTGAGGCCACAGTTTTGAGATTGATTCTGACATAGAATAGCGCAAAAATGCAATTTTAAGTCATATCCTAGCCGAATCTAGGACAGTTGCCCCCCCGGACGTTTGCCCCCCGGACGTTTGCCCCCCTATTTGTGAAGGGCGGACGTTTGCCCCCCAGCTGAAATTACAAGGCGGACGTTTGCCCCCCAGCTGAAATTACAAGGCGGACGTTTGCCCCCCAGCTGAAATTACAAGGCGGACGTTTGCCCCCTCTACTAAAATGTCAAGGCGGGAATTGCCCTCCCTTTCTTCTCAAACTCTGTATCCCGCCTGTAAATGTCTTCCCGCCATATTAGAAACATACACAAACGGTACTACATGGTGCTACAGTACATGAAATGTGTTAGGTGTAACAAAATTTTCTATAATTTTTTTCATAGGACTGGAATTAAGTAAAAGTTACAATCTAGTTTGCCTTCATATCTTTACATCGCATCAGGTTCCGAGACAATTTACCCGTTCTAAAACACTCGCCGTCGAACCCGCAAGACTTCGGCTTTAACAGGTTGTTTGCTACACATTTCCCGCGATCGCTTGCCACTCATGCGTAGAGTGTCACAAACAGGTTAACTGTCAATCAACTGGTAGGCCTAGACCCATTTAAAACACTTTGATTAATCAAAATTAGTTTGCAAAATTCACGTATTGTAGGCACAATTTCAAATAAACACAATTTGTGACATTCCTTTAATTGAATCTCCTGGATTTAATTCGGCCAATCAAAGAAACCATCGCGTATAATTTAATGCAATACAGTTAATTGTTTATAATTAAATACAATCATGTTAATTTCCGTTAATTGGCATTCTCTGTGAAATTAGTAATGCAAAGAAACCGCCGCGTAACCGCCGTATTTTACATTCTTTGTAAAATTAATGAAATTGACAGATTGATTTTTTTGAAAGTCCGCCCTTACGTTATGGGGGGGGGGGGGGGCAAAAGTCCGCCCTCAAGTTTTGTTGAGGGGGCAAACGTCCGGCTTTCAAAAATTGGCAGGGGGGCAAAAGTCCGGCTCTGAAAAACGACAGGGGGGCAAACGTCCGGCCTGCATTTAAAAGAGGGCAAACGTCCGGGGGGCAAATGTCCAGGGGGCAAATGTCCTAGCCAAATAAAAACTCAAACAGTGGCAATAGTTCTAGCATTTGTGGGACAAAGTCCTACTGGACAAAATATCTTATGTTCATTTTAGCATAGGCAGACAAAATCTTAAAGTTAACAAAAACAGACAAAATTACTCCAGTTAATTAATTAAGACAAAATATATCTGAAGTTGGAATTTTATCAGAAAAATCTTGTGTTATTATCAGTGTATTTACAAAACTTAACTGTGCAGACCAAATAAACATTGCTAAACTGATGACAATTTTAAATTTTAGTGATCTACAACTGTCTGAAGCACCATGTTTAGCAGAAGTACTTAACATTTTGCATAATTTTCATTGGCAAAAAGATGTTGCTGTTTTAAACATATAAACACATCTATAATAAGCTCCGGCAGTCATAGTAAATTTATTTTTTTCTAAAATCCAAATGAACAGTTTACCGTAATACAATGGTAGTTTGATGATATGTGCACAATCAGTTATTTTTTGGTCCAAGTTTTACTTTGCTTGGTTAATGTGCCAAAGCCCCTATGTTTAGTTTTGAGAAAAGATCTTAATTTGAAAAAGCTTAGTTATATACTGATAGAAATTTTTTTAGCAAGTTCAGAGATGATTCACCCCTAGGGAACTTTGTGACCCGCGGAGGATCGTGCGTTTTGCTGTGCACATACTGCATGGGATTTTTGTGAAAGTAACGTTTCACGCTGATATAATAGTGTAGTTTAAAAAAAGGGGGAAATCATGTTGTCAATGGATGGGCACAATTGATCAATGTGGAAATGTTTTAGTCAAATTGATTTATAGATGAAAACAAAAATCATAAAAAGTTTGCTAAACTTATTTCCTTCAGTATATTTTGTTTGTTCTAATAATATTTACTGATTGTTGTATTTGTTGGCTCCTACATTTAATAAAGCCTTCAAGGCAAATCAGTACTGTTTTGCTTGTTTCAACAGATATTGAAGGCACCACTTGAAATTTTGGCATTTTTCATAAGAAAGTTTTAGTTGAAACTTCCATAAATATGGTACATCAAAATGATGTGCAAAATCTAACAGAAATCTTAATTCAGGCAATATAAATGTATATTTTTTAAACATAATGTTTGGTGATTCCTCATCTGTTGTTTGCTGAAACACTGCACTAAGATAGCAAGGTTTTTTATCATAATTTTCATTCCCTACTTATGCAAATAATGACGGATGGGAAAATGGAGCTACAAATACAACTTAGCTGCATTTTATGGTCCAACTCAAAGGGAAGTATGTGTTTGCCAATTTCGGCCAATTCTTTTGGAAGAATTTGAACCAGTTTTCAACAACAAAGTTATATTGCTCAAGGTTTATGACTTCACATTTTTCAGACTTGCAGAGTCAGTTTAATGAAACTATTAAAAACCTTTTGTCCAGATAATTTCAGAACGCATCTCCAACATTTTAGAAACCATGTTTTTTTCTGCGAGAGCATGCAACGCCTCTCCCCCCCCCCCTCTCCACCCTTCACACACAAACTGCTCCCCCACCTAGGACATTTGTAAAATTCACTCTTCAGCCCCACCAGTTAAAAAGTTCTGGATCCAGGCCTGATTCATAGAAACCAATTTCACTAGTGCTGCAAAAACCTGCAGACAAAATTATACAAATTGATGGGGTGGGGGGACTCTCAGGGGATGTTGAAAGAACACACTTTTATTATAATCAATATTTTCAATTAAAAAGTGCAGTAACCCCATGACAGATTTTGATAAGGCAAGCATTACAGTTTATACAGGGTTTCATAAATTTACATAGCCAAATCCAACAAATGATTTCAATACTTACAAATGCGAAGTCATAAACATATATGTATTAAATTCTTAATATCTCAAAATTAAAAATACATAACTCTTGATAAAAAAATCTGGATTATGAGAATCACAAATATTAATACAATAAATATCCAAATTAAATGTATTCTAGATAGTATAGACTATCTGCTACAGTCACATGGTCATATATTTCAGTCATGAAGTTAGCAGAATGGTGTTACTGTTTTGCTACCATTTTAGCATAAGCTTATATAACTAATGATAGTTTAATAGTGCACATACCTTTCTATAAGTGTTTTTCCTAGTTTTTGTAGTTTAAGTCATACCAATCTCCATATTTTTTGTGACTTTGTTTCTTGTGGGGCTGAAGATGTTATTTAACAACTTGAACATTCTGCCAACCATCATACCAATCAGAACTCCTCAGGTAATTCTGCCTACCATGACACCAATCAGAACTCCTCAGTTAATTCTGCCAACCATCATACCAATCAGAACTCCTCAGGTAATTCTGCCTACCATGACACCAATCAGAACTCCTCAGTTAATTCTGCCTACCATGACACCAATCAGAACTTCTCAGGTAATTCTGCCTACCATGACACCAATCAGAACTTCTCAGGTAATTCTGCCTACCATGACACCAATCAGAACTTCTCAGGTAATTCTGCCTACCATGACACCAATCAGAACTCCTCAGTTAATTCTGCCTACCATGACACCAATCAGAACTTCTCAGGTAATTCTGCCTACCATGACACCAATCAGAACTCCTCAGGTCATTCTGCCTACCATGACACCAATCAGAACTCCTCAGTTAATTCTGCCTACCATGACACCAATCAGAACTCCTTAGTTAATTCTGCCAACCATCATACCAATCAGAACTCCTCAGGTAATTCTGCCTACCATGACACCAATCAGAACTCCTCGGTTAATTCTGCCTACCATGACACCAATCAGAACTTCTCAGGTAATTCTGCCTACCATGACACCAATCAGAACTCCTCAGTTAATTCTGCCTACCATGACACCAATCAGAACTCCTCAGTTAATTCTGCCTACCATGACACCAATCAGAACTCCTCAGTTAATTCTGCCTACCATGACACCAATCAGAACTTCTCAGGTAATTCTGCCTACCATGACACCAATCAGAACTCCTCGGTTAATTCTGCCTACCATGACACCAATCAGAACTCCTCAGTTAATTCTGCCAACCATCATACCAATCAGAACTCCTCAGGTAATTCTGGCTACCATCATACCAATCAGAAATTCTCAGGTAATTCTGCCTACCATGACACCAATTAGAACTTCTCAGGTAATTCTGCCTACCATGACACCAATCAGAACTCCTCAGTTAATTCTGCCTACCATGACACCAATCAGAACTTCTCAGGTAATTCTGCCTACCATGACACCAATCAGAACTCCTCAGTTAATTCTGCCTACCATGACACCAATCAGAACTCCTCGGTTAATTCTGCCTACCATGACACCAATCAGAACTCCTCAGGTAATTCTGGCTACCATCATACCAATCAGAAATTCTCAGGTAATTCTGCCTACCATGACACCAATTAGAACTTCTCAGGTAATTCTGCCTACCATGACACCAATCAGATCTCCTCAGGTAATTCTGCCTACCATGACACCAATCAGAACTTCTCGGGTAATTCTGCCTACCATGACACCAATCAGAACTTCTCAGGTAATTCTGCCTACCATGACACCAATCAGAACTTCTCAGGTAATTCTGCCTACCATGACACCAATCAGAACTCCTCGGGTAATTCGGCCTACTATGACACCAATCAGATTTCCACAGGTAATTCTGCCTACCATGACACCAATCAGAACTCCTCGGGTAATTCTGCCTACCATGACACCAATCAGAACTCCTCGGGTAATTCTGCCTACCATGACACCAATCAGAACTCCTCGGGTAATTCTGCCTACCATGACACCAATCAGAACACCTCAGTTAATTCTGCCTACCATGACACCAATCAGAACTTCTCAGGTAATTCTGCCTACCATGACACCAATCAGAACTTCTCGGGTAATTCTGCCTACCATGATACCAATCAGATCTCCTCAGGTAATTCTGCCTACCATGACACCAATCAGAACTCCTCGGGTAATTCTGCCTGCCATGACACCAATCAGATTTCCACAGGTAATTCTGCCTACCATGACACCAATCAGAACTCCTCGGGTAATTCTGCCTACCATGACACCAATCAGAACTCCTCGGGTAATTCTGCCTACCATGACACCAATCAGAACTCCTCGGGTAATTCTGCCTACCATGACACCAATCAGAACACCTCAGTTAATTCTGCCTACCATGACACCAATCAGAACTCCTCGGGTAATTCTGCCTACCATGACATCCATCAGAATTTCTCGGGTAATTCTGCCTTATGTGCGAAAAGTTGAATTGACTCTAGACATGTAACATTTGAGTATGACATCGAACTGAATTATTATTGTAATTTATTAGTATGTCCATTGTAACCTTTCTCTTATAATCATTATCTTTTCAGAATATAACAAGAAAAGCATTGATCCAAAGCATCAAAGGGCGACGCAACAATGAAAATTAATATTTTTAGAAATTTAGACATCCACTCGCAAGTGCATTTTTATAGCATCTCCGATAACTGTCCAATGATCCTTATCAATTATAAAAATAATTTATAAACATTTGTTATTGATCAATAATTTTTGTCAGTTCAAATGTTTCATTTGTTATATTTATTGTAAAAACAAAGAAGAAAAAAGTAACAGAAATTTTTTTCTTGACTGCAAAGGGATTTGATCTTTGGAGACCGTTAACATCAGAACAAGTCCATAACCACTGCACTATTCCACGACAGTCATCTACATCTGAGTAACATTGATATTTTATATAAAGAACCACTACAGACGCTATCGATCTATTTTTAGAAATAGAGAAAATAGTAAATTTTAAATGAATAACCAACAGTTCTCATAAGATTTATAAACATAGTAAGACAAAGAACAACTTTACATATAATAATACTGCACACTCGCTATAGTTAAAACATAAAAAGAACGTCATTTACCGAAATAGGACCCATACTTTCTAGCTGGAATGAGAATGTCTGAGGACATCCGCTCGCATGTGCAAATTTTTTTCAGCATTCCATATAAAGGCGGCTGGCTCCAGAGCGTCGCCAAAAACTGAATATGGCCAAATGTCTTGGAGAACAAAATAAATACCAGTTATTGTATGTATTAACCCTGAAATGGACCCACTGATATACACATAATGGTCATTTCCACCAGAAGTCCTTGTTTTTGAACAGTTAACAAATATACACTGGCAAGATGGTCTTAATTTTTGAGTAAAATAACTGAAAAAATAAAAACTTTAAATTAAATTAAATTAAATATGACTAAAAATAAAAAATAAAAAATGATATATGGCAGCATGCAGAATTCAAACTGAACTTAACATAGCAACTATTGCAATACAAAGTTTCTTCCTTTTTGTTCTATTTCCATGTATATATTTTGAAACAATAAAATTTTTCTTTCAAAAATGGAACTAATTAAAATGGGGCTTGAAAAAGTTTTATGTTATGGATGATGAAACCAATACCATTATCTTAATGTGCTACCTCTTGCTGTGTGTCCCTGCTTTAAGTGATAGAAGGGACTTTAATTGTCCTACTGCTAATTTTGGAAATTTCTAATCTCCATTTCACTGATTGAGCCAAAGTTAATCATGTGAAAACACTATTCTCATTTAGGTATAGACTTTTCTTGTCATTGCTATAAAGACCAGAGAGATGCAATGAATCCAATGAAACTGGTTTCAAACTATTGACTGCCAACTTGTTTGGAAGCAATGGAATTAGGCTAAACATTTCAAATATATTTTTCTAATATAGCTATTGCATATTTAAATCTATACACGTTACAATATTCACCACTCATAGCTGCTCTTTAATGAAATTCAGAGAGAGGTATAACACAAGAAAATGCACTTAAAGGCAATGAAATTTGCCTTCCTTACAGACCACCACTCAAAACAAGACACCATTCTGTAAGATCAAAGATGGATAAGTAATTTATTTATTGTACACAAAGATGTCACAGGGAATATATTGTAAAACAGTAAGTCACACTTTATTCAGATGAGCTTCCTACACTGCCATTGGTTAGTAACACTCTAATTCACCCCTTTTCTGATACCACTGCAGCCTCAAGTTGTGTACAGCCAGGTAGACCCACCTCACCCCCACTACCTTCCCACAACTCTTTTACCTCCCATTGCGATCACAATATGAAGCCAGATTCTAAGTTCCAATGCCTTTGAGCCTTTTTCTCCATTGTTGTCCTTATAGCCTACTATTGCATAAAACCCAGAAACAGTCCCTCTCCTGCCCCTTCCAGCAGGCAGACTGTTAGTTCAAAGTTCTTCTAGGTGGATAAACTTTAAAATTCTTATCTAAACCTTAAAACTAGACCAAAGATTCCCCAAAATAAAAAGCTGAAAACTACTGCATCAATTTAATTTCTTCCCACCTAAAACAAACAAATGTTTGAAAGACAGCATGTTCATATGAACAAAAACTGGTCTGAGGTAATTATTAAGCCCATGTTAAATGTGATTTAACTAAGTATTGCTTTTCTAAGCAAAACTTTAAAACTGTAAAGTTGACCACCTATTACCAAGTCACTTTAAAATTCACATCTGTTATTAGGCAGTTTTAAGACAAAGTTTTATCAAACCATTAATACAATGACACTGTCACAATTACTACCAGTAATTTGTTAAAACTAGATTTTCTATATAGGACTGATAAGCAAGCTAAACATTTATATGGAAGACATGTAGGTTTAATTTAAACTGTTGTCTAAAAAAACAGCTTTTGTGGAAATTACCTTTAATCACTTAGTGCAATGTCAACCAATAATTTTAGTTTCACTCCTTTGGTATTTTCTTTTCCATTTTTACCATTTCTCATTTTTACGGTTCCCCATTGCTGCCCTCAAAGGGGTGATTGTATTGACTACAAAAACATAAAACTACACTTCTGACCCAAGTACTCTGATGCACTCCAAATATTTTGACCCATCGGTTTAGAGGTGAAGCTATTTTGTATCTGTTAAATGCAAATATAGCATTTCTGCTATTGACAAATATATGTACTTCTACTGCCGCTGCCCCTATTTACCTGCAGACACTGATCTTATTTATGTGCTGCCACTGCTCCTATTTACCTGCTGCTACTGAAACTATTTACCTGCTGACACTGCTCCTATTCACCTCATGCCACTGCTCCTATTTACCTGCTGACACTGCTCCTATTTACCTGCTGCCACTGCACCTATTTACCTGCTGACACTGCTCCTATTTACCTGCTGACACTGCTCCTATTTACCTGCTGACACTGCTCCTATTCACCTCATGACACGGCTCCTATTTACCTACTGCCACTGCTCCTATTTACCTACTGCCACTGCTCCTATTTACCTACTGTCACTGCTCCTATTTACCTTCTGCCACTGCTCCTATTTACCTGCTGACACTGCTTCTATTTACCTACTGCCACTGTTGCTTCTATTTACCTGCTATCACTGCACCTATTTACCAACTGCCACTGTTCCTATTTACCTACTGACACTGCTCCTATTTACCTACTGACACTCTCCTATTTACCTACTGACACTGCTCCTATTTACCTACAGCCGCTGCTCCTATTTACCTGCTCACACTGCTCCTTTTTACCTAACTTGCACTGCTCCTATTTACCTACCCCCACTGCACCTATTTATCGCAGCCACTGCTCCTATTTACCTACCGCCACTGCTTCTATTTACCTACTGCCACTGCAACTATTTACCTACTGCCACTACTCATATTTACCTACTACCACTGCTCCTATTTACCTACTGCCACTGCTCCTATTTACCTACTGCCACTGCACCTATTTACCTACTGCCACTGCTCATATTTACCTACTACCACTGCTCCTATTTACCTGTCACTGCTTCTATTTACCTACTGCCACTGCTTTTATTTACCTACTGCCACTGCTCCTATTTACCTACTGCCACTGCTCCTATTTAATTGCTGCCATTGCTCCTATTTACCTGCTGACACTGCTCTTATTTACCTACTGACACTGCTCCTATTTACCTATTGACACTGCTCCTATTTACCTACTGCCACTGCTCCTATTTACCTGTCACTGCTCCTATGCACATACTGCCACTGCCCCTATTTAATTGCTGCCACTGCTCCTATTTACCTGCTGACACTGCTCCTATTTACCTACTGCCACTGCTCCTACTTACCTACTGCCACTGCACCTATTTACCTGCTGACACTGCTCCTATTTACCTGCAGCCACAGCTTCTATTTACCTACCACCACTGCTCGTATTTAATTGCTGCCACTGCTCCTATTTAATTGCTGCCACTGCTCCTATTTACCTACTGCCACTGCACCT
The DNA here is from genome assembly GCA_007844125.1 of Sinonovacula constricta. Lineage (NCBI taxonomy): Eukaryota > Metazoa > Mollusca > Bivalvia > Cardiida > Solecurtidae > Sinonovacula > Sinonovacula constricta. Next base: position 56,474,683 of record CM017555.1, read on the forward strand.
ATTTACCTACTGCCACTGCTCCTATTTACCTACTGACACTGGTCCTATTCACCTGCTGTCACTGCTCCTATTTACCTATCACCACTGCTCCTATTTACCTAATGCCACTGCTCCTATTTACCTACAGCCACTAATCCTATTCACCTGCTGCCACTGCTCCTATTTACCTGCTGACACTGATCCTATTTACCTACTGACACTGCTTCTATTAACCTACTGCCACTCCTATTTTTTTGCTGCCACTGCTCCTATTTAATTGCTGCCACTGCTCCTATTTACCTACTGAAACTGCTCCTATTTACCTACTGCCACTGCTCCTATTTACCTGTCACTGCTTCTATTTACCTACTGCCACTCCTATTTATTTGCTGCCACTGCTCCTATTTAATTGCTGCCACTGCTCCTATAAACCTGCTGACACTGCTCCTATTTACCTACTGCCACTGCTCCTATTAACCTACTGCCACTGCACCTATTTACCTGCTGACACTGCTCCTATTTACCTACTGCCACTGCTCATATTCACCTACTACCACTGCTCCTATTTACCTACTGACACTGCTCCTATTCACCTGCTGCCACTGCTCCTATTTACCTATCACCACTGCTCCTATTTACCTACTGCCACTGCTCCTATTTACCTGCTGCCACTGCTCCTATTTAGCTACAGCCACTAATCCTACTCACCTGCTGCCACTGCTCCTATTTACCTACTTCTGTCACTGCTCCTATTTACCTGCTGCCACTGCTCCTATTTACCTACTTCTGTCACTGCTCCTATTTACCTACTGCCACTGCTCCTATTTACCTACTGCCACTGCTCCTATTTACCTACTGCCACTGCTCCTATTTACCTACTGACACTGCTCCTATTTACCTACTGACACTGCTCCTATTTACCTACTGACACTGCTCCTTTTTACCTGCTGTCACTGCTCCTATTTACCTACTGCCACTGCTCCTATTTACCTACTGCCACTGCTTCTATTTACCTACTGGCACTGCTCCTATTTACCTGCTGCCACTGCACCTATTTACCTACTGCCACTGCTCCTATTTACCTTCTGCCACTGCACCTATTGCACTGATGCCACTGCTCCTATTCCCCTACTGCCACTGCTCCTATTCACCTGCTGCTACTGCTCCTATTAACCTGCTGCCACTTCTCCTATATACCTGCTGCCACTTCTCCTATATACCTGCTGCTACTGCTCCTATTCACCTGCTGCCACAGCTCCTATTTACCTTCTGCCACTGCTCCTATTTACCTACTGATGCCACTACTCTTATATACCTGCTGCTACTGCGCCTATTAACCTGATGCCACTACTCTTATCTACCTGCTGCTACTGCGCCTATTTAATTGCTGCCACTGCTCCTATATACCTGCTGACACTGCTCCTATTTACCTACTGCCACTGCTCCTATTTACCTACTGCCACTGCACCTATTTACCTGCTGCCACTGCTCCTATTTACCTACAGTCACTAATCCTATTCACCTGCTGCCACTGCTCCTATTTACCTACTTCTGTCACTGCTCCTATTTACCTGCTGTCACTGCTCCTATTTACCTACTGACACTGCTCCTATTTACCTACTGCCACTGCTCCTATTTACCTACTGACACTGCTTCCTATTTACCTACTGACACTGCTCCTATTTACCTATTGAAACTGCTCCTATTTACCTACTGACACTGCTCCTATTTACCTGCGGTCACTGCTCCTATTTACCTACTGGCACTGCTCCTATTTACCTACTGACACTGCTCCTATTTACCTACTGACACTGCTCCTATTTACCTGCGGTCACTGCTCCTATTTACCTACTGCCACTGCTCCTATTTACCTACTGGCACTGCTCCTATTTACCTTCTGCCACTGCACCTATTGCACTGATGCCACTGCTCCTATTCACCTACTGCCACTGCTCCTATTCACCTGCTGCTACTGCTCCTATTCACCTGCTGCCACTTCTCCTATATACCTGCTGCCACTTCTCCTACATACATGCTGCTACTGCTCCTATTCACCTGCTGCCACAGCTCCTATTTACCTTCTGCCACTGCTCCTATTTACCTACTGATGCCACTTCTCTTATATACCTGCTGCTACTGCGCTTATTAACCTGATGCCACTACTCTTATCTACCTGCTGCTACTGCGCCTATTTACCTGCTGACACTGCTCCTATTTACCTGCTTACAATACTCCTATTTACCTGCTTACAATACTCCTATTTACCTGCTGAGTCTGCCATTATTCACCCGATGCCACTACTCCTATTAACCTGCTGATATTGCTTCTTTTTTTTTATCTGCTAAACACTGCTCTTGCTCCTATTTATAAAACAACTTGATACAGTTATTAATGCCACTAACAAACACTCTCTTCCATTATTTAATGCCACAAACATAATTTTCAAAAAAACTTCACTGGATGTTTATTGGCATTTCATTTAATTAATTTATAAAATTAAAGACCATTTCCTTGTAAAAAGGCTAAAAGTCATTTACATTTTTTACTTTATGACACACTTCTTTAGTGGTTAAGGTTTCAACATTTGAGATACATTGCACTAACACAAATATGGTCTCATTGTTAACATCCAGTTATTATGGGTGGAGGACGGTCCAAGGCAAATGTCTGGGTAGACCCTCTGACCTAAGGTTATTATTGGTGGAGGATGGTCCAAGGCAAATGTCTGGGTAGACCCTCTGACCTCAGGTTATTATTGGTGGAGGATGGTCCAAGGCAAATGTCTGGGTAGACCCTCTGACCTCAGGTTATTATTGGTGGAGGATGGTCCAAGGCAAATGTCTGGGTAGACCCTCTGACCTCAGGTTATTATTGGTGGAGGACGATCCAAGGCAAATGTCTGGGTAGACCCTCTGACCTCAGGTTATTATTGGTGGAGGATGGTCCAAGGCAAATGTCTGGGTAGACCCTCTGACCTCAGGTTATTATGGGTGAAGGATGGTCCAAGGCAAATGTCTGGGTAGACCCTCCGACCTCAGGTTAGCTAGAAGAGTGCACCATATTTATGTCCTTGCCATGTTACCCTGACCAGGATTCGAACCCATGCAGTGAGGGTTAAGAATAACAAGTCAGTTAAAAGCTCTGCCAGACTTTGATAATCTTGGTTTGGCAGCAAGTCTTATTTTAGACAGAATTCTTGAGAACTTTCTTGTGTTATAAAAAAAACCCATCAGCTTTAAAATAGCCTTTATTTATACATGATTTTTACAGACACACTCTTCACTCTAATCCAAAACTGTGGAGTGTACATGACCTTACTTCAAGTACACTCTCTCTCTTGTAACCAACCCTCTGCAGAGAAGCCTGACTTCTCCCAGTGTTCTCCATCTATCACTTGATCTGCCAGTTTCAGGCAAGTAATTCATCAATTGAGGCTCTCCGAAATTCTTACCCTCCTTGATAAATATCTACCATATCCAAGGTTTGTTTGACCTGTGAGATAAACAATTTATAAACATCTTGAAGAAATCAGGCAGAAAAAAAGAGCCATTTTACTAACATAAATTGATAGCGAACAAAATGTACATATATATATGTTGTGTATAAAATGGATAAAAACTTTCAGACAATACATATTCTCGCCATTGTAATGACATTTTCAATTACATTAACATCATTTTTTTATTTTGATGTGTTGTGTAAAAATGTCCATTGTTGACTTAATATTAATCACTTAATTATAACTCCAAAAAAACAACATTTGAGATTGGCCACTCAGATTATGTAAAAAAAACATTAAAAAATCAATTTTTTTATAAGGACCAAATAGCTTTCATGCTTATTTCCTGACCTGATTCCACAAATTAAAGAAATAAAAAAATATGCATAGTAAAAGAACAACTATCAAATAAAGCGTTACAATCTAATGACCATGACATATAAAATTATAGAAGCATAAACACAAACAGCAAGTCATTTCAAAACAACATCACTGATAGCTGTGATTTCAAAGAGCATCATCTTTTCATATTGATCACTTGACTCTTCTCCTGCCAGCTCTAGCAATGAACCATTGTACTGGTTAGGTATATGATAACAACAAAGATTATAGGTAAGCTAAACATGTGTATTGCTAAAGGACCTGCTGCAAATGTTACGAGGAGATGTCCCATTAGGATCTACACAAATTGACACAAGTCGGATCATTTCAGATTTTGCTCATTGCTAAGCAGGTGAAAGGCCATCATCCTGTCCCATTCAGCATCCCCTATTCAACAGTGTGCATTATTTCCCATCATTACACTTACCATGCATGCCAGCATCCATCAGCCAGACCCATCCATCCATTTCTAACATCACCATAGCACAGACAACATGCAGTCATAGATGCAATCTCAGCTCAATTATATCTCAGATACTATCACAACTCTATCTGAACTCTAAAAATAAACACAAGCAAGCTGAATTGGTTTCAATCAGAAATATCTGTAATAGATCATTTAGAACTACTGTATAGCTAGCCTGTCGTTTAGATCATTTCATTTATCTTTATAATGAAATGAAGATGTAAATGAAAGCAATAAGTAGGAAAAACATACTTGTTTAAACTAATATCTGTATGGAATAAACATGTACGGATTAAAAATACTTTGACACCAAGAGAGCCATGATGACCCTAAATCGCTCACCTTGAAGGCATGGGCTTATAGAAGGCTCATGTAAGCAAACATTCTGGCCAAGTTTGGTGAAGATTGGGCAATAAATGTGGCCTCTTGCATGTTCACAAGGTCGTTTTTAGATTTGACCAAGTGACCTGCTTTTTGACCCCACATGTCCCAGTCATGAATTCCTCTTTCTTGCAGACAAACATAATGACCAAGTTTAGTGAAGATTGGGCCATAGATGTGGCCTCTACCATGTTCAAAATGTTTTTCTAAGATTTGACCTAGTGACCTAGTTTTTGACTCTTCATGACTTATTAACGAATTCATGCAAACATTCCGTCAATGTCATCCTTAAATGGTTTTGTTTAGCCTCGTTTTTCACCCATAGGCATATGTCGAGCACTCTATGTCGTAAAGATTATAGTATGACTAGTCAGTGATTTCATTTTGCTAAATTTACCGCAGATTACAGTTTTTTTAATTTTTAAGAGACATAAAAAAGAAAGATATCATTTTGAGTGTATTACATGCCATTTACAGAACTGTTTACAGTTATAACCATAGTTCTTGACACATGACCCAGTAATGACTCATCCAAGATTTCTTGCAAACAATCTTTTCTGAGAAAATTTGGTGAAGACTAGATGAAAACTATAGCCTCTAGCGTGTTCACAAGCATACTGCTGGTGCTGCATGCCACACAAAGACAAAGGGGTATCAGAAAAGTTCACCTAGAGCATGTTGCCCTCAGGTGAGATAAAAAGATTGTGTTGATTTTGACGCATATACATATGTTTATATTCTCAGTTTCATAATATTTGCTTTTTAACTTTTATGATGACTAAAGTGAAATAATTTTTTAACTGATTACACTATTATATTTATTAAGATATGAAAAATGTGTTAACAAAAACATTGGAACCAGAGTATGCTTCATAAAGTAATTTTGGACACAGGAATTGTCTTAATTAGACAATGCATCTGGTTATTAAACTATTGGACAGAATACTAAATGAATTCAGGGTAAGTTACTTTCCTGAAAAAAGTAAGTCTGGTGAATAGATGGAAGGAAAGTAGAATTTTTGGTTTTCAATCATTTTAATTTTTTTGAACATTTTGGTTTATCAGAATTGAAGTAAGTTATTGTGTCTGAAGTGATACTCTGACAAATACTGGAGAGATCACAATGACAAAGCTTAGCAGGTGGTAGGATATGAAGTGATGATTCTCTTCACACTTCAGAAACCCCTGACAGAGATTGACAGAACCAGCTTCCTTCATGCAACACACCCTGACACACCTAAGAGTGGTAAAAATAATGTTTCCTCCACTGACAGTGAGGCATGATACTAAGAAATAAATACTTGTAATTATGTTTTATGTCAGCCAAATTACAAGGAAACTGCTTGTAGTGACATTTAATCCCTTAATTTACTTTAAAGTGGACATAGATTTCTCTTGTATAAATAACAATATGTTTGTATTAAAATACCCCCAATCAGTTAAGTAAATCTGCTGCCAGCATGCTCCATTTTTCTCAGTGCTGGATAAAATCAAATCTTTACTATTTGTATAGTAAAGATGTGAGCCATTTTGTAAAAAGATATGACAGCAAGCTTTCCTCTGTCTACAATTGTCTTACCATTGTGTCAACTGTTCAAGGGAAACTGACTTTACTGAAAAAATAGACAGTAATCAGCCCTTTTTGGGGGTTTGGGGGGAAAGCTGGTGGGTCCTTTTAAGAGGGGAATATTTTCAGATGGTTGTAATTTAGCTAATGACGAATATATAAACAGACAAGAAACATGGCCATGCCACGAAACCAGGTTTTCAAAGATTTAACAATTTAACACAAATTATTCAGCAAAAACTTTTTTCTATTTTCAGTAACAACAACCTTGACCTGACTGACCCCAAATCCAATCCCAAGCTAGGTCTTCATGCAAGCTTGCTATATCCAAAGTTTCAGCAGGATTGGTTTATTCAAACTGAAGTTATTGACTGGAAACTGTTTTTCTATTTTTAGTAACAGTGACCTTGACCTAGACCAGACTGGTCCTCCAAATCCAGTCCCTAGCTAGGTCTTAATGAAAGCTTGCTGTGTTAAAAGTTTTAATTGATTGATTTATCCAGACTGAAGTTATTGACTGGAAACTGTTTATCTAACTTTAGTAAGTAACCTCGACCCGACTGGCCCCAAATCCAATCCCAAGCTAGGTCTTTATGCAAGCTTGCTATATTCAAATTTTCAGCAAGATTGGTTTATCCAAACTGAAGTTACTGACCAGAAACCCTCTGTTTGATGCCACCCACCTGCCCGCCATACCCTAATCTACTAACCAAGATTTTCATTGAAAACCTGGTTAAAAACACAAATACTTTTGCCTGACACTACAAGCCACCTTGTGTTTCACTTAACATGTTACATACCTGACAATGTCTTGTTTTTGTGGCCGATCCATTTAGTATGAAATTTTTAAAAAATGAAAATCGATTTTTGACAGGGAAATTTTGAGATTTAAGTGGGGTAAAATATATACTTTTCTTATGGGGATTGGGGCTGAATTTCGGCCCCAAAAATGGGAAAAACAAAGGCCCGGTAATGAGGAAAAAGACCTTAGTTGAAAGGGACGTTATGATGCCAAAATGAATTTCAGAGTTACCTGCCCTATTGTCTTGAGTTCGGCTTTTAATAGTGAATAAATATTTCAATGTTGAAGTAAATGTGTTTGATTGCTTTAGATAAATGTATCTTAACAAACACTTAAACCAGCACAGAAAAGTCCAAGTTTAAAAAGGGGAATAATTAATCTTTGGGTTACCTGTTTTATTTAATTCTTCTTTTTTTGATGGTGAACACAGATATTGCAAGCTTGAAGGGAACATATTTGCAGGTTTTCAAAAAAAGATCTAAGCAGAAATCTTCTCCAGCATCGATGCCAAAGCCAGAGAGAGTCATTATACAAGCAATACTTTTTTCCTTTTAAAAATAGGAGTAAAAAATCAAAATTTAGGTGCAGCACAATAATTATGTCTGGATGTTAACTGAAATCAATCAGGCATCTTTTTTCTTTTTAATGTAGCTCTAAATAAAAGATATAGTCCAAAAATTTAGTTGGTTTGTACAAGTGCTGCTTAACTCAAGCTTAGCATTTATTTCTAAGCATTTCTTTAGCATTTTTATTTATTTATTTATTCATAATGAAATAAATTGATGACTCCACAACTGGGAGTTCCTTGCATAATTTATCTATCAACAATTCTACCTGGCTTGATCTCTTTGTACACCACCACTCTCTAGTTTACCTATAATAATCGATGGGGATTTGCAAGGGACAAAACCTTAATATTCACTAGCATCTGGTGCTGAACAGGTACAAGTAGTCAATATTTGATGTAAATGTGTCTGCAGCAAGTGGTCCTGCTGTAGACACACCTGAACAACTAGTTGTGTCTTGCTTTTTATAGGCTGTAAATTATCATTACCAGCATGTGCAAAGCATGGTTGACCTTGTGTAAAAACTATCTGTCATGAACATCAAGAAAATATTTTATGAAATATTAAACATTTATGAAGTTGTTTTTCTTTGCTAAATGTGTATAAGCAATTGTGACATAAGTGAGGCATTTACGATAAAGTCAAAGGTAAAACATATATTAAACAAAAGGGCCATGATGGCCCTTAATCGCTCACCTGATGACACAGGCTTTTAGTAGGCTCAAATCTGGCATCAATTAATAAAGTTATTTACTTTAGAAATCTTTGGTGAAGATTGGACCATTAGTGTAGCCACTGGGTTGATAACATTTTCTAGAATTTAACCAAGTTACCTACTGAATCCACATGACTCACTTCAAAACATATGTAAAATTTCATACTGGCAAATATGCTGGTCAAGTTTAGTGAAGACTGGGCCATCAATGTAGCCTCTGAAGTGTTTCCACAAGGTTTTTCTAAAATGCAACCTAGTGACCTACTTTTTGACCCCACATGACCTAATAATGAACTCATCCAGGATTTCATGTAGACAAACATTCTGACCAAGTTTGATGAAGACTGGCCTATAAATGGGGCCTCTAGCGTCTTTACAAGCTTTTTCTAAGATTTGACCTAGTGACCTACTTCTTGGCCCCACGTGACCCAGTTACGAACTCATCCAGGATTTTATGCAGACAAACATTTTGACCAAGTTTGGTGAAGACTGAGCTATAACTGTGGCCTCTAGTGTGTTCACAAGCTTTTTCCTAAAATTTGACCTAGTGACCTACTTTTTGACCCCACGTGACCCAGTTACGACCTCATCCAGGATTTTATGCAGGCAAATATTGTGACCAATGTTGGTGAAGATTGGGCTATAAATGAGGTCTCTAGTGTGTTCACAAGCTTTTTTAAGATTTGACCTAGTGACCTACTTTTTGACCCCACGTGACCCAATAACAAACTCATCCAAGACTTCATGTAGACAAACATTCTGACCAAGTTTCGTGAAGATTGGGCTATAAATGTGGTCTCTAGTGGGTTGACAAGCTTTTTCTAAGATTTTACCTAGTGACCTACTTTTTGACCCCACGTGACCCAATAACAAACTCATCCAAGACTTCTTGTAGACAAACATTCTGACCAAGTTTCGTGAAGATTGGGCTAGTGTGTTCACAAGCTTTTTCTAAAATTTGACCTAGTGACCTACTTTTTGACCCCACCTGATCCAGTTACGAACTCATCCAAGATTTTATGCAGACAAACATTCTGACTAAGTTTGGTGAAGATTGAGCTATAAATGTGGTCTCTAGTGTATTCACAATTCTTTCCTAAAATTTGACCTAGTGACCTCCTTTTTGACCCCAGGTGACCCAATAATGAACTCATCCAAGATTGTATGCAGGCAAATATTCTGACCTAGTTTGATGAAGATTGGATAAAAATTGTGGCCTCTAGTGTGTTCACAAGCTAAAATGTTGACGGCGAACGACGGGGGATGAACGAAGCGGTATCACAAAAGCTCCCATTGAGCACATTGTACTCAGGTGAGCTAAAAATTGTAATAAAAATTGTAATAAAAACTTAACATGCTTTTATGTTAAAGAGAAGAAGACAGATAAACATTTCAACTTCCTTATATTTTCTTGTTCATTTAATCAAGGTCGCACAAAACATGTGTATGCACTGACATATGAGACACTAGTACACACACTATAATAGACAACTGATTTTCATCTATGCATTATTACATATAGTGTTGACGACACAATAATTTTCCATCACTAATGGCAACAAAGTATATGGAAGGAAGAACAGGTGGTTAAATCATCAGTTTGGGGCCTTCATCTGTAAAATGTGACACAACAAAATAAAAGTGCCAATTATTTCACATTTGTACAAAAGTACATCATTTTTTAAACCACCTTTACATGTAAAATAATTAAGGGGAGAATAATACTTCAAAGTACAGATTTGCCAAATGACAGTCTTCTTGAAAAAATATGATAGATGCACATAACATTTTTTTTAGATTAGCACACCTGGGTGGCACCTAGCTCTAAGGTCTTGATGTATAATACACAAAAGACTGTACTGACATAATTGGGGTCATTATGCCAACTTCTAGCATTTTTCAGAAGACCCCAAGGCATATACCAGGGTTATATAAGGGGTGCACCATCAGCTGCTAGGGTAGACAGCCAGGAATGTTTTCCCCTCTCACTAACATTAAAACTGATACAGTAAGGGGCTTAGCCTGGTCAACAAACAAGATCCAGTCAGACTAATTGCAACAGAAAGGAAACCTTTATATTAGGGTTATAAGAAAAAAAGCTGCACCTTTAGATAGCAATATGCACAATGTTGCATTTCATCACCATTTTCAAAGATTTAAGAAATGTAAACAAGTCATTTTCTGCATCTTCTTTGAATGAAAGGTAAGAGTATCGATTGTATTTTACAAGTTTTAAAAATATATTAGCTAATTCTTTTCTACTATCTCACTAAAATGAAAATATTCTTGCATTTTAACATTATTTGAATGGTAGGGCACAGAATCAATAAAACAATGATATAAATTATTTAAAAATCTTTTCACATATATGCAATCATAAAAATAGAATTTACTTAAGAAAATTATTCAAATTGTTTAGTATTTATGGTGGTTAAACAAAAAATTAACCTCCAACAGGATGGGTCATGTTCGGTTAATTTTTCAAGTATGGAAGCCTATTGGGGACTTCATAATACAATGTCATTATACAAAACTGATAATAATTCATATTCTATATATTTTTTCAAGATATTGTACAGATTTCAAATATTTTTCTTTATATAAATTAGAGGTTTAATCCAAGTTTGGTTCTTTCACTCAAATGCTTGATGGCCACGGGACATTCCATGGGATGGTATGCCTGCACATTACCAGGTTCCAATGTCAGCTTACCAATTCCTAGGCCACAAATTTCCATTAGTGAACTGTCAGAGATTGGAAAAGTTACACTGAGGTATTTCTGAGAACATAATTCTACTGAAGAGAAGGCAAACTTTATAGACCTTGATGAGAACAGCCAACTAGCCAGAGATGACAAGGATGATGACCTCTTCGATATGTTTTCAAAAGTAATTTGGCCTCTGAAAGAACACTGTCTGACCTGGTCTGTTTTTTTTTCAGCCACAAAGAAGAAAATGACACAGGAAAGGCATCAGTTACATTTCTCCCCATGATCGACATGAGCCCCAGTGACCTAACCTGCATAAACTCAACTTTACACTTCGTGTGCCAGCAATCTAGCAAATATGGGATAATACCTGTCCTGACCTTTGATCAGCCATTGTATCAGAAAGCTACACAGATAGTTGCCATGTCTGAGGTGTCAAGTTCACTGAACAAGATTGTTCTAAGACTTGGCGCATCTCACACACAGATGAGCTTTCTTGGGACCATTGGCCACATCATGTCAGGTTCTGGTCTTCAAGAAATACTCCAAATAGTACATGTATATGCTCCAAATGCCATCACGCATATAATGTCAGAAGAATCTGTTTCCCATGCTACCAGAGGCCATTTTCTTGTAGATACTGCCCTACATGCACTGTTGTAATCGAAGATATGCCCAAATGCAATACCAGAATAAGTTTCTGAAGTCAATAAGGGATCTGATGCCGATTTTAGTTGACAGCAACCATGTTCTCAATCTCGACAGATTAACACATTTAACAATATTGTACAAACAACTAGAAGTGAGGAAAATCTCCAAAAAAGACATATGCACGGATGAAAATCTGAAAGAAGTGGCCAAAAAAATCATAGAACTTAACGAAAAGCTGAGTAATCACAGATCAGCTGCACTATGATTGCAATTTTACAGCAGTTCAAATAAGCAAAAAGAACAGGTGATTGGGTTGGACATCTCAAATCTCTACAAAAAATGCTACCATACTTTGCTGCTTCCAGGCATCATCTCTACCTAAGGTCAAATTACAACTTTTTGCAAAAATGATGAGGCTAGAAAATGAGCATCTAGATATTTACCAGCAGTTTCTACATGGAAACCACACTGTGTCACACTGAAAAGCACTGGGGAGGACTATGATGCGATTACCACTGGTGGGTTAACACGAGGAAGAGGGATGGCTGAATCTCAGCTAACACTGTTGCTACTCTCTATGCCAGCATGTGCTGAGATGAACAATTCAATGCAAGAATTCAGTGACATGAATATGCAACTAGTGAACAACACCAAGAAGTATCAATATCACTCAGAAACAGAGATACTAATGATTTGAAACAAGTATTTCTGTCCCTACAAAGTCGATCACCTTTTGATGATAAAGATACATCTCTTGGTAATATAGAAACTGGAGTTACATCAGGCACAAGAGTCAATGTTGATGTGGTGTTTGACATCGGGAAGACAATTTTCCGAAACATGATAGGCCAACAAGTTGACAAATACACATTTAAGAGGAAAGAGGAAAGATCAAATTGTGTCACTTAGTATAAACAATGCTATGAAAGTAAACAAAGAAACAGCAAACATCGACCCACAATAACTCTTCCAGAGACTCATAACAGTTGCCATTAGGTGTGATGAAGACATCTCAACTATTTTCAAGTATGAAATGAGCACACATCCATCTTTACTTTTTGACAATACAGGTATGCCTAGGACTAGATGAATAAGGACAAGAATTAATGCAAGAAACAGATGCAGTATCGTATGTTATTGATGGTGGTTCATTGTTGCAGAAAATTTCTTGGCAGAAAGATGGAACATTTGGCAGCATATGTGAACAGTACTTTTGATACTTGACCACCAGGTATTCTAAGAGGCATCGTAGGCACAAAAGTTAGATTCACAAAAGACACACCTATTCGTCAAAGCAAAGACGTCATTTTGAAGAACATTGAAAACTAACAAAACTTCATAAGGTTGCTTGCAACCTCCTTGTCAGAGAGAGGCATAACTGTGACGCATGCAGAAAACAATGCTGATGTGTTGATTGTTCAGACAGCAGTTTAGCATTCCTCAAAAATGACAACATGTGTGATTGGAGAAGATACAGATCTTCTAGTTCTTCTGTGCTACATGTACCATGCAAAATTGGATTCAAAGAAGATATTTCTTAGGTCTGATGCAAAGCAAACAAAACCAAAACATTTGTGGGACATCCATAAAACACAGTTATTGCTTACACCAACTGTCTGTGAACTAAACCATTTCTACATTCATTGACTGCATGCAACACAACCTCCAAAATCTAGCGAGTAATTAAACCTGCGACACTCAAACAGTTGTGTACAAACAAAACATTTCAAGAGGTTACCAGATTGTTTATTACAAGTCAGTCAAGGCAAGAAGTAGTTATACAGGGTGAAAAGGCTGTTGCATTGCTTTTGGGTAGAGATCCATGTTAAAACTTGGATGCTTTACGTTTTCAAAAGTTTTCTTCAAGAGTAATGACAAGCACTTCATGCAAACAAGTCCACACATTACCACCGACATCTGCTGCAACAGCCTTCCACAGCCTCCATGTCTATCTTCAACTTCACTTTTGGACAGGCGAGACTACCCTGAAACCTCAAGACTGGGGATGGCAGTTGAAGGATGGTGCCTACATTTCTGTAAGTGACTGCTTCAAAATCAGGCCCAGTACCTTCTATGAAAAGCATGCCCAAAATTTCTTTTTCATGCTTCATGTTCTAAAAATTGAAGTCTAGTTATTAAAATCATAGCAGCTAGATTGGTACTGTTAGAGCCCGACATCTATGATCATTCTTACACTTTTTAAAAAACTATAAGAAAGTCAATATGCTGAATAATTGATGTGCACCTATGCCCTCCATCCTATTGATTGAATCATACTGTTGTGTCGACAAATGAAACAGAATATGGCAGATTGTCTCTGCCCTTTAGGTCCAATACAACAGAGGTGCTAAGACAAGATGTATAGAAAACTAATATTTTTAAAGTCTACTCAACTTGTAGATGTTTGGTCCAAATGGGCAAAATGACAGACATTATTTAAATATATTATTAATAGTGTAGTTAAAATGTTCCCATCTAGCTGTATAAGGAATTAAAGAAGAAAATGTTATTTAAGGATGTAATAAACCATGCATCATTTCATTAACATAAGTTACAATATCACACACGTGTATGAAGTCTCAATTTAACCACAAATGTCTTTTTTTTTTCCTTAATGAGTCATTGTGAACATGACAATGACAAAAAGAGCATTTTTTTCTTTCTTATATACTTCTCACTAACACAATAACAGCAGACCCACTTGCTGAACCATTTCTCAGCTGAGATCGATTAAGCTCAACATTTGACTGCTGAGTTTTTGGGAGGAGAAAGTTGAATTTTGGAAGCACACAGGACTGACCCAGCACAAATCTGTATGCTTAGGAGACTTAACTTTTGAATGTGTTGTACATTTGATATTCTGTGGAATAATTTGACCATTGTTTGCAAACATGTAAACTCTTACAGGGTAAAACTTCGCTTCTGATCGCTTTGAATACATATTGTTATGCTTCAATGTAAATGTAACGTAGGGAGAAAAATGTGCATCCGGTCCGGGACTCTAACCCAGGACCCTTATCTGACAGTGGGCATGCTCCTCCAAACTGAGCTAACCAGACCGCTTACATATATTCTCCCTATCGCCCAGCTACATACACACATGCAGAACATCTAAGTAGAACTACTACTGACACAGAAAAGTTTTCTGTCCTAATGGGACTCAAAGTCATGCATTCAATTGGAGACTAATCACTCAGTCACAGCATGTTGAAAAAGAAAGTTCAGTTTTTACATCACAGCAATCACAGCTGGTATATTAACCTCTACCCCATGATTTTCAGCTGCCATGGCAATCGTCAAAACTACCTCCACTATTCAAGTGGGATTGGCTTGTGAAATTATTTTAAATAAGGATAATAATGCAAACACACAAATTAAAATATCATTAAATATAATTCAGCACCTCATTCCATGAGTTGGAATACCTGATGTGGTTAAAACTTAAGTCTAAAGGAATCTTAAGACTTAAGATGTAAGAACACTTAAGACTGAAGACTCTTTAGGAAACTTAACATTAAAAACTTAAGAAAACTTATGTTTAAGACTTAAGAACTCTTAAGACTAAAGACTTCAGAAAACTTAGGACTAAAAATAACAACTAATGACTTATGAAAACTAAAGACTAAAGACTTCATACAACTTAAGACTATGACTTAGGAATAAGGCTTAAGATTAAAAATTAAAGATACTAGGGTGTGTAGTGTTGTGCCACCCATAATGCCTGGATGGTGCTTCAATGGCCAAAATAGTGCCACTGCAATGTATTTCAAAAATAAGTACTTAACTTACATATGCATAATTTTTGTTCTATACTTACTCAATGAAAGGAAAAACCTACCTGTTTGTATGCTCTTGTATCAAAGAATGTGTTTTTCATTTCATTCTTTTTATCCTTCCTTTTTTCTTTTTTATTCCTCCTTACTTGTACACTTGTAACAGTTTTCAACATATCTAATTTTCAAACAGTTGCTATTAAAGTCCATTATGCCAAGTCTAGTACTCGGCTTTATTTGATTTCTTCGTTCTAAATGTCTGCAAAATGTTGAAGACCTTGAAAATTTCAACCGCAATAGCAATCAGCATCCCTGTTGCACCTTGTCAACATGCGATGCACATAAGCTTTTACCTAAACTAGTCTCCGATATATAACTGCATGCAGCCACATGACTGAATGCTGTCTCCAGATTGTTTTTCATCCATGTTGCTTTTATCTCATGTCTTACAATATCTTTAAAAAAGAACTTCTCTGAAAAATCAAACAATTATAAACCACATACTCCACTGTATATACTGGTAGATACAAATCATGTAGTCCAACAAACTAAACATAAACATAGTTTACAAGACATTGAGATTAATTAATTATACTGCAATATAAGAATGTTGGCAGCATCAAGAAGTAGGAGAAAGCTTCTGGAATGCTTAATGCCCCCTTCTGCTAAGTTTGATATTAATCCACAATAATGTAATTGTTATGAATTTAGAGGCTCTGCCACAAATAGTGTAGATCCTGATCA
Organism: Sinonovacula constricta; assembly: GCA_007844125.1. NCBI lineage: Eukaryota > Metazoa > Mollusca > Bivalvia > Cardiida > Solecurtidae > Sinonovacula > Sinonovacula constricta. Next base: position 56,490,914 of record CM017555.1, read on the forward strand.
GATTGGATTTACCTGCATACTTCATCAACTTAGGCTTAGCATGGTAAGATCATATCTTCAAGATAAACTTGGCAGCGAACATAAGTTGTTGTGAAAATGTAATCCAGTGTAGGTGTCACAATGGCAAAAACTGTTACTAGATTTACAATAGAAAGCATCTTTCTAGCAGATAGTTTTCACAAACTTTATTGTGTTTCAAGCTATTTCATCTTGTTTACCTGAAAATTGTACATCATCCATCCAACAATCAATGTGGGTATGTTAACACATTTAACAGACTCTTTGAACAGATTTATAAACCAGGTTCATCATAGAAACGAACATAGGTACTTAGTTGAGTAGTCACATCCAGAAACAAATACAGTTTTATTCTCAGAACCAGGTACATGAAATCATTTGTAGATGAAGGGCTGCATAGAAATGAATGATTTTATAATAATAATAATAATAATAATAATAACAATAATTACTATTATTATCATAAAATAGTAACAGTAATTATGATGATAATGATGATGACACCACAAATCCCCTTAACAAGAAACTTTCACTATATGATATCACTGATATGCAAATAGAGAAACACTAATAGTCCCATTTAAAGAAAGCCTTAAATAACAGTGAAGGTATAGCTGGGTAGCAGTCTGTAATGAGCGTGGAACACAGTACAAGAGGATGTGTGTTAGGTTGCTAGAAGAGACAGAATGAAGTACTTTTTATTACTTTTTCTGTTGAAATGTTATCTACATGCCAATTTTACTTTTAAGAATTACAATTGAAACATTTGTGACATTAATGTGTATAACAAACATATTCTGTCTTTTTTCAAAATCTGACAATTGGCATAATGCACACAAAAAACAGTACACAATCACTTTCAGCCCTATCCCCACCCCAAAAAGGATCGACAACTTCTTAACAAGATAAAGCCATTCTCTTCTTTCATACATGAAATTTATACTTTAAATGACAGCATAGGTATTGTTTTTTGCAGAAACTCATTGCTAAGAAATATGTGAATATTTAGGTTATTCATTCCTGACTGGCAGAGGTAAGACACTCCACACCTATCGATTATGGCAGTTTAACCAGCACAGATCAATAATGAATCGCCACGGTAGCATTATAATTATACTGATTATTGTGGAGACAGTATTGTTAATATTTTATATTTAATTAAAAAAATGTATTAAGTAAGAGAAACAATACTGAACCATATGTCCTTTCATCTTCCCAAAAATATTTAATACCTATCAAGACAGTTATTCACACTTTGTTTGCTGTTTGTCAATTAAGGGACTGATTCCTGTTAATTATCACCGAATAATTCTTTTAATCAGAAAGGAATGTTTGCAGATGTCAATTAAAGGGCTGGTTATTATGGTTAAACGTTTGTTAAACGTTTGTTATGTTTGCAGACTGTCAATTTAGTCACTTTGGTTATCACAATAAAGCATTTGTTATGTTTGCACTTTGTCAGTTAGATGACTTTGGTTACCATTATTAAACATTTGATTGTAAACATATCAATTTGAGTGAAGTATCATGATTTCATATAAACTAACAGACATTTTCATCAGCATCACATATTCAGAGAATGCCATCTCCTCAGTGCATCTTCTGTTTGAGAAGTATCTACAAGAATTTGCATGCTGTAACATGCTATACATGTCACAGATGGCATGGAAACACAAGTACAGAGGCATGTCTTATGAGCATTGTACAAAATAACTATTTAAAAACTGCTTGTGATCAATATTGATGTTTTCATTCATGTTCACTTAATTCATTCAGTAATTCATGTTATTCTTATCATATTGTGATTATATTTAATTCATGTTGTGATGTTTTGTATTTTTTATTATTATTAAACATTGAATAAAGAATAAAAATATACATTACAATGTAAGAGAGAGAGAGAGAGAGAGAGAGAGAGAGAGAGAGAGAGAGAGAGAGAGCTGGTACATGCGACTTATTTCTAATCAGTTCCTTCATTCCTTCATGATCCTTGGTCTGTATTTTTTAAACAAGTAATGCTGATTTCTTGTTGAAATGAGACTGTTGCACCCCATGATTTGGCTAAGTACCAGCATTGAGTACATGTAGTCCAATGTCACAAGACGTTAGGACAAGTACTGTAATATATAGTCGGCTAAGAGATGATTTTTCCGTTTAAATGGTATGGCCCTGTGGATCTTATACAGTAGCCTAGCTACTGGTATTTTCATTTCTGAGTTAGCACATACTCAGTACACTTACCTTGGACATCTTCTAGTGCCATGAAGTGTTCTTAGTATTTAGGTGTGGTTTTGTAAGCTTTTAATAAACTATACAGGGTAATACCATACTTAAATTTCCTGTTTATTTTTCAGTTTCCCAAACAAAGACAAGTCGCCTGAACGGCAGAGCAAGTGGATTGGTTGTAAAAGGGCTGATGCTACACCTTTCAAACATGCGCTTTTCTGCAGCCAGCACTTCACTGAAGACGTTATTGACCGCACTGGCCAGATAACGAGAATGCGGGGTGGAACCGTCCCAACAACTGTTGACCTTCCAGTACATCTTCAGGTATTTTATACTATATAAATTTATTTAATTACTGCATTATTGTGACGGTAAGCAAAATTTGTTGATTGTCTTATACCATTTGAAAATACCATTTGTTATCATTGAAGAAGAAAAATTCCTTGAAATTAATACTCTATGGAAAATACTTTTAAATAATCAGCTCAGAAATGAGTTAAATATCCATGGCAGCTGAAAATAAACATAATAAAACACCCAGAGACAGTTACTGTATAACATGTTTATGTATATTATTGACCTAATTATCTTTGTAATTAATTGTAAGTATTATTTATTTTGCAGAAGAAAATGGTTCCTCGCAATACTCTGACGTCACTGAAATTTGAGACAGAAGGGAAAAAATTGAGACAGAAGGGAAAACCATGCGACATAACTCAAACAAATCAGTTAAAGTCTCCAGGACTCATTCTGAGCATAGACATTGTAAAATATTTATTATAAAACTCTAATGATTGCTTCATTAAGCATAAATGAACTTGATATTTCATATGCTAGTTTGGAAGAATTATGCAAACACAAACTCTACACATTTTGTGAAAATCAGTTCTTGTTCATGTGATAGAAAAACACTTTGTTATGCATTTTTATCTACTTCACTGTCATAATACTTTTTCATGTTGCCCTTTCGTAGAAAAGCAAAGGGATCGCTTTGCCCCTTTATGTTAACTTTTTTATTCTGACCAAGGTGTTCAAAATAACACTCATCTACATGTTGTTAAATAGTCCGTTATAATTGAAATAAAAGAGAAAAATAACATAAACTCTAAATGCAGTATTGTCATCCTGTATAAAAATCATATAAGAGCGATACAGAAGAGAAAAATTCCCAATTTACATGTTGATCATTACATCAAGTCTAGATTCCAACTATGTACAGCATCATGTCAGATCAGGTAAAAATTAATTTAAATAATATGAATTACTACAGCAGAAACTGTGTTTTTTAATATTCTGAAGAAAAAAACTACATAAAACACGCAGTGTTTTCAGAAAATATTCTAGGATTTTCCTTGTATTATCATAGCGTATCTATAGACGCGCTAAATGAATATGCTCTCCAAGATGGCCGTCAATAGCGCGCGGGTTATAAATAGTGTGCCCAGTCTATCTTTTTATATGTCTTTGCTTTATACTGACAGATTACAAGTTTACAATGGAATTTTCTTTTTAATTCTATTAAGACCACTTTCTGCTCTGACTCAATGTAGTCTTAATAGCGAGTTGGTCTTAATAGTGAGTTGGTCTTTATAATGAGTTGGTCTTAATAGTGAGTTGGTCTTTATAGTGAGTTGGTCTTTATAGAGAGTTGGTCTTAATAGTGAGTTGGTCTTAATAGTGAGATAGTGGGTTAATCTTAATAGTGAGTTGGTCTTAATAGTGAGTAGGTCTTAATAGTGAGTTGGTCTTAATAGTGAGTTGGTCTTTATAGTGAGTTTGGTTGAGCATGTGAAAGTGTCCGCCTAATACATTAAAAAGGGACGTAAAACAAAAAACAAACACACACAATTCTTTTCATGACGTTTGTAAGTCATCTATGAAATAAAAATATTTAAACTCGTATAAATCACTGTTTAATGAAAATTACCTATAATAATCATTAATGTAATGAATAAACTGTGTAAATGTACAAGTCATTAGTTAGATATACTGTCCAATCTTGTGGATAAATTGTTTTTTATTCATTCTTTTATTGGTCCAAATTTTAAAGCACTTGTATGTTTCTCGGTTACTTCACGGTAAATAAGCACTTTATTAAGATCATGGCCTCGTGTGACCTGATGTCCTAGACTGTAAATTGAAAACACACATGAGGTCATTTTTTTTATGATTAGCAAGTGCACATCAAACCATTGGGTGACCTGTTTGGTTAAGAGATCGCAATTGAGGTCAGTGTTCATATAAGCAATACTCAATATGTACTAGTAGAACTGGTCATTATGCTGGATAAGCGGTGTGTCTTTTATCATGGTCAGGTTTCTCATAGAATAAAGAAACCAAATAATTTGTACTTATGAAAATTGGTCTTAATAGAAACATGGTTGCTTTAGTGGCATTGTCGTTTTGTGGCATTTTACTGTACATGTATAATCACTTTCAAACATATTTATTTAGGTCTGTATTTCATCAGTGTACCCAGTCTGGTGGTACATTTGATAGCTAGATCAAAAATGCCTAGTATTAATGCCTGTGAACATCTGTGTAACAAAGTTTTAAGTCAGTCAAAAGCCCCCAAAATATATTTTCTTAGATTCTAAGCTGCCAATAGACAAATGGGCATGTGATAATTTACATATGGTAGATAATTAAAGAAAATAACTTTTGTTACAATATAGCATGTAAACTCTTCATGGAAAATAACAAACAACATTGCAAGTTACTTCTTAATTCCAAGAAACAAACAACATAAAGCAAGAAGGAAAATATTAAAGATAAAAAGAAGTCTACTACAGAAGGCATGCAAACATCTGCAGAAGATAAATTTGAAAAAGCATTGGAAATACAGTCACTTTTTCATGATGATTTCCAATGTCATTAATAAATTGTCTCCTTTAGCAAATTATAGTTAACAGTGAAAGGCAACTACATGTATAAAAGTGAAGTTTAGATATAAAATGCACTGTGGGTTCCTTAAAGGAAGCAATGGCATAAAATGAAAATAATCATGTATACCAACTATTTAAGCTCTAGCTCTTGTGATTTCTGCAGGAAGATTTTCAAAGCTTTCCTATATTGCCATATTGGAAAATGGCCATGCTTTTTTACAGATCAAAATTCTTTGAACAGCCTTGATCTAGGGCCACTCAAGGAGCATGTACACCAAATATCAAGCTCTATATTACCTGGGCAGAAGCAAAAAGAGCAGCCATGAACCGACCCAGATGGAGAACTGTTGTGTATGCCCTTTGCCCCACAATGGGACAACAGGATTAGATCAGATAGATCCGTATATTGAAAATGGCCACACTCTAGGCAGCCATGTTTTTGACAGATAAAATCTTTTTAACAATCTTCATACCGAGCAACCCAAAGAACATGTACACCAAATATCAAGGCTCTAACTCTTGTAGTTTCTGACAAGAATTTTTTTTTTACATAGCCATATAGGGCAAATGACCATGCCCCTGGTGGCCATGTCTTTTTACAGATCAAAATTATTTGAACAATGTTAATACAGGGTCAACCAGGAACATATATTTAGGCAAATATCAATGCTCCAGCTCTTGTAGTTTCTGACTAGAAGATTTCTTAAGTTTTCCTATATAGCTTTATATGGAACATAGCCTGGCCTCTGGCACCCATAATGTTTGATGGATCACAATTCTTTGAAAATCTTTTCATTTCTCATATCTGCTGTAGCTTCTGAGAGAGATGGTTGAATTCTGCCCAGCGGTTTCAGATAAGATTCATTTGTGGGCGATCACATAACTCTCCCTGAGCGTAAAGCCCAGTTGAGCTAAAAAAGCAGGTGATGTTTTACCTTAATATGTAAGTCCTTGGCTGGTTTGACCCGGCTTCCCTCAGTGACAACAGGAACTGTTTTGATTGGCGGAGGAACAGTGTCTTTGCCAGCAGGTATGTATGTGATGGTAATACAGCGAGAGTGGCTTGACAACAAGGGTTGTAGGTCATGGATAGAGGTCACACGCTGACCCCCAGCCTCTAATAATATATCCCCTTGCAAAAGAACGTATAAGCCTAGTTATAGGATACTTTCTATTATTTTTATTATTTTATCAGTCAAATTAACCATTTTATTTACCATGTGGCCATTGGGTATATTCATCTATCCTTCAAAACTTTTAGAAAAAGATGACAGATAAACCCAAGATTTATTATACACCTGAGTAGACTAAAAAAATCCTCTTTATAGCTCAATAACATGGCAAGATGAATTTGAGATGAATTTGAACCAAAGACGACATAAGAAGGGCATTTACTTAGAAGTTAGTCAAGGGGACCAGACACTTATTGCAGAAAAAGAAATGCATTTGCATGGGGAAAGGGTATTACAAACTTCATCCAAAATAGAGAAAAGTCAAGTTCTGCAATTTTAGAGTAACTTTACTTTACATGAAGATCAGACTCAAAGGTTAACAGTTAAAACTCTTTATCTTATTTTGCTAATAAAACAGAAATGTATTAAATACATGAACAACTAAGTTATACCCTTTATGTGTGTTACTTTTTAATGTTTATCTTCTTAACCAATTATCAGAGATCTTGTTACCTTGTAATATCCCATTGAAATTAGGGTAGTAGAAGGTAACAGTCAGATTAAAAATCAAATCCAAATAAATATTTCAAAAGAGAGCCATAATGACCCTTAATCTCTCACCTGAAGACACCACCTTTTAGTAGGCTTATATCTGGCATTACGTGATTAAGAGTTATCTACTGTAGAAATCTTTGGTGAAGATGTGGGTTCTATCTGTTCACAGGTTTTTTCTTAGATTTTCCCTAGTGACCTACTTTTTAAGTTTACATCACCCAGTAACAAACTCATCCAAGATATCATGCATACAAACATTCTGACAAAGTTTGGTAAAGAAAGGGCCATAAATGTGGCCTCTAGCAAAAGTCTGTTAAAAACAGTAGCCATTGGTGTGTTTACAAGCAAATTATTGACGACTCACAACATACATCGCACAAAGGATGAAAAGCTCACCTTGAGCATGTTGTGTTCAGGTGTGATAAAAAAAAGAAGTGATTTTTCTTCTATAAAATGAAAAAGTAGCCTTCAAACTATTTCATTATTTTTTGTTCACAAATCATATGAATTCATGTTACCTGGACGTATCCCAGCAGCCTCAGCAGGTCCACCACTCTCAACTGCCTTTACTGTGACTTGCATATCATTATCCACATCCAGCCCCAGCCCCACAGCCTTGTTGCCCACAACATCGGTATGAAGCAGGCGCGAGACCACTCCCAGCGTTGGTGGAGAGGTGCGGCTGTGTCTCGCTAGTGTTTTCAGTGCATCAGCAGACATGTTGGTGACATCATGGTCATCTAATTGCAAAATTTGATCCCCAGGTAGTAGACCTGACCTGTACGCTGAACTACCTTGCTCCACAGATATGATAAAACATGGTCCTTGGCCAATGATCTCAAAACCAAATTGGTGTGGCCAATTTAATGCCTCACGAGAGAGCATTTTGGAGATGGTCATATTAAATGAATGATCTAATAATATAAATTAATCTTTGCTCCAATGTTTTATAACTTTGTTACTTCACATTTTTCTTCAAATTTCCAGTCAGCTGAAAAATGGCATAATCAGATGTTAACTTTAAGAAAAAGGCATAGAAGGGCTATACACATATACCGGTAAGAATAGAAGATGGCTGCATCTCAATTCACAATCACTCTTGTATTAAGTCTATATAGTGAACAGTCCATAAAATGACAAATTCTATAAAAATACATTCTAAACATCGTCTATGTTTATCTTGAGTGTTGTAGTTTTTTAGGCTGCATCTTGACATTTTTTCCTTAAATGTACTCTGTTTATAAAAAAAGTATTCAACATAAGAATATGGTTCCAAGATGTCTGCCGATTCATTGCAGAAAAAGCTCTTAAGCAGCGGATTAATATTTTTCTCAAGATTTGCTTTCAGCTGTTGGCTCCAAAATTATGCTTTATTTTGATATAATCCCTATAAGTTACTTTTTAAGGAATAGAGTACTAGCTACCAATAATGTCAAGGTGAAGGCTATTTTTTTCAAGATGGCCAACAGAGCAAAGAAGCAGGTATTAAGCAACATTTTGTGAAGAAGGTTAATAAACATATTACTTAGAATATAGAATAGTCAGAATCTTGGTGATACATGTACAAAAATAAATTTCTTGTATTTTGTATACTTTTTATCAGTTGCCTGGATATTATGTTGCTTTAAGAAAAGTATGGAAGTCAAGTATTAAATCCAATATAAATTTCCTTTTCAGTAAGCAGTTTCATCACAAGTACAACATTAAGCTTTAAGAATATACAATCTAATTAATGATTAAAACACTGGTATCACTTATTTAAATTAAAAACTATTTGCTTTAACTTATGATATAGATAGCAAGAATTGGCATTGGATGAATAAATCTGTTATGTTTAGAAACTTAAGGGCATCAACATGAACATCAAGGCATTCAGTAGATTCTTAATACTCAAGGGTCATAACCTCTTAGTCAAAAATGTCAAGGGTCACTGTTACATATACATATACCTGTACCTCACATACTACAGTGGACAAAAGGTAGAGAAAGATACACACAAAGGGTACATCAGCTGAAAAATTGTCTTTGCTTCTCTGTCCTTTAATATCTCATTTGACTTGTTAAAAAAACACCCATAGCATTAAAACCTGATCGATCATGAGATTTCAAGAAAAAAAAAAACATGATATACAACAGCAGATGTTTCACCCGCAACACGCGGGTCGTTATCGGCAATTTCTGTAGAACTTCGTACCTGTTACATCAATGACAGTCCCGGGTGAAACTGGTCACATATCCACCATATTTGTTTACAGTACATGTAGTTATATGGCGCTTTTGAGCTTCTGAAAAAAATGAAATAAAAAACAAATAAGGGGATGTCGCTGCGTTGTGGGTTGGTATTTCTAAAGGATAAGTACGGTATCTCTGGAGCCTATTTTATTAAGAAACAGTGACAGGCTTAAAGATGTAAGGGAGGGATTATATCCACCACTATCATTAGCTGATGGTAGCGGAGGTGGGGAAGGGGGTTATTATCCCTTATGATTTTTTCATTGGAGATGCATTACCTAGATATTTTTCACAAAATATACAGGTTTTATAATGGTGCTTCAATTACCCAATCACCCTAGTCTGGCTTTTATTTTATTGTTTTCTCACAGGCTAGAAATGGTCTCAGCACTCTGCAATGAATTTGATAAGTAGATCTTCTCAACAAAAGTAGTTACATAATACTATATCTTATATGTACCGGTATATGATCAAAATTCAATTGTTCAACTTCAACATGGCATCTAGAAATAAATACTATTAGTATGAAACAGAGTGCAATTAGAAAAACTGGAATCCTTTGTACAAGTGTGAACTGTATCTTTCACAAATTCTGCTGATAACACAGGCAGGTAGCACAACTCTGATGCCCTTTCCCAGAAATCCCCAATAACATTGAACAAACTGTCAGAGCTGGTAAATAAAACAATTTAGTCGTAACGTTATTGTAAAACTCATCATAGACTACAACCAAAGAAATAAATCCACACAATTTTATTATTTTACCCTTTGATGTTATAGATATTTACTGTATCAATAATCTTTAATTAGAATTTACAGATTCTTGAAAAATGTGTTAATTAACACATAAACATTTGTAATGTTAACATGAACACCTGCAATTAGATGTAACTGCACAATAGAAACAGACAAACTTCTTAATTGGTATCTAGATAATTAACTGACACCTGCGCGTAAATGCAAAAGCACAATAAAAACAAACATAACTTGTTAATTGATTAAAAAACTGACACCAGCAAGTAAATGCATCTGCACAATCACAGAGGACATATTTTGTTAATTTGCATAACCCTCCATGGTCTATCGTGCATCGTCCAGTGATCAGCTCACCTACCATGTGTTAGTTATCATACAGACAACATTACATTAACAGGTGTAAGAATCACTATGGCAACCAAAAATGTTTTTACTCCACTAAACAAATTGTACTTTTTCTTTTCCAAGTGAAAATCATGATTGACTGTTAAAAAAAAAATTACCGATAAATTGTTAGTATCTCTAATGTAGATATATCAGATTTCTACTTCACAACTTTTTGATAAAACAACTACCCCGATAGATATAGATTATGAATAATAGTCAGTTAATACAATTTTTCATGGGCCCAACAAGTAATAAAAATAGCATACTGTCATTGATGTCACATGGCACACTTTTATTCCAATAATTAATTAGGCTGTTTCCAGGGATTAACTTGGTAGTTTCCATTCCTGAGTGTTAAAATGAACATTTAACACCTTATTTTACATGCAAACTGTTGCCAACATTAGCTCAGACAAGGTTTTTCCCTCTCAACATGAAATGGTTGATGTGTTAAAGATGGACCAAACATATTTTCATTTATTATATCAAACCATTGTTGCCAGAACATATATGCTGTTTTTTGAAGTCCTACACCTGTCTGAAAAGTGAACTATAATGCCACAATAGTCTTTTCAAACATGTATTTCCTATCTGAGCCTGGCTGCACAGTTAGCTATTTTTAAACTAAGAAAACCACATGGCCACTTATGTTTTAGCTCATCCACATCATCCACTGTGATGTTGATGTCTATTTTTAGCAGGAATCCCAATCATTCTTATTTACTGATTTGAAAAGCATGAACATGTAAGTGTTGACTGCGAGTTTTACTGCCCTAAAAATGAGATACTGTTGAAAATCGTCAAAACAGCAATTATTTTCAAATACTCCAAAGAGAGGAAAGGTATTACTACATATATTTTATATATGCAAACTATCAGATACCACCTTTAAAGAAAAAAATCTGTTCGGCAACCGAGATACCCTTTATGCCAAGTCTGCATCTCTATAACACATAAAAGCCTTAATAATTCTATTTGAATTAAATAAATTATATAAATTAAATATATGCAGAGAATCAGATACACAATAATATGGTTTAAAAGCAAAGCATTGGAAATTAAAAGATTTCAATTAAAAATCTTTTCACAAAATATCCCATTTTCATTTGTCAAAGTAAAAGCTGTACATACTAAGTCTTATCTCTTCTACATCTGCAGCCAAATATCTTCAATTTAGGAGAAGAGGTTTAAAAGGATGCAGGTTATGGTTTTTCTAATATATGTCTTATATATGGCAACATTAAAACATTTTTGCCCCATGGCTTTCTTAGTTCAAAATACTAAATTATACAAAGTAAAATAGGCCCCATGTTTTAGATCATTTTTGAATGAATATTTCTGAATTAATATTGTATTTGAATTTATAATATTGTATTTTAATATTGTTACTCTTAATAATAAATATTATTGTTTTTAATGATTTCATAAAATTATAGAACATTGTGCAAAATAAAAGTGAAATACCTTTTCAGTAAAGGAGTTTTCTGAAAAAATGGTAACATCAAATGGTTCCCTGTTGTTTTTTTCTGTCTGACATTGTTACTAGCAATGCAAAAAAAGTTGTGTTTCTGGCAAGAGGTGAGTAAACCCACCTATATAATGTGCTGCACAATTTTCATTTGCAAAATGGCTCTACCTGTTAAATAAATTGAGAAATGAAATTATAAAATTAAAGCAGGATTTGAACCAACAACTTGTGTTGCAAGGTTTTCTTTCATTTTTTCTCCCAGTTTCTGTACTTTCTAGGCAAAAAGATGAAGCAAAAGACAATTATGCTTTACATTTTTAAAATACCAAAACAATTACATACCTATAGTGCATGTAATATGTTCTCCGTGTTCAATATCTCCGAATAATATATATTTTTTATATATTTAGATCTAGATATTTAACTATGTATTATAGATTTTAGTCAATTTACAATTTACTTACACACCGCACTCACAGTCAATATCTCAATGGCTTACCTGTGTTACGAAGCTGGCAACTTAATGCAAAGCTGAGTCATGTATAAACCAAATACAAAGTCTTGTCAGATTGCGTAAATTATTCATACATCTACATGGCAACATCTTGAGTTAGTAACAGTAGATCTCGAATCTAGCCTTTAGTCAGTTTAGATACTGCATTGGCTCTAGAATTAGGGATGTATATTAACCATATAGACATCGTTTCTTCTGCTTTTGTTAAAAGCTAAATAATTGTTGTAATGATTGACTTCAACGATTGTTACAATGGTTGACTTTAACATCTGTATCTCGAGAATCGCGGGAATTTATCTATTACCATCCACGTGACACGTGGGGCATTCTGCAATCGTAAAACTTCGGGTATTTCCGTATGGTTCGTAAAATACACCTCGTACATAGCTCTAGAATACACCAAAGTGCGTCGCCTGAGTTATGAAACAGTGTCCGTTCGCGAGAAAGTAACAAATTATATATATATCATTTAGTTGAGTATATCTTGCAATAACAACGATTTTTTTTATCAATACAATCTATATGATTTACGGAAAATTGAAAAGTCAACATTAAATACCCAGTATTAAAACTAAGACACACAAAGTAGATCCAAGATGGCGCCTTATTATGTCAGAGGTCTCTTGCATAGCATAAAGGCCGAGGTGATCAGATTGGGGCATTCTGGTTAGTTCATAGACTGGTTAATTTTAATTAAACGTTACAATCGGAACACCTCGACTATTTTCTTTATCCAGGCATGTGCTGAGAAGGTCGAGACATTGCGAATGCAGTAAGAGAATCAAGACATCACAGTCTACATTCCAAGATGGAGGATATCCAAGGTAAACAAATGGCGAACTAAATTTCCTGCTCATTTGTCTTAGGAAATGGAGGGACGGGTCAAAACAAGACAGCCTGGAAATATACCAGATACGTTGGGTAGGCAAGTCGGAGTTGTTCCAATAAGTGGGACAGCGAAACATAAAAGGAGATTAAGGTAATGTGTGTTATGTTTTCTCCCCTCAGATGTTTCACACACATATGCTATTCGTTCATATTTTCGGGGGGGGGGTTTACCACATAAATTTAACCGTGCCGACATAAATGTGTATTATATTTATCGTTTGTCAATAGTTATCATCACAAGAAACCATGCTGAAAAATGTACAATAGAAAAAAAAACATGAAAAAAAAGTTTTATGCATTGCTTATCTTACTTTTCTGAGTAGACACCGGTCTTCTAAATCGAGCAGACGCTTTCTCATAAATTCGTGACTTTTGATTGGATGGCAGGTGTTGCCGTTGGAAATCACGTGACTTATTTTTCCATACTGCAATAAATTAGCTACGACTATTTACAACGTTAGGTGTGAATCAGGTTATGAATTTAGCACTATTGTCTGGATCAAAAGAGCATTTTCAAATTAATAAGATTTTTTTAATGATAATCAAGATTATTTATAATAAAATTGAACATTGGACAATATTTACCTGCTTAGACCGCATGTTTTTGGTTGAATAAGTAGTATTAGCAATCTTGTCAAAGTTGAGTAGTATTTCGGACAATCTTGCAGATCGCACGAGCGCGCATTCCGAATATTTTATGACGTCACGAATTTATGAGAAAACCCGAAAATATGAGAAAGCGCTCTATATGTTTCGCTACCCCGTTAAACAGCTCTTGTGAATCGTCAATAGTCTGCATTTTATGTGTAAACCAATTAGGTGTAAATAGAAAATAGACAAATATGATTTCAAGATTTTCGTCTAGTAACCTAATTTGACGCTCACCTATTTCGACGCCATTTTTATTTTCATGTCAAACTCCGTGACATATTTCTTCTGACGTAATTTCTCACGACATTTATTGACAAACATGAATTTTGAAAGCTCAGGCTGAACAATGGGGGCAAATCCGAGACTCCAAGGTTAGGATATCTCAAAGTCAAATGTAATCACATTATTTCACCGATTTTTCTTATTCCCACAATAAATGAAAGTTTGCATGTTGTTATCAATGATATTTAATGTGAACCGCATACCAAGCGTCCTTCTATAAGAAAGCTCATTTCGTTATGTCATAAGTCATGCGAAAGTCATGTGCTAAAAATGTTATACAGAGAAACTCTAGTCTTATAAGATGTACGCGTTAAGTACGATGATTCTGTAATTCTGACTGAAATATGTACAGTCGTCTTTCGAAGTACCGAGTAAAGTTTAACATCGCACCTTCAAAGTGGTATCTTGGTTTTCTTCTCTCATTAGGTTATTATTAATATATTAATGACTTAAGAAGTACATGTCGCACTCCCCATCTCAGATGTGGACAGCCATGAACCTAATTAGAGACTATGAGGATGCAAATCATGTCCGTTGCCCCAAAAGTTTGGCCTGAAACTTCAGTGAGACACAAGTTAAGTGGGATGGTTGACCCAGAAGCAATGAGATCAGGACCAGGCAAACCAAGAGTGGAAAACTATCTCGAGTACTAAGCCATGTACTTCAAAACAAATTTCCAAATCAAAAACTAAGGAACTGCCGATCCTTAGAGTGCCAGTTGAAACTGACATTTAGGAGGATGAAGAAAATCAAACTGAATTTTGTTGTGTTTGTGGGCTTTTTACACCAGAGGATGTATGCTTGAGTACGTCTCTGGTGTTTGTTAAATAAGTTGCATGCGATACATATAAACACTGGGTCTATTTGACCTTATGTATCTGCTGTGAAAGTAGTCTGAAGGGGAAATGTAGTCAAGTGTCCACATTTCGTTCTTGATATCATTTTATATGAATGAATGCTGAACATTTATCAGTAAAATATAAAGAAAATTATGAAATATGTCATTTTTCTTTTGTTTTCCTACATTTATATATTGCTATTCCATATGCGAAACAACTCAGACTAAAAGTACACCGCGTAACTTCTTCCCAAGTGTTAAATTACTACAAATGAGAACAGCCAATCAAAGGCGTTGTTTCTAGTGTCTCTCAAAGCGTAATGGCAGCTGGCTACTATTTTTAAACAATCGGTATCATGAACCAAAACGTTAAAAACAAGCGTTGAAAAGAGATACTACTTGATAAATAAGGGCTTACTTGACATGTTTATGACAGTTAGTTTCTTATTCAATAAAGTTCAACCGCAAGAAAATAAATAAATGGCTTAAGGGCGTCGAAACGTGTGATGCTAGGATATATATGTATATGGTCACACCAAAGTTCGACTTTTCCTAAATTCGGTGGTAGTTTGTTTTTTAATTCGATATTCCACTAGTTTAAAGATAATTTTATGTTTAATGGTTAAATGCTAGAGGTTGTTACTTAGGTAGTTTATCATTAATGTTTAAGGTGTTGTTAGAGATGCTGAAGACATGTATGCTTAAAACGTTGCATTCAGGTTTCATGGAATGATATTTCTACTGTGCTTGAATTTCTTTGTTGTGCACATGCACCTGAGGGATATTTTTAATGATGTGTGCTGAACTTTTCTTCCAATCCCAGCTGGTGTAAAAGTGTTTCATGATTAATGTTTTGAGGCTTAAAACACAGTATCTTAAGTACTGAAACATTGTCACAGTGCTCGAAATTAGTGCGAGCCGACAGCAAAAAGCTAGTAGATTTTCTCTCAGCTAGTAAAAATTCCTAATTTACTAGCCCGACTGGGTTGTAAGATTCAGATCATTGAAAAATCATTGTACTTTTATTTTCAATTTTATAAACACACTTTTGAGTCTCTTATTTCATTCAGAAAGCTGTCGCTTGTATTATTAACATGTTATGCACACTGTGATGTCAAGATTCAGACGGGTGTTGAACAAAATGATTGAGAAACTGAAACTGAAATATATTTCTGGTGCAAAACCAGGGAAAAAACTTTCTGAAGTTGCCGGACAAGCAGCAACCAAATGTAAATATGAGGCTGTTAATCGTGACAGAAGTTTCCTTTTTTGTTGAACAAATAACAGGCCTTGGTTGCGATTTAAAATGGAGACAAACACAATGTTTTTTACAAGGCTATCTGAATGATGAGGTGGAAAAAACAGCATTTTCATCGCATTCAGGGTGTGAAAATTTGCATTTTGATTCGATTAAATCATATGAGAATAGCAAATGTTACAAAAAGATTGCTTCACGATTTCAGAAAAAAACTGTCGGTGAAGGTCAGAGGCTGAGAAATTTGTCTTACATTGAAAAAAAATAGAGTTAATTCAGTTGCTTATTAAGTTCAGAAATGCTCACCACCTTGCCAAACACCAAAAACCTTTTACTGACTTTGTTCATCTGTGCCAATAAGACAAAATGAAAGGCATTGATGTGGGTCAAGGCTTTTTGAATGATAGGGGGGCAGCAGAAATGATAAATTCTGTGGCATCTGTTACGAGGAAGAGTGTCATACAGCACTTGAATGAAGCAAAGTTCTTCTCCTTCACGATTGATGGAAGTTGTGACTTTACTGCTAAAGACTTTGAATCTTTGTACATCAGAACGTGCATAAATGGCAATGTCAGTGATGAGTTCTTGAATATTGGCTGTCCCCAGTCTGGGTTGCCAAAAGACATACATGATCACATCAAGGATGTTTGCAAAGTGGAAGAGGTGTATGCCAAAAAACTAGTTGGATTCTGCGTGGATGGAGCTGCTAACATGCAAGGTTAGAAAATTGCACAAATCTTTACTCCAATTATTAGATTTTAATTATCAAGATTTTTAAACTTAAATGTTATGGAGCATTTAATATTACACTTTATTACTTTACTTATTTGTTTTGTCTCTTGTTTAATAAAAAAGATTATTAAATATAGTATAGAGCTTTTATTATTTAAGATGGCACCTTATTAATAGATGTATATCTTCTTTATTCAGGATTGAAATCTGGCTTAGCAGCTCTTCTTAAACAGTCACATCCCCATATAGTAACAGTTCACTGTCTGGCACATCGTTTAGAACTTGCATTCAAAGACACCATTTAGAAGAATCCTGCATACGACAAGTTGATAATACTGTTGCATGTGTTATTCTACCTTTCTTTGCAAAAGGTCTCCTAAGCTTAAGCAAGGTCTTAAGCAGACTTTTCACGCATTGTACAAGAGGGTTGTTTTACCTACACGTGAAGGTAAGTAATACTTTAAAATATATACTGAACATTTTAAACATGTTTTACCTTTTATATAAATTTGAGTGCTTGTATGTAAGAACTTATGTACAGTATACAGTTAAATTTCAACATCTTTGACTTTCTATATATTATTTTATATTAATTTAGAAACTGCTACTGTTTAAAGGTGGAACTAGATGGCTGCCGCACATTGATCTCACCCTTGGTCAAGCTGAGCAAAAACCTGCAGAAAGTTGGTCTTACTATTGCAGATGCCAACAGATGCATTGAAGCTACAAAGACTCTGTTGACGGCTGTGAGGTAAGTCATACAACAGGAAAAATATTTCTTTTTCAATAAATAAGTATTATAATAATTATAAAATATTAACACACTTAAACAAATTAACTCTTGTTTCACATATTTAATTTAAGCCCTCCTGAAGAGTTCAGTTATGTTTTGGACGGGCAGTATCAGGGTGAGAGTGTTAAGTTCATAGGGTCGAAGGCCTCGAGTTCTGTATCTCAGCTCTCAGCTTCAGTTGTAAAGCACATTGAGGAATGTATTTCAAATCCTCTGTCTGATGTTATGAATGCCACTCAGATCAGTGATCTAAAAAAACTGGCCTTTAGATCAGTCTGACATACAAGGTTCACATCCATATAGTATACTGTTGAACCAGTTACTGTTTATTGTTACACGTTTGTTACCTTTGTTCTAGCATGGACATGCTTATCTGCCCTACTTGCAAATGTTTACTTTCATCATTCAGTTTTATTTCTATAAAATTGTTTTAACACTTGAAAATAGCAATTTATTTATTTTTTTCATGCATGTTATTGCTTTGCTGTTGAAGACAGCTTTAGATACAACTTTTCTGGTACAAAATAACCAATACTTGTACTGAATAGATTTATCTACAAGTAATTGTAAATTGTTATTGCAAAGATTAAAAACATAGGTTGTAAAAGCTCAATTAAAGTACATTTATTAACAGAAACCTTTTTTATTAATACATATTATGGTTTTTATTTAACATTAACATAAATGCTGAAGTAAGAATTGTGATAATTTTTATGTGTTTTTTTACTTCAGATTTTGGAATGAAGACATTAAGATAGTTCTCAGACTCTTTAAAGTCTGTCTAGAGGATGCTGGCCTTGAAGAGAATAATGTACTGAGGGAATGGCAGTTTCTTACACATCTTGTCCTGGAAAAGTAAGTTATCAGTTTAAACTGATCTTATCTGAAACTTTTAAAATGTAAAGGTAATGTTTTGATGGCTTCATTTATGATAATGATTCAACTTCTGTTTAACATAGGTATGCCTCGCAGCTAGAGAAGGGCAAGCTGGAGTGGTCCACAGTATACAGGTTACAGGTGGAAGGATTGAATAATATTTTCATGGTAATGGACCTTCTTTGTAGCTTGCCACCCAGGAATGAAAGTTCATTCTCTATCATGAAGTTGACCAAATCAAAAAGAAGGGCCAAGATGAATGCCAAAATGATGAATGACCTCCTGAACATTAGTCTTTAGGGACCCAGCATTTAAGACATTGACCCCAAAGAAGCCATTCAGCACTTTATGGTACTCATATCTTGTTTTTTTTATAATGATTTAATATTAAAAATAGTGGTTATTTAAATGTATTATATTTTATTTCAGAAAGCCACAAGCTGAAAGAGGAGATTTGGAGAGTACAAGAAATCTGTTAAGAAGACTCCAGGTGTCATCAGTGTAATGGAAGATCCAGACCTTGAGCAGGGCCCTTCTAACTCAGGTCTATCTGAAGTTCAAGTCTTGGCAGAAATAATTGTTTTACTAAAAATATATAAAATAATCATTAATGCATGTATCTTATATGTATTTTTTACACATAAACACAAGTGTTACTATATTGTTATTTAATTATCAAATATCTGCATTTCAGGACAAGATCAGTTCAGATGAGGAGGAGGATGACAACGATGAGTGTGATATTGAGGAGGAGGAAATTTACAAAATGATTTTCATGTACTCTAGAGAATGAATAAATGTTAAATGACATTTAAATGGTGTTCTATCTGTATTTATCTGAGTTATTTTAGACTTACATGTAAATTTGAACATAATTTAATTTAGGCTAGTAAGTTTTATTTTGGGCTAGTAAAAATTGCTTAGTTACTAGCCGACTTGCTTGTAAATTATGACTGTTGTCAGTATATTTCCTCTGGCTTGACTACATATTGGTTCCAATGATCATCAATCCTTGTTCCCACTGTCTGTATTTTAGCATTTGCAAGTATAACTCTGCCCTTTTAAGTCTCAAAGGCAGACAAAGTCCCCATGTAAATTTCCAAAGCATATATAATCATACAGCCTACATTGTAACAGAGACATGACTTTATAACAGCTGCATTTCTCCAAGCCACAGAATGATAACTGATTGACATTATTTAGAAGCTATGGGTAGTTTAATGCCTTCCAACTTGGGACATATAGTGGTTTTAAGTAAAATTCAAATCTGGTGTAGTAACTTATTTGTACCCATTGATCTTCCTTTCAAGCCTGCAGCCCATGCATACAGTAACAATTGTTCCCATGTGCAATACTGACAACTTACAACAGTTCAAATATTCATGTGCATGAACAATTGTTAATACTTATTTCAGTGAGAAAAGGCTTGGAACTAGCATTGGTGGAACAGATATTGACCCTGGGTCATTTGGATCAAGACCGCCCTCTGGTTCTAGTGGGAATCTGTCAGCATCTAAACTCTCCTTCTCCACACCAGCTTCTGTCCCTCCTGTGAGGTCATCTAGATGCAAGAACAAGCAAACCCAGCCAGTGTCACCCAACAGAAATGGGTCTGCCCTGGCATCAACATCCAATGAAAGCATCAGGTATGACCTTGTGCCTGATATATAAGGTGATCTTTATTTCTAGTGAGGTTTATTTTTTCTTTCTTTGCCACAAGAAGATGGAAATATCTTTTATTGTTTTCATAACAAACAAGATAGCAAATCATAAAACTTACTTGATGAATTATATTTGTATTAATCTGTATTCAGTGTTCTCTCAAGTATTTTTGTTCTCTCAAGTATTTTGCAATTAACAATTAACAGTTAATCAGACATTTTTCTCTTACAGAAATACTCCATCTAGTCAAAGTGCTGACAGTACTAGATCTGGAAAGTACAGAACATCACCATCACAATCACGCACAACACTGACTTCTAATAAAAAGTCTTTATCAGGTAATTATAAACATCATATCCTTTTGAATGGAGATATGAATGTTTTTATCTCAAGCTGAAAATTGAAGACTTATTTAGCATGTTATTTTCCATATAAGCATGTAGTTATTATTTTGGTTTGTACAAGTATGAAATGTTACATTGAAGAAGCTAGTGTACAAATGAATGTTGACTTTTAATCCTCAGCTTTTGCCATATGCTTGCTGTTATTTCAGCTTGATCAGCATTGCTCTCAGTCTTTACCCTGACATTTGACACCTTGTCCTCCACCAGTTATAGCTGTAAATTACCATAATGCCCATAAAAGTATTGGTGCATTGCATGTAAAAACATACTATAAGTAGAAGTCTGCTCTATAAAAATAGGTGCAATACTTAGGAAACATTTAAAGTATCACAGATGAACCATTTTTCTTCACATACAGTAAAGGCTTCAGTCTCATGTACTCTGGTTTTTTACTTGATCCTTTTTATGCTGTAGGTAAATCCAGAAATATTAAATCTTGTCACCATATATAACAGGTAGAATTAAGCAGTCTCCCGTCAGCAGGAATACCACCCCACAGTCTGGGAGACTTGATGAATTTGATGACCATGCAGATGAGGAAGACAATGGAGAAGATCAGGACATTTTGTTCCTCAACATTCCTAGGTCAAGGTCAGGGTCAAAGGGGAGAGGTCAGTCAGCATCCACCCCTGGGTCAGCCAGTCAAAGAGATCCACAAAATAGCAGGAAATCTAGAAAAACTATTGATCCTCAAGAAGTTGTAAGTTAAAGGTCAAACCTATGCAAATATTTATCTTTGTAATTAAGTAATTTAAAGTACTCAAATCATTAAAGTGTCAGTTTTGTCTAAGCAAGATCTTTGACAATTCTGTTATCAAAATTTCTTATTCAAACAACATAATTTCACAAATACAATTTTTATGTTCATATGAAGTAACATCTAGTGAGCTTAGATATAATATTTTTATTGTCTGTATAGCTTGCACAGAACATGGAGTCAGATGTGAACCGTATCTACGAGATTAACCTCCATGCCAGTGAGATTACACACATAGACAATATGGAGAAGGTACAGAAAATCTTGCTAACAAATATTTCCTTTGTAAATAAAAAGATAGAAAAAACTTTAACTTGCCATATATGTTATTAACCATATAAATGTTTAGTTATTTGTTAACATCCTTTTCTTACAAGACATCTTACTATAAACTCAGCAGCAACTTATGCAGATTCTGAAAAGATGAGTACCATCAGGTACCAGATATAGGTCTACACTCTTTGAACGGTCAATCCATTCTTAGCTGATTAAAATCTAGTTGTTTTTATTTTATTTTTAATATCATGTAACAATGGACTTGTTGCTAACAGTTGGGATGTTTTATATTTCTACTGCTCAAATCACGATCAATCTAAAATAAATGTAAGCAATGTTAAGCTATAAAAATGCCATATTTCTCATTTTTCTAATTTCAGTTTAAAAGGCTGAAAGTGCTAGATTTATCCTGCAACTTCATAGAGCATATAGCAAACCTGGAACTTTGTAAGGTTAGATGTTTAATTACCCCACATCTCAAACTGATGATTCAGTTGTTTAGTTCTATCTCACAAGTATACACACTTGTCTACCATGCCTAATCAGCTAAATGTGTAACATAAGTCAGATTCAGCATGTAGTTTAGTTCATAATAAATATATCATTGATCTTCATTCATCCATTCATATCCAGTTTATCCAGGCTGCTTATTGTTCCTCCTACATGGTGAGGCCTGTCTGTCCCATCGAGATCAATTCATAGCTCTATCCTGAACACTCACAGTCCCGTTTTATAACTCATTCCAAGACAGCTTTGTTCTGCCTGGAACTCACTGTCCAGTGACCTTCAGTGTATGGATCTGTGATATCCACCCTTATTTCGCTCAACATGGACAAGCCATTTCAGCCTTCTTGTCTGTAGAGTATTGGTGATATTTCTTATGTTATGTTGAGAAAGAAGAGACTCAAAGGCTGCATTTACTTCAGGCTTGACAAGGCAGATCTATCTTATCATGGCTTTATCATAACATACTAGTTTTCTATGAGTGGTAGCTGTTGCGGCCCATGTCTGTGAGCCATATAGTAACACAGGTTTCATGTAGGTTGATTAAAGATTACCCCAGGTTGTGATTGGCAGATTCCTTTTTGTCAGGATTGGAAGAAGCTCCCTGAATATATTCCATGCAGGCTTACAGCATGATGTTGCTGCAAGATCACAGCCACCTGCAGACAACATAGTGTCACCAAGGTAACAGACATCAGCTGTTGTCAAGCCTCTATTTGCCAACTTTTACTTCTGTCACTTGCCCAGCACCAATAGGTCGAGCAAGTCCATTATAGCGCAGGCATTTGTAGCTTGGGTCAGGTTTAAGAGGACCAATGAGACCACTACATTTCTTGTGAGCCCAACATGAGAAACTGATGCAGAAGCTAGATCTGCTACCTATGACTTTTAGGCAGACCGCACAGGGATATTTTCCTAAACTTCTCAGGGATTCCAGATTCAGGCCAAAAATCATTACTGCCCTTCTACCATGATGAAGTAAATAGCAAAAGAAGTGATGACTATAATAATTGTTTTTCTTTTTTTCCAGGACCTTAAAGAATTGAAACTTTATGACAACAGACTAAGAAAAATAGAATGTTTAGAAAAGTAAGTTAAAATTTTAATATATTAAGCCAGCACCACTACAACCAACAAAACTTGTAATAAAAAAAACAAAATAAATTCATTTTAAATTCTGATTTCTGTTACAAATAACCTTTTATTAAAAATAACATTTGAATTTTGCTAAGAATTAATAATGTTTTCACACTTGTTACTGTTAATTTAATTGATGGAGGTAAACTTTTAACACATATTTGTTTTCAATCTTCAAACAACCACATATGTAATACTGTCAACTAGTTGTTGAGTTTTATATGTAATTATGTACTTTCATTTCATTAGCATTAGATATTGGTAATTTTTGTACAAGGATATGTATGGCATGAAATTGTTTAAATTTACAGTATAAACTTTTCAAAGATTCAAATTTGTATATCAAACCTGTTTGTTTCAGTGTATTTTTCAATGTTCTAGCATCTTTATTAGACTCTGTTTTCTTTACTTACAGTTTGAAAGATCTGACCAGTCTACAATTACAACATAATAAAATCAAATCTATAGGTTAGTATATATTTATATTTTATTTCTTCATTTATTTGATCCTCATATGCTCTGCATTAATTTGTTTTAGCTGTGAACTATTTTCCATAAGTTTCTATTTCATTCAAGACTTCACAACAAACAAAAGAGGATTTTTAAATAAGTGACAGCTTGACTTAGAAATCTGAGTCACCAATATGCTTGCCAGTAAATGAAACTAATTAAATTAAACTATTACTTAACAGTTAAGCCATTTTGTTTTTCCTATACATTGATGTCACACAACCTCAGTAAGCAGGACTACCTGGGTCATTAAACAACTGATACTGCCTGCAAACATGTTCGAGTGAACAGGATTGTTTGCACACTTAATGACTTTAAATTACTACATTGCTGATTCACATACAATAATTGTAAAAACAGATCAGTCATGGTTGCGATTTTTTACTAAAAAGTTTACAAAGTGATGCCTGATCATAAGTTGTATATGTTAATCGTTAAGGTGTACAAAAGGATCTGGGTGAAATGACCTCTTCTCTTTACAGCACTGAGGAAAAATTCAATGAAAGTCTACACCAAAGTGAATGTATATGCTAACACATAAGAATTTGATAACATGTTCTGTTTTAAATTTTCAGTTCACAAATTTGAATTAAAATAACAAATATAGAGAATTTACTCTATTTTTATGTTTAATAATATACTTGTGAAAAAAAATAAAAATTTTATATAATAAAACATAATATAGAAAGGTGGTCCTCTTAGCAAGGATTTAGTGTATTCATGAAATCCTTTTTACCATTAAAACAGTTGGTGCATGCACAGTGTTTTCAAGTGGCATTGAAATACCTTCTTACAAACTGAAACCCAAACTATAACGCAATATAACACAGGAATATAAATAATAATTATGTTAGTTTAAATCCTCACCATGTTACATACACTGAGTTTTGTTGCAGTATATCCCACAATGCTTTAAACAGGCTTGTGTTTTGGTACTCATTACTTAAATCTTTCTAATACCATTGTAATGTATAATGCCAACAATAAAGTGTTTGGAGAAAATAAACATTTAGTACAAGAAATATGATGTTTAGCATAAACTCCCTTACTATGTTCCTCTGTTTACCTAAATATGCAGCTAAGATAAAAAAAATCATGCTAATAAACTTCACATCAATTGAAATTGTTGGCCTTTTGCCCTTTTTCAGGAGTTATTAAACAAGAGTTGCTGCTTATCTTACATCAGAAATAACCAAATGATTGTTAAAAAATCAAGATTTTTTTTACCTAAATGTTATGTATTTTTTAACAGGTAAAGGTCTAAATGGTTTGAAGAAATTGAAGAACTTACGTATTGACTGTAATCAGTTGTTACGTATTGAGACACCAGAATTATCACAGTGTGTTCAACTGACAGTAATTGATGTCAGTTATAATATGCTTGACAGTCTTACAGTAAGTAAACAGTGTACAGTATTTATAAATGAAAACAACAATAAAATAATTTCATGAAATAGAGTAATATTAGATGCCTTACATACAAAATAGATTGTATATTGTCTGAAGATTGTATCTATTGGTTTTAGTATTAACACATACAATCTATGTTCAAATTGAAAATGGTACTTATTGCAAACAAATGAAACGTTTTTGCATTATTTGAAACTCATTTTTTATTTGCACACAAGTTGTAGATTGTGAGAAGTCTTTAACTTAAAATGCATCATGGGGATTTCTATATGTCATATGTCCCCAGCTTCATGTCTCTTCATTTTTAGAAACACTTTGCAGCAACACATTTATGTTGTTTATAGCAGTGTCTAGCTATGTTGATGGAGGAAGACCCAGATTAATATAAAAGCAGAACTCTGCAGGGCAGCTGAAAAACCTAACCACATTAAGTTGATTGCACTGACTGAGAATAGTGAAAGACAAACATTTTGAGGAGTAGCAAGTTTGCATCCCTGCCACTCACGATTCATGTCCTGGTAGATCCACCACCACACTGAAGACCTTCTGATATAAAATGGGACTTGAACTGTCATTTCATAATAGTGTTACAATTGTATGGCAGCATCTCTCACTGCTTGGCTATTGCTCTCTCTCTTCACATACTGAGAGAGTGTAAGGTTTGTATGGCAGCAACTCTTACGGCTTGGCTATGGCTCTCTCACTCTCTTCACATACTGAGAGAGTGTAAGGTTTGTATGGCAGCAACTCTTACTGCTTGGCTATGGCTCTCTCTCTTCACATACTGAGAGTGTAAGTGTTGTATGGCAGCAACTCTTACTGCTTGGCTATGGCTCTCTCTCTTCACATACTGAGAGTGTAAGTGTTGTATGGCAGCAACTCTTGCTGCTTGGCTATGGCTGTCTCTCTTCACATACTGAGAGTGTAAGTGTTGTATGGCAGCAACTCTTATTGCTTGGCTATGGCTCTCTCTCTCTCTCTTCACATACTGAGAGAGTGTAAGGTTTGTATGGCAGCAAGTCTTACTGCTTGGCTATGGCTCTCTCTCTCTTCACATACTTGAGAGAGTGTAAGGTTTGTATGGCAGCAACTCTCACTGCTTGGCTATGGCTCTCTCTGTTCTCTGTTCACATGTTGAGACTCCCATAAGATTGTCTTGAAACTTCAATAAAAAACGTTTTGCACTATATGACCTATCAGGTGTAAATGTTCCATAAAGTCCAGATACTATGAAATCAAAAATAAGAAACATTTTTAAGAACCACTTCAACCTTAGCTTTGTGTCTAAAGACTAATTTGTTCTTGTCAAGTATTTACATAAAAAATGTTTTTATGTTAAAACTTTTATTCAGGCTTTAAGTTACCTACCCAATCTAGAGGAAGTAAATGCATCTGGCAATAGGATCAAAACTGTGACTGACCTCAGTAAGTGCAAGCAGCTACAAGAGGTGGACCTGTCCTATAACAGGATCACTGATCTTTCTGGACTCAGAGGGCTTCCTAAGCTATTGGTAACTAACATTTAGATCTCTCAGTTATACTAAAATGGTGGGTCATGATATTATTTTTTAAGTTTGTAAAAGAATAATGGCAACTTCCTTTTATATGTGTGTTTTTAATTAAATGCACCAGAAAAACTGTTCATATCATGCTTACTTGGAAAGTTGTGTCATTACTGTGATTGCATGTCATACAACTAGGCACCATAAGAAAGATGACCTGCAGTGACAGGGTTACAACCAATACTGGAAGCACAGCGCTAAAGAGTATTGCACATGTTAGATTTTGGTTATACATGCAGGAGGACAGGACCAATGTCTGAGATGAGGGTAGGATAGAATACTTTATGTATTGAGATCCTATTACAGTCTTTATCTTTATTAGAGTTCAAATATCTGAATCAAACTTACACTCAAATAAACAGGAATTTTATGAACTTGGTTCAAAAAACACTTTTGACAACTTAGTGTTATAATAATGATGAATGTTATCAATGATTGTGAACAAGAAATGTTTGAAAATATTTTCTTAGCAAAAAGGTCCAAAACCTGAATTTAATATAATTGTCATCTCAAATATCCTTATTAGCTGGACAGTCAAATTATGTTGATGCATGCTGGTAATTATCGACAATATTAAAGACATTGACTTTTTTTTCCTATTACTTTATCCTTTTTTTTCACTATTTTATCCTTTTTGTGAAATTGTGACCATGTTTCAATACTTTTCAGACATTGAATCTATCTCACAATCAGCTGACAAGCTTCAAAACAATTGGAAGGCTGAGGTAAGTTGTTTTGATTATCTCCTACCCTGCAAAGCTCTGATTTGTTAGCCTTAGGCAAATCGTGTAGATCCAGATGAGCCTGTTGATGAAATGAACATCATAGATGGGACAAATATATGTATTTATTATCTCAATATTGATTTTTGCTAGTTGGTAGTTCAGGACACTATTGCTTATGTTGACATTAGAAGAAGAAATGGGTTAAATTAAATCTTTCAATATAAATCAGCAGAACATTAAACAATGTATTTTAGAACACAACAAAATCTAGCCCAAGTGTTCTTCTGGTAGATTACATTTTTCAGCCTCCTGGTGCATTCTTTATTTAGTTATACATGGAATCAAAGTGATCTTATTTCAAACATCTACAGGTGCACAGAAAATTTTTGACCTAATAATTGGCACCTTAGCCAGTTCCCAGAATTCTATACTGATTTACCTAGTTAGGTTCAACATTAGAAAATGTTACAGTTAGTAGCAAATTTATTTGAAGCATGTCATATATGTAATCTGCATTCATAATCAAATGATTGACATGCTTACTTGAAATGCAAACATACATTTGCTGTTTAATATTTTGAGCCTGTTTTATATTTAAAGTCATTGTATTATAATGTTTGGTATGAATACCCGGTACTGGTATCCAGCCCTACTCTGAATAGTCTTACTTTGAATGTGCCAGATACCTCCAAGATATGCTGGCAAGCAACAACAAAATCTGTGATCTGAAGACAGTTGCAACACAATTACCTGCCCTTGAAGTACTTGATGTCAGCAACAATGAAATTACTGAATGGGACCAATTTGTGAGTAAATATATGTGTATCAATGTATCAACCTGAAAAAGGTTGGTTTAATTAGCCCTATCCCCATTCCACCACCTACCAAATTTTTCCTTAATAGAGATTTTTTTCAAGAAGATGTAAAGAAAGAGCACTGGTGACTTGTTTATTTCTTTGTGATACTATTTAGCCCGGTACCAAGTACATGATCAACAGAAGCAGCATAAACATACATTATCTGTATACATCAGTCATGTTTAGTAAATGATTGGGTGCATGTAACATGTTACATTTGGAACTTTATAGCAGCTAAACTGTGTTCAGGCAACAAAAGTCCTGAACTACATGTACTTAGATCTGTACAATATAAATAATGATCACTGTGTTATGAAAGTCTACAGAAATATCTAAATCTGAAATGCACCAATTATTTTGTATTGATTTAAAATACGGGAAATTTTTTTTACAATTATTCTCGCATCACGTTGTATGTAGAGTTTGTTTTGTTTAGGTTGTCGGAGCTTTTAATCTTATAGGTATTTATTTTGACATGACACATTAATAAACTGGAGGCTTTTTGCTTCCTATTAAACACATGTTTTACTGAAATTGTAAGTCACAGTATTTAAATTGCTGATAAAGCAGATAATAAGATTAAACAGTATATACTGTATGTACATATTTGCACCTTTATGTCACAATGAAATGAAAATTATACTTAAAAAAAGCCATATTAGGAAATCTCATGTCTTAAAGACTACCTGGGTTGACAGTTATTTTCTACTCTAAAACATTCATAAGATATAAAAGAAGCTTTTTCAGAAGACATGACCAAGATATTTGTTTTCATTACATATCACGGTTTGGTCAAACTTTTTTTTTCTAACAATGCGTATCTGTAATTTCCGTAAATTTTCACCGATGTAAGATCACATGAAATACACAAAAGATAGCCATTTTGTTTATCTACGCATGATAAGGAATTTATTTTTTTAAGTTGTGAAATTGTTGTTTTCAAGGCAGATATGCCTTTTGCACTATATGTGTGTGCGTGGGCGGGGGGAGGTTGCACAAATAAATGAGGTAATAAACATAAGTTTTCACCAATGCCAAAAAGAGAAGTAGATGGAAGATCTTTATAGACCTATATATTACATATATACAGGTCTTAAATTTTGTTTAAATATTTATTTTCTATCTGAAACAAATTTATTTGTCGTTTTGGGGACTGGTAACTTTTAAAAATTCATATTCTGAGAGATTTAGAACACATACAATGTAAAATATGTAATGACCGAAAATATCTGCAAGTTAGCTCGTGTTGTAAAAAACATTTACCCATGAAGGGGTTTGAACCCACGACCTCCTTCTCCAGAGACAGGTGCTCTACTTACTGAGCTACCCGGGCAGACAGCTCTATGAAGAGCACATTTACAACAATTGTAAATACCAGTGTGAATACACGTTCAAACTAAACCTTTTTCCAGTGCCTGTACAGGAATATGAGCATCACACCGATGTATATTTTGTTCAATTTGAGCGAACACATAATAATTTGCAGAAAAAGATTTCTAATGAAAGTTTTCCATACACAAGCATGTAGATTTTCCCCAGACTCGAATAAAACAAGAACCGTAAACAAAACACAATTTATCAGTCCAAATGTTATGTCCTGTCATTGTTGTTTTCCTGACCTTTTGGGTCCGAGTCTCTGTTACCTTCCCCATCCCGCAGTTTTATAACTGGTTCAAACTAATAAGGCAAAGCCACAACATTACTGTCACTATCGGCGTTTGAGTCAAAGTCCGGCACAGAACCTCAAGAACAGTACCATTCTAAATCACTTGTTTAATTTTTTGCTGCTTGCCATGCTTGTTTTATAAAAAAGGTACATCTTGTGACGTCATTTTCAATTTTTTACTTTTGGAAATTTCCGCAAGTGCGTCAGTAACATTCCATAACATCTCTAAGTCAACGATTTTACTATTATGCCATGGGCTCCTATGGCATCCTTTGGGTTTTAATCGACTTTCATAGCTTTAATCCAATTATATGTTCTGTTTACATTTGTACAATTGTAATGCCTCAATGTTATGACAATAAGGCCTTACCAAACTCAACTTCAGAGATGTAAATGTAATGGCTGTGCGTGCATGGTTATTTGTATATAATGATTTATGATGTACACAAACTAACATTGATTTCTGACTTGTCAAATTCCAGTTATTTCAAAATAAAATCCTTAATCCTTGGGTGTGAGATTTTGAGATAAATGTATAAGACTGGTGTTGGTTTTTGTTTCAGTATAATCTGGAGGAGATGCCTGAGTTGGTGGAACTGTTTATCTCAGAGAACCCATTCTGTTCAGATGATGGTCCCATGCCTCATTATCACACTGCCATCCAAGCTGTACTCCCAAACTTACAAATTATTGATGGGGTAATGTTTTTCATTGATTGCTAAATTAAGTACTCAACTACTCAGATACTTTTCAATATCAAAATTTATTTTCTTTATGCTGAATTCATTTTTTCTTTTTTATTGGGGCTTATAAATATATTAAAAATGTTTTAATTAATTAAATATTTGCATGCAAATTCCCAGGAAGTTTAGAAATTGTAGTGCAATTAGAATGTTTTGAGGAATAAATAAGGATCAGACACAAAAAGAGCATTTTAGAGGAGGAAGATGTATATTTCAAATTAGATTCTAAATGTGTCAAGCCCAATTCTTTACTCTCTTATTAACCAGTTAGCCATTGAGATGTTGTGTTGACAATTACCTGCCAATCATACCAAAAATTCTTAGTGGGTGGAGTAGAGGGCACTGTATTGACCAGGTGCAAGATGACAGGTTCTTATTGATAATATTGGTCTATGTTTATTCCTGTTATGATGGTGGGATTATGTGGTTATAGGTAGTTATAAGCCATTTGTTTATTCCTATACAGCAAGACTATGATGTTTATGCACACTCCATTTCCTGGATTGTGATGTGACTTTTTAAATGAAATGGAAACAAATAATCACGTGACAATGAAATATGAAAGAATATATTATGATTGATATTCTTGCAGTTTGTTAATATAAAACTGTTATTTATTGGCTGAATTTTGATCCTTTTATTTGGCCTTGGGCAGTAGTACAAGTTCATGGTCTAATAAATGGGCCACCAATTTAAATATCATTATTTGATAAATGAATAAATATCTAAGAAAGCAGCTTCATATTCTTACTTCCTAACTGCCTTTCCTTTTGTAAGACATTATGTTATTATTGTTTTTTATAGCATTTTGGATATCATTTTCCTTCTGCCTTTAATGTTAATATTTTTCTATTTTATTTATTTGACCCTGACATTCTTCCTTTATTGTAAAAACTATATGTGATAATTATAGTTGTAATTGCTGTTATTACAGGCCCATATCAAGAAACAGTTGACAAAAGGAGCTCCACTGATGCGTCCAATGACAGCTTCAACAAGTATTTGGTGTCTTCCATTTTGCTCTTCTTTAATTGCTTGTTATTGATAGTAAAATAAACATATTGTAATTAATAGAAGTAACATCAAGTACTTTCTTTAGCTTTGAATTTCCAAGATTGTCTATTAATATTAAAAAATAATTCAATTTAGATTCCTTTTTTTAACAGTACCTTTTGTCAATAATATGCAACTTCAGCTTCTCAAAAATTCAAACTTACTCTTTGAAAGTATGTGGTAATGTAATTGTCTCCACCATTTCTTATATAAGCTCTGTCAATGGTATTTCAGTTTCTTTAAAGTCAATGCATTCCACAGATGCAAACTTTATGAATAAAGCTGACTGTGCTGGGGGATGTGTAGATTGACTCTGTTTGCAAAGGACATATAGGGATATACTTTATAACTATATTCACTTTGTGAAGTGAAATATAAAGCTATTACATTATAAATGCAAGATGCTATGCAAACAAATGGAATATGCCAGCATTAATAACAACTACAAATGTATATTGTTTGTACTTGTTGTTCTCGTGGCTTTATCACCTTGTAAAGTCTGTCTGCATGAGAATGTGTTATGTTTGTACTTGTTGTTCTCGCGACTTTATCACCTTGTGAAGTCTGTCTGCATGAGAATGTGTTATGTTTGTACTTGTTGTTCTCGTGACTTTATCACCTTGTGAAGTCTGTCTGCATGAGAATGTGTTATGATTGTACTTGTTGTTCTCGTGACTTTATCACCTTGTGAAGTCTGTCTGCATGAGAATGTGTTATGATTGTACTTGTTGTTCTCGTGACTTTATCACCTTGTGAAGTCTGTCTGCATGAGAATGTGTTATGATTGTACTTGTTGCTCTCGTGACTTTATCACCTTGTGAAGTCTGTCTGCATGAGAATGTGTTATGTTTGTACTTGTTGTTCTCGTGGCTTTATCACCTTGTGAAGTCTGTCTAAATGAGAATGTGTTATGTTTGTACTTGTTGTTCTCGTGGCTTTATCACCTTGTGAAGTCTGTCTAAATGAGAATGTGTTGTGATTGCAGTAGTGAGCCTGAGACAGATGGACAGTCAGATGAGGTCTGCCGATGATCAGCTGACCTCCCTGGAGAAATCTCTGGAAGAAAAGTAAACCATTCTTCTAACAGTTTCATCATACAAAATTACCAGTGACTATACAGTTGTCTCCAGTTGGTATATTGTTGTGGAAACCACCAGTTTATTTACAATAATATCTGTGTAAGATAAATCAAAGATGCCCTTACTGTCATATCATCCTGTCAATCAGTCCAATAAAGCCAAATCATTAGATGAAGCATGTTTGAATAATGAGCAGTAACTGTCATTACTGTACATATTTTTTTCCAAATGGAAACTATTAAATTTAACATTTTTTAAACTAACAACAAAACAAGAGAAAATTGATATTTGGTCTTTATTAAAAACATACTACCATAGAAGAAGTCAAAATGCAATTTACAACAAGAGCTAAGTGTTTTTATACTGTGTTTGCTCTTATGTGCAGATAATTGTTACTATAATAAGTAATGCCATCAGTTTAAATGTTCACTTTATTCTTATAAATAAACCAGTGGTCAAGTTAGAATGGATACCTTCACAGTTTGTATGTACATGTTATGCCTCCATTTACTTGGCAATCTCTATTTATATCTTTCTTTTTCACACACATGTTGTTTGTTGTAAAATATTTCAATTGTTCTCCAATGTGCTCAAGACTTGCACTGATTTAAAGAACAAGGTAGAATTAACAGACTTCAACATTGACAAACCATCTGCTGCATATGAAAAAGTGGCATTAACACAATGCTCTAATCAAACATGTTAATTTTTTTTCAATGTCATTTAATCATAATGTAAATCAAATAATTGTTGCACATGTAGATTAAAGAAAGATTTAGTGGGTAAAACAGCTTTTACTAATTTGGGCATAAATAGACCTACTTTAGCGAAGCAGTAAAAAATAAAATAAAAAATCTAGATGTTTTTCTTTATGACAATGAAGTGCATGTATATTGTACATGCCATTTAAATAAACAGCATTGTATTCTTTTTATACAGATCAATTCATTTGCATTTTTTGCATTGAAATTCCTCTATACATCTTACCTTTAAATAACAAAAGAAAAACAAATAATATTTTGTTGACATTGACTTTATATTTATAGTGGATAAAATGTGGCTATAATGGCACTCAGATTGCTCTCTGATAATTATTCACACATAGTTATATGAACTTATATAACATATTGCATAAAATAGACTATTTTTCTTGTTACTTACTTTGATGGCAATACTCTCATGCTAAGTGAATGTGGAATATCAATGCATGTATTGTATGGTTACATGTAAATAGAAAATGTATTCTTCTTCTGTTCTGTATAGGTTTGCCTCCCTGCGAGCAACATGTGACAGCCTTCCATCTGAACCACCATCTGTCCGGTCAATGCTGGGCACCAGTAGCCGATTAACCACACCAGGATCCAGCCGCTGCAGCAGTAGGGCAAGGATATTGGAAGCAAAACGATATGCTGCATCAACCAGTCTTCCACAGTGATAGTGCTAGTTGTTGTTACAAAGAATACATGTGAATTTGTGGTTTGCCTAATTTTCAGAATTATAGCTTCATGTTGGGATGAAAAGGCAACATATAAAATGCTGTTAACAAGACTCTAAATTGGAAGCACTCACTGCATGCTCTTTGTAGGACCAGGCATATGTAATGAAATCATTTTGGCACTAAAGTGTAAATATGAAATGCAACATGAATTGATACAATCAAGAATTATTAACAAGCCATATTGCAAAACATGATGAAAAAAAATAGTGAAACAATTATATTTTGCTTTAAAATGTTTACTATGGTGGTCTAAGCTTAAACATAGTGATATAAGCTAAAACATAGTGGATTAAGCTTAAAATACAGTAGTATAAGCCTAAAGTACAGTGGTATAAGCTTAAAACAGTGGTACAAGCTTAAAAAAAGTGTTATAAGCTTAAACTACAGTGGTATAAGCTTTAACCATATTGGTATAAGCTGAAACCATCAAAGATTTATCTTACTATATCTCGGCTTGCTGAGCCTAAATTGTTACAGTACATAGTGTAGACCTAGATCAGGCAGGTCCCTGCTGAAGCTGTCTTATGTTCTACACTACAAGCTGCCAAATCTCCGGAAACAAATGTAATAACCCTTACCTAGATGTTAGCAGGTAACTAAGAATTCGGTTCAGAATAACTTTTGCATTATTAAGGTTTAAGTGATGTAGCATATTTTTCATAGGTACATGACACATAGAACTATACAAACTGCACAACACATGTATTTATATTACTGTTTAGTACTAACTTAAACACATGACATATATGGGCAGTTTGGAGACTAGGTTTTATATTTATAATGACTAAACCAAAGTTGAATTTTATTGCAACACTTTTGATTCTCCCTCTAGCTTTTTTTAAAGACCCCTAATTCAACCATATAATTTTGTGCATAAAACCTACATGTAGTGACTAGAGATAATATTTTACAAAGTTTTGCTTTACTGATCACAAATTTAAAAAAGTGTGTTCAACTAGGTTCATGTCTTTTAAATTGTGATGTCTGTCCTATATGCAAAGGTTTATAATGTCTGACTATGGCTGTTTATTGTCGGTTCTTAACATTTGTTAATATCATTGAGTTAAACTATGAGTTAAGTTATATTACTTTTACTTTGACGAATGCATTTTGAATCATTTTGTTGTATCTAACCATATACTTGGTGCAGTGTGGCCGAGATACATCCAGGTATTTCTTGCCGATTGTCAGATAAAGGCATTGTTTTGAAGTTTTATCATTATTTATATACCTGACAATAACTAGAGCATTGAGTGCAGATACAGAAGGCCATGGGTTTGATCCTGTCGCAATTTAACAGTCTTTTAAATGGTTGTGAATGTAGCTCCCTCGCTCAAGCCTAGCTTTTAACTAAAGTTTCATGATATTGGTGTCATAATAATGTGACTTGGTGTGGTATTATATCAGGTGTTCATGCCGTGCTGTCACAGAAAAAGCACAATGCTTCAAGAGGACACCATCTCCGGAAACCTCAAAAATTTTAAGTGAATTGTTAAACCCAGCAAAAGCAAGAAAAACAGTATTGCCATTCCATGTGATGATATGGATACATTTTGTTGTCTGTCTTTGTTTTTTGTGTGTTTTCAACTGCATCATTTTAATATTTCCAGTTGTTTCAACAGGCAAAAAACTACAGTATTTATAAAATAAACTGTTTTGCAAGTGTGATGTTACTTTATGATAAAATATTTATATTGTTGTTGTTTTGTTTGCAATCATTTATTTTCCATATTTTATATTACATGAAAATGAAAAGGTAACAATTCTCAAAAACAATTTATTTTCAAGTGTACAGTGATTTGTACATTTAAGCAGTCAAATAACTAAAAGAACTTTGACATAATGTAATAATTAAATGTATGATTATGCTTTTACTGATGAATTATGGTATATTTTCAAAGAAGTAGTAGTACATGTAGTAGTAACTGTAGTTGTAGTACAAGTTGTAGTAATAGTAGAAATAGTAGTAGAAGTGATAGTTGTAGTTGTTGTAGTAGTAAAAGTGATAGTAAAAGTAATATTGGTACTGTAGTAGTACTATACATGTAGTATAACCTCAGTGGTAGAATAGTAGTAGTGGTAGTAGTGGTAGTGGTAAAAGTACCAGTAGTAGTAGTGGTAAAAGTACCAGTAGTAGTAGTGGTAAAAGTACCAGTAGTAGTAGTGGTAGTACTAACAGTAGTAGTTGTAGTAGGGATAGTAGTAACAGCAACAGTAGATATAAGTAGTGATAGTAGTAAAAGTGTAGAAATAGTAGAAGTAGTAGAAGTTATAGTAGAAGTTGTAGTTGTAGAATGGGTAATATCAGTACTTCTAATTTTATTATTGTTATTATTATATCATAGGTTGATTTTTTTTAAATTACTTAGCACAAATGTCAGTCCAGACTATTAATTCACTAAAATGGATTTTCTAATAAAAATGTAACAGGGAATGGACAAAGTGACCAAGTAAAATGGATGACCCACGGTACTCTTACAGAAATTTTCCATTGTATTTTTGTCACGCCTGGTAGCATTTATGAGCATTTACTTTGAACTAATTAAAGTTAAAATGCAAGGATAAGAGTTATTGCAAGGATAAGAGTTATAAATATGGGTATGTTATAGGATGTTAATGACTGTGTCATTGCTTTTGCCTAGCTATTTCTAGGATATAAAAATATGCATATGCAGAATTGACCATCATTATTCGCATATTTAAAGGCAATGTTTCGGGCAGTGTGGCTTGGTTGTACGTGTGACTGTGGTTACTCGGATCGTCTCCGCATTTCTAAATTTATCACAAGAGTTCAGAGAAGAATGGTGCAAATGGAATGTTTTAGATTGAAATCATATGTGGGTTGTGCTGATGAAATAAATAAATTCAATAACTAGTTCAGTGTACTTTGGTCACATCTGGTAGCATATATTAGCATTCATTTAAGACCTAATTTAAGTTAAAATGCAATCATAAAGAATGAAGTGTATGCTTTTACTAAAATAGTTTCTATTATCGGATGTTAGTGAACCTGTTTTAACTGTTGGCCCAAATGCATAATTTATATTATTAGAAGATATGGCTTTTTTAAGCTGAAGACTTGCTTTCTTTCCCATGTGTTGATTTACCACGGAATAAGTTTGACTTATTTGTACTCCTTTAATCGCTTACATGGTTAAACTTACACTACCAATACAGCAATTGTCAGTAATTTGATTTTGCGTTTTTTTGTGCCATTTTAGCCATTTGTTGTTGTTGTGTGTGAGAGGGTGTAGCTTAGTTACAGCCTTTCCATTTCATTCAATACATGCAGTAAATAAAACTTAATTCATCCCACATACACGAATAGTTCAAATAGCATTGTTTTAAGGAATGTAAAGTTACACAAGTAATGTTTGGCTTATCAAGGATGACACACTGGTGAAGTTTTAGCGATAGATTCCTAAAACTTGCAGAGTTGTGGCATGGCTTTTCTTCGAATATCTGATGACAGTCAATTGTTTGGAGATGAAGCTCAGGAGTGGGCAGCACCTTTAGTTGTAGATGCAATCAAGTCAAGTGACACTAATGAGAAGATGAAGAATTGTTGGGAATGAGGTTGACAATCAGACCTGATTCGAACTTCAAAAAAATCATTTAAAATTTGCTTAGAACCTGTTTTAAATCAGATTTTAGTCATTTTCAACATTATAATCGCTTCTGAATAAAATTTATAACAGTGACCAATTTTCACCCAAACTCGTTTTTTGGCTTAAACATCATTTTGCATCCTTAATTTATCATTACGTCTTTGGTGTCATCAGTTAACTAAATTAACCACTAGTATATTTCGTTAACAATACAAGGTTTTACTTGCTTTTGTAGCGATGCAGTGGTAGAAATATAAGTGCTTTAAACCAGCTTTGCTACTGGGTTAACTCGTAAGCGACGCGGTTTAAGTGCCTTCTAAAGTTGATTACCGGTAGTTAAGCAACGGTTACTGTGGCTGGTGTAAGGTGACCTTTGGACAACACCGGCCTGCGTTACATGAGTGGCAGTGGTGGGATGGAGTCAACTGCTGGACTGGAGTTGCTTGCCCACGGAACTTCCCAGGTCAAGTGTTGGGACGTGACTTCTCGGATGGGGAAGTAATGTAATGACCGCAGAGATAGAAATATAAGCACTTCAAACTAGCCTCTTAAGAAAGTGGTTTAATAAACGACTTCCAATGTTGTGTGGTTATCGTGGCTGGTGTATGGATTGGTGGCCTTAGGAGAGCGCTACACTTTGATTCCATTTTGATATTGAGTTTCTGCAAAATCTGTTTACGTTGGTCAATGACTTTCTGAATGTCAATGTTGGAGCTAATTTCAGCATTGGTGGTGGATTCCTGAACACTACTTAGACGTCATTCTGGATGCTAAATCCACGCTCTACTGTAGCTGTCTGAAGTGGAACTAGTACAGCAATATGACTGAGGTTTTAAGATTTGGAAACAGGTCAAGGAGGTGGGAACCCAGCAGTATCCTGGAAATTGAAGTGTTCAGCCACAGGGTCCTGGTATCTGGTTCGCATCCTCCAAAGATTTAACAGCAAAGTCTGGTAGAGTGTGTACCCTGTCTCAAAAACGTATATGAAAATCGGACAGTGCTAACAGTAGATCGCATAAACTGCATTTCTTGACTTGCTGTTGTTGTCTGCCTCCATGATGTATGGGCAAATCGCGCACCTCTTTGCTCTGCATTGTCTGCAACCATTCTGTATTTGCTTCTTGTAAACGAGAATGACTAGCAGGTTGCCTGTATGTAAATATATGTTTTCGCCAATCTCCCCGATGTGCGCAGTATGTCCATGTGTTTTCGGATAATCCAGTGAATATTTGGCAGAGCGTGGGAAGAAGTAAATACCTCTGGCGCTGTTTGTTTCTTCTGCAACAGCGTATCAAGGTCTATCCTTTTAACTATCTGTAGCTCCCATTCAACAAACATTCCGTCTTATCTCGTGATTTTAGCTGATGCATGACCGGTGGTCTTTATACCTTGCTTCTTACGTACATACTCTTTTTACCCGCACCCCTAGCACTACGTTTGGTAGAGTTTTTGATTCGACGATTTACTTGCTGTGAATATACTGGTGCTTGTCAGCTGGCGTTGTGTACATGTCCCTACATATTCCAAAAAACGGAAGTAAGCAGCCGGATGGTCATCATCATATATATATACTCATATATATACAGGGCCACAGATAAGGATTGACTGTGAAATGAGTATTACCCCACTACTTTGAAATTAATTGAATACCAATAAGCATTATTGAGTACCATGCGTCACATTACTCACTTACACTGAGGTCAATGAGTACCCAGGGCCTATTGCATTAAGTGGTGTAAAAATTAAACCTTAGAAATCGCTAGCCGAAGCTATCAGGAAATATCGCCGAAAATGCAATTAATTACAGCGTGCAGGAAAAAAAACATGCGTGGTCGCATCATTTAATTCTAACTTTGATCAAACTCTTTAAAAAACATAATCGGCAAATATTTATAATTCTTCCAAAATCGCGCGACGTAAGGAGGAGGAATAGACCAATAAAATTTGAGCGCACCTGCCACTGGCAGCCTCGATTTGATTTTAGGAATGTAAGTTACGTAGGATGTAGTTGTAAAGTCGATGAAGTACTGTCTGTTGAGCACACGCTCGACGATTTGGGTTTTACTGAATTAGCAGGTTTTCTATTACTGTTTTCACCATTACGCAACCAAATGATTCTTAAATGAGCAATGGATGTTTTAATTGAGTTTTGTCACTCACTACCCCGCATTTTAATATCGTAAATGCCGTTTGGAATTGCGTATTTACGCAGATACGCACATTATACACATACATACACACACCCAATATATATATAACGAATATTCGAATATCAAGTCGCTATTCGAATAGAAATTTTGGGATTCGAATATTTTATATTTTTATTTCATTTTTGTTAAGTTCGAAGGAAAATTGAAAATACATTTCTTTAGTTTATCGTATTGTCTCCCAGCGACTTAAAGGCATCTCGAAAGGAATGTGGTATCCCACTGAGCCAGGCCCCAACATGCTATGACCAGACCTGCTAATTGCTGGTCATCACTGCAGAGAGTCTTTAGCCAACATAGTACTAATCTGTCACAGTAAAACCTCTGATGGGTTAATGCAAAACTAAATTACCTGCTAGTATGAATGTGAGACAGTAGGCTAGTTTTACACAATGCCACAAACATCATTGTTAGTGATAATGTTGGTTGTTTACTATATGATCCCTTACAAATTCTTCATTGCATTAATTACTAGGTGTCAATTTTGTAACTGCAAGATTATGTATTGATTTCATAGCTAAATATTTGATTTTGAAAATACATGAGAGATACAAGTTTTAGTATTCAAAATAACTTAAAATGAGTCTGAAGGACATTATTCTGACAATGAATGACTTTTTAAATTGCTTTTGTTAGAAATGTTTTGTTACATTTTACAAATCAAAATAAAATATAACTTAAAATATATATGAGAACTAAAAGCATGAAAGAAATAACAAAATGTATAAAAAATAACAAAATCAACCAACAAAGTAAGAAAGAAAACAAATAAAGAAACTTTAAAGGCATCTCAAAACCCTGATATAAGTGACCCCCCCCCCCCCCCCATTTATTGCCCCCACCCAGCATGTAAGGGCATTTGTTTTCTGATAAGCCAGGATGCCACAGTCTATATATTTATTTATTTATTTA
The DNA here is from genome assembly GCA_007844125.1 of Sinonovacula constricta. Taxonomy (NCBI): domain Eukaryota; kingdom Metazoa; phylum Mollusca; class Bivalvia; order Cardiida; family Solecurtidae; genus Sinonovacula; species Sinonovacula constricta. The sequence continues at coordinate 56,532,012 of CM017555.1, forward strand.
TTTATTTATATAAATCTTTATTTATTTTTTATCTTGGGGTTGAACATTGTCTTTCATATTTTGTTAATGAAACAGTTGTGGATATACCAATTACTCAATCCTAAATACCAGAAATTATTATATATATATTTAAATCTTTATTTGTTTTCTTTCTTACTTTGTTGGTGGATTTTGTTATTTCTTATACATTTTGTTATTTCTTTCTTTCATTCTTTTAGTTCTCATATATATTTTAAGTTATATTTATTTTGATTTGTAAAATGTAACAAAATGTTTCTAACAAAAGCGATTTAAAAAGTCATTCATTGTCAGAATAATGTCCTTCAGACACATTTTAAGTCATTTTGAATACTAAAACTTGTATCTCTCATGTATTTTCAAAATCAAATATTTAACTATGAAATAAAATCTTAGTCATGCAGTTACAAAATTAACACCTAGTAATTAATGCAATAAAGAATATTGAAGGGGTCATACAGTAAACAACCAACATTATCACTAACAGTTATGTTTATGGCTTTGTGTAAAACTAACCTACTAACCTACTGTCTCACTTCCATACTAGGTAATTTAGTTTTGCATTAACCCATCAGAGGTTTTACTGTGACATATTAGTACTATGTTGGCTAAAGACTCCATGCAGTGATGACCCGTAATTAGCAGGTCTGGTCAAAACAGGTCGGGGCCTGGCTCAGTGGGATACCACATTCCTTTCGAGATGCTGTACACTTGAGCGATTTCCCTTCATGAAACCTTCGTGGTTTTGTCTTACAGTCGACCCAGTATCACCCGCATTTTGTCCTTTTGAAAATGCCTCCTTTAATCATTAATGTATTTTATAAGATTAGTTCACAAAACATAATTGACTGTTTGTTGTTATACATTGTTTGCGGTTAGTAGAGTAAAATATTAAAATTGTGAGCTATTTTGCATGTGTTGTACAGTTTCATCTAATAAAATTATGATATGGTTTTATTAAATCGATATGTTAACATTAAAAGGTGCTTAAGTAACCCTTTTAATACGTCATATGTTAATACAAATAAGTAATTAAGTACGCAAAATGCCTTTAAATTGTATAGGTTATTACACGAAGTACAACGCGTAACAAAAAGACAACCAAGTTTAAGGTGACTTATTAATAATGTATATATTATACGGGACTTTGCAGGTCATCTTAACAATGATTGGTTACTGTATAGCTTTTATAAGACTTTCAATAATAGTAATAATAATAATAATAATAATAATAATAATAGTTTAGTAACAATGGCATTGTTTACGCATTTACTGGCATTCTTCACTGACAGTATTTTCTTGCAAATTACCGCTGACCAAGTGAAGAAACACCTCGTCTGGTCCTTCACGATAAACAGGATAATGGCGGATTCATAATATTGCCGTTTGTATTTCAAAAAGAAGAAATCGTCGTTTTAAAATTAAATGCTATTGCTCATGAATCTACCGCCGCTTCTGCATTAAGTAAGGCTAGCAATGTAAATTGTGGCCATTGAATGTAATGGAAAATTACCGTGTTATATGCCACTAAGATATAAATTCGTTCAGAATATATGTGTGTGTATGTGTGTGTGTGTGTGTGTGTGTGTGTGTGTGTGTGTGTGTGTGTGCGTGTGTGTGTGTGCCGTGGTAAGTGTGTGTGGTGTATGTGTGTGCGTGTGTGCGTGCGTGTGTTTGTGCGTGTGCGCGCTCGTGTGGGTGTGTGCGTGCGTGTAAAACTGTATCCGAAATTTAAACGTAGATAAATACTTTACCAGAGTATACAATCTCACTGAATATGATCGTTTATCAAAGAAACACGCCGATATCATTGCAAGAGAAATACAAAAGAATAATTAGCTTAATCGTGAAATATGATTTACCATTTGAAATAAAATATCCCCATATCTTTGTTTGCCCTATGGACGTCACCATTATTCGACTTTGCCTTTCCGAGTATGAAAAGGAACCAGACTATCAATATGGTGAAGTTTATAACTTTGTACAAACCGTGGAGTCAATGGGTCTACTTATTTCGACTTACTAATTCGACTTATCTGTGTACTTTCTAAATGTTTGGAACGTTGGACAAGATCCTTTGATTACAGTGCACTGATTGATACTATATTACATAAAAAGATGTGTTGAAACTCTCAATAATGCCACATACATGGTTCTATATCTGATATTAAATGACCTCCTAAATGAGACGATCAATTTATTTCATTTTCTTTTTACCTTTAACGTCAATCGCGGAGTTAATGCAGACACCGAATCAGAAAAAAAGAATCTCGGAAGAAATGGTATTAATCACAAAACAAAAAGATGGCCAATAAATGACGCTTTTAATGATGACTTGCAAGAAAAAGTAAGAAACACAGTGTTGTGATCAATGAAACAACAACGTTATATCAGGCGCGTATTCTGGGCCATTTTGGAAGTTACGCACTATTACAAGAGAAAAAATCTTTGTAGTAATACTTTTGAATATATTGGTATTTTTCTAATAAATAATAGGTAAAATGCGGACATGCGAGGAACGCAAAATATGATCGACTAAAATCCCGACGTGTATAAATTTAATCATTTTAAACCTTTTTAACTTGATTGGTTTGGTAATAAGATTTTATAACAGAGAAACTAAGGAAACAATGTATATCATTCCTAACCCATCGACTTTCTTAGTGTCTTTGGTACTTTTAGATTTTCGATTTATCGAACGGACGTTACGCACGTGCGTAAAGTGCGTAGTGGCAGAAACGCGCCTGCGTTATATTATAGAGACAAATAAGTTGGTGCTTGTTGAAAAAGGTCTGACATTTAATTATTTGTCTGATAGTTGTAGACCACGCGAGTGTTTAGCCCCTGTGTTTGTACAATTTGCTAATAGGACGAGGGACCTCCTCGACGCATCGAAACACCTCCTGCAGACTGAGGTCGCTAGCAGTGAGTCGCAAATCGATGTTTCTGTGATGTCAATATGTGCTCAGAGGCTTACTATTTATACACATCACGTGGTCAACGTCAGTCTTCGGAGTCACAAAGAACTGCTGTTACTTATGTTTACATACCGTTTAGTGGAATTTAATTACCAGAGAGAAGTTGGAAGTTTACATTTACCACGGACTCCATTAGATTCTGTTGTCACTAGTTTTATTATTAGATGGATATAAATACTAAAATATCAACGCGTAGTAATTTATTTTTTATCAATGGTGTCACAAGTGGTATCATTAAATGCTGTTCAGGTTTATTTCTTGGACGTAGTTCTGTTTCAGACCGAATAGCCTGAAATGAGCACAACGCTCCTTTAGGACTTATATGACATCAGGAATACACTTAGGGATACAATGAACGGATCTGTTCTGGAACTGCAGACTATATCTGACACCATTTTCTGGGACGTTGCGGTGATTGGCAGTATCTCTGTGCATATTTCTGGGCTGTTCCTCGCCGCCACCTCTCTAATGATGTTTGTCAGGCACACTTCTCTCCGGAAAATAGAGAACGTCTTCGTGGTGGCCATGTTAACGAACTATGTGATGTTTCTGGCTAGCGACTGGACAATACTGGACAGGACAGTGCTGGGTTGTGAGATATCCACGCTTACATTCCTGCTCTGCGGGTCGATTGGGACGTTTTTTACAGTCTGTATAGCACTGGAGAGGTAGGTTTCCCCAACGCGCACAAACAATCTCCAACTCATCATTTTATTAAGAGCGGAAAAAACTTTTTAACTGCCCTTTTCCGAGCGCGGTTTAAGCCTCATCCATACACGCATTTTTGGACTAAAACATTTTAATGCATTTTGTTGAAACACGTAAAGTATTCTATTTTATGTTGCTTTTGTTTCTGTTCTTTTTGACTTAGTTTAATCACATAGAAAATCCGAATTTTTCTTTTCTTTTCTGACTAACATAAAATACTGAATTGTTAATATTGCAAAATGTAAAAATAATGATGACGTAAGTGTAAAAGTGTGTGTGTGTGTGTGTGTGTGTGTGTGTGTGTGTGTGTGTGTGTGTGTGTGTGTGTGTGTGTGTGTGTTTGTTTGTGGGGTGGGTGGGGGATTGTGGGAGGGAGGGGGGGGGGTGCTCAAAATAACTCTATGGGGAAAAAACACTTTCGGTGTCTGCACGCAGATTTCTTGGGCAAAAAACATTTCCGGTATGCTTAACCCATTCTTATGTCAAGTCGATGGCAGTGATTCGTTCGTATCGATGGGTTGAAAGGGAACAAAGTCGTCTGCGTAACCAATCTGGCATACAATACTTGCAATGTTGACACTTGAAAACAATCGAACAATCGAAAAGAGAATTAAAACACGACAACGTATGGTTATACATACCTACAACGTTGATTTGAACCAATTTCCTGTTTGTTTCTTTTTTCAAATTAAAGTGTTTAATAAAATGAACATCACTGGTTTACATATGGAGCTTGTTTTCTATAGCGTATACGTCCTGAGTCGGTCTATGACACTTTTAGAAGGACTCTTTGGAACTAATGCTGACATAGTTTCTGTCACCTTTAACGCCACTTTATCATTAACAAACGTTTGTGTCTGCGATACTTTCACGATGAGGTTAAAGCAGACGTCAGACATTAAAACGACGAAATTTAAACACATTGGTTACGACGTTAAGAAGATAAAGATTATATAATTATTTCTGAATAAAGCAATCTAAACGATGTTCAATATGCACTCCAGAAAAGAATAATCTCTTAGCAGACATTTAAATCCGGATATCTGCTACAAATCCTACAATGCCTTCGCTCAAGCGACGTGCGCAGACCTGAAGTGGCGTTTGGCTCTCGAAAGCTGCGCCCGCACACTGGATGTGATTTTACTATAAAAAGTGATTTTGGCGTTTTGAACACCCTCCACCCACGCGCACATACATTTACACTATATATATTGTAGCTTACGTTAGTGTTTTACTGCCTTTCAAAACTTGATGTCAGTGTTGTATTGTTACGGCATTTCTTTTTTTATTTTTAGTACATAAACATTTATTTATATTTCAAGTTTACTTTTATTTCAAGTGATACTTTCTTTTACTTATTAATCAATTTGACGACATATCTTTATTTTTACACGTTATAGAAACAAGAAGATGGCCAAGTTGCTCCTTGTACTAATCAGCTGGCAGTATTACTTGGTCTGTGTCTGTCTCGCGCTGTGTGTAGGACTTGCAACCGTTCTGTGTCCGATCTATCTTCAGAAGGTCGGACATCTTAACAGGGACCACCAGCATTCGTTGCGACACACTACCTCTTCTGAACAAGATGTTCCCGTTCCATCTGACACAGTATGCATCTACGTGGACGGACTGTTGTTCCGAACACCATACACTAGTATTGTATTCAGCGTCATGGGGGTTTTGGTGCCTGCCTGCTTCATGACGTTCTTCTATATAAACATCTTCAGGAATGTTCGCAGAGCTCGCATAGATCGCTGGTTTAACCACGCTGCGGCCCGCTGTAGTCGACTCACGGCCACAGTCACGCAAGCCCACAGACGTCGCACCAACGTATTCCAAATCGGTCCAGGCATTCAACACACTGATCTCAACAGTGTATACTCCAACACAGCCCGAGAAAAGTCCGTACTTATTAAGGGAATCCGATCTGTGTCTATTATTTTAATATGCTGGACCCCATTCGTGGCTCATTGGGTGTATCTTTCATTAAACGGCCTGAGTAAAGAAGATACAACACGCCAGAAATATTTGATAATTCTTGCAAAAAGCTCTTCAATACTAAATATAACTCATCATATCTGTTTTAATATTAAATTTAAAAAGATGTACATGAATACTTTAAGGTGGCCTCTTTCGGTATGTTTCGGCTGGTCGGAGTCGCACATTTATCCCGAGGAGAACACGAGTCAGATAGACTCTAACGTTCTGACGCCGTGTAATATTTCAGCCGTGTACACCCTAGCAGCAGTCGGGCGACCCAACCTAGCCACAATATTTGAGAGACCGGTCGGTGTAGAATCTACCGATTTCAAAACGCCGAAGGCAGATACCGAATCTTCAACGATGCCACAACGTGCATCTCTATGCACCCTGGCGACAAAAATCAAATAATGCAAATGTGGCTTTACAAGGAGTCAGTCTATTCATGATGACAATGAAAGCATAAATAAAATTGAACCTGAATTTATTGCAAAAAATATTCTATGAATAAAACGATGATGTTCTTAACCAACTTTCATTATTATATACTCGTCCTCGTGTATGACCACAAACAAGATAGTTAAGACACGACACATACCTTTACGTAGGTGCAAATAAACCCAGGTGGAATGCATATTTTAATGGGAAAAAAATAGTTTTCGATAGAACGTTTGCAATGTTTTAACCAAGTTATTATAAATGCTACTTATGTCTATTTCTTGACCTCCTTTATTCTTTTTTGTTTTATCCTAATAGTACTTCTCAGCCGTCTTCGCGTCATAAATGACAACAGCAGTTGCAACAACAACAAAACAAAGCAGCATTAACATTCTTTGCTTCATTTACTAGGGTTTCAACTGCATTTACTAAAATAACTCGATTCCTTATTCACAAGTTCCTCTTCATTTTCACTGTTCAACTTTTATCTCCTCTCACCTTTCTTGACATAACAGGCCTACTTTCAGGTCCCTAATTTACCTCCTTGTACTATGCTACTTGTGATTACGTGTATTGCCATATATGCTTCATCCATGTTCCTACTCTCGTGGAAAACTTCTGCCGAGCTCTTGAGTCGTTGACTCCCCCCCCCCCTTACTTCTTGGGTATGAGTTCTGGTATTGCCGAGCTCTTGAGTCGATGTCTCCCCACCCCTTACTTTCTCAGGTATGTGCTCTGGTATTGCCGAGTTCTTGAGTCGCTGACTTCCCACCCCTTACTTCCTGGGTATGTGCTCTGGTATTGCCGAGTTCTTAAATCGCTGACACCCCACCCCTTACTTCCTGGGTATGTGCTCTGGTATTGCCGAGCTCTTGAGTCGATGACTCCCCGCCCCTTACTTCTAGGGTATGTGCGTTGGTATTGCCGAGCTCTTGAGTCGCTGACTCCCCGCCCCTTACTTCTAGGGTATGTGCTCTGGTATTGCCGAGCTCTTGAATCGCTGGCTCCCCGCCCCTTACTTCTTGGGTATGCGCTCTGGTATTGCCGAGCTCTTGAGTCGCTGACTCCCCGCCACTTACTTCTTGGGTATGTGCTCTGGTATTGCCGAGCTCTTGAATCGCTGACTTCCCGCCCCTTACTTCTTGGGTATGTGCTCTGGTATTGCCGAGCTCTTGAGTCGCTGACTCCCTGCCCCTTACTTCTTGGGTATGTGCTCTCGTATTGCCGAGCTCTTGAGTCGCTAACACCCCGCCCCTTACTTCTTGGGTATGTGCTCTGGGTTTTGCCGAGTTCTTGAGTCGCAGACTCCCTGCCCCTTACTTCTTGGGTATGTGCTCTGGTATTGCCGAGCTCTTGAGTCGCTGACTCCCCGCCCCTTACTTCTTGGGTATGTTCTCTGGTATTGCCGAGCTCTTGAGTCTCTGACACCCCGCCCCTTACTTCTTGGCTATGTGCTCTGGTATTGCCGAGCTCTTGAGTCGCTAACACCCCGCCCCTTACTTCCTGGGTATGTGCTCTGGTATTGCCGAGCTTTTGAGTCGCTTACACCCCACCCCTTACTTCTTGGGTATGTGCTCTGGTATTGCCGAGCTCTTGAGTCGCTGACACCCCGCCCCTTACTTCCTGGGTATGAGCTCTGGTATTGCTGAGCTCTTGAGTCGCTGACACCCCGCCCCTTACTTCTTGGGTATGTGCTCTGGTATTGCTGAGCTCTTGAGTCGCTGACACCCCGCCCCTTACTTCTTGGGTATGTGCTCTGGTATTGCCGAGCTCTTGAATCGCTGACTCCCCGCCCCTTACTTCTTGGGTATGTGCTCTGATATTGCCGAGCTCTTGAGTCGCTGACTCCACGCCCCTTACTTCTTGGGTATGTGCTCCGGTATTGCCGAGCTCTTGAGTCGCTGACTTCCCGCCCCTTACTTCTTGTGTATGTGCTCTGGTATTGCCGAGCTCTTGAATCGCTGACTCTCCGCCCCTTACTTCTAGGGTATGTGCTCTGGTATTGCCGAGCTCTTGAATCGCTGACTCCCCGCCCCTTACTTCTAGGGTATGTGCTCTGGTATTGCCGAGCTCTTGAGTCGCTGACTTCCCGCCCCTTACTTCTTGGGTATGTGCTCTGGTATTGCCGAGCTCTTGAGTCGCTGACACCCCGCCCCTTACTTCTTGGGTATGTGCTCTGGTATTGCCGAGCTCTTGAGTCGCTGACACCCCGCCCCTTACTTCTTGGGTATGTGCTCTAGTATTGCCGAGCTCTTGAGTCGCTTACACCCCGCCTCTTACTTCTTGGGTATGTGCTCTGGTATTGCCGAGCTCTTGAGTCGCTGACACCCCGCCCCTTACTTCCTTGGTATGAGCTCTGGTATTGCTGAGCTCTTGAGTCGCTGACACCCCGCCCCTTACTTCTTGGGTATGTGCTCTGGTATTGCTGAGCTCTTGAGTCGCTGACACCCCGCCCCTTACTTCTTGGGTATGTGCTCTGATATTGCCGAGCTCTTGAGTCGCTGACTCCACGCCCCTTACTTCTTGGGTATGTGCTCCGGTATTGCCGAGCTCTTGAGTCGCTGACTTCCCGCCCCTTACTTCTTGTGTATGTGCTCTGGTATTGCCGAGCTCTTGAATCGCTGACTCTCCGCCCCTTACTTCTAGGGTATTTGCTCTGGTATTGCCGAGCTCTTGAATCGCTGACTCCCCGCCCCTTACTTCTAGGGTATGTGCTCTGGTATTGCCGAGCTCTTGAGTCGCTGACTTCCCGCCCCTTACTTCTTGGATATGTGCTCTGGTATTGCCGAGCTCTTGAGTCGCTGACACCCCGCCCCTTACTTCTTGGGTATGTGCTCTGGTATTGCCGAGCTCTTGAGTCGCTGACACCCCGCCCCTTACTTCTTGGGTATGTGCTCTAGTATTGCCGAGCTCTTGAGTCGCTGACACCCCGCCCCTTACTTCTAGGGTATGTGCTCTGGTATTGCCGAGCTCTTGAGTCGCTGACTCTCCGCCCCCAACATCTTGGGTATGAGTTCAGATCGACCTTACAATACACTACGTCTAAATATTGCGCTGAAAAATATTCGGCTCAGCATTAAAATTCACTTTGTGCCGAATGTCGTGCTAGCTCAACATTCTGCGCGACATTCGGCTCAGCATTCAAAATCTCTAAACGTAAATGAAGTGCTGGCACAACATTCGTCAACACATTGGGCTCACCATTCAAACCAAGTGTGAATGCTGTGCTGGCTCAACATACGACATGGCATTTTACTCGTCGTGCTGGCACATTCGGCACGACATTCAGCTCGACATTCAAATTCACTCAGTAAGAATGTCGTGCTTTCTCAACATTCGACCGGACATTTAGCTCGTCGTACTGGCACAACATTCGGTACGACAATCAGTTCAACATTCAAATACACTAAATATCATCCTGTCGAAATCATATTAACCAAAAACTCAAGTTCAAACTGTAACGTCCATGCAGTAATCCGATTGATTCACACATGTTGGCAACCATGCAACGATAGCTGTTCAACAATCCCGTTCTGAAAGAAAATGCCCATTTTCAAATAATTACTTTAAAACATTTCAAAACGGACTGTAACATCCAACCTATTTTGATATAACCCGTTGTTTTAAAATAAACTTTTTAAAATTGCTAAAATCACGTTTAGTGCATTTGTTAGTGTTGTGGATGATTTGAATATGAGTTTAACCAAAACTAACCCTAAGCCGGAAAAAGCTGATCATCAAATTACAAACTGGACTGAAAACAGCATTTTCCACATGGTAAGGTCTGATATATATGATAAACTTAAAAATTAAAAAAGTGAGATTTCTATGATTATAAGTATATGACAAAGTCCGATGAGCATTGCAACATTTATCAAACTTTGAAAAGGCACAGGACAATGATATTCAGATGCAAGTCAAATGTAAAAGTAAGAACAAATCTGTGTTGAGTCATTTAACACAAAGAGCAATTACCAGTTACCGCCTTGGAATGGTCAGTCGGCAAAGGGACTGACTGGTGTGTTAAAACCGGTTTTACAGAGCTGTAATATCGCACTTCCTGAAGGGTTTCTTAAAAGCAAGAAGGGAAAAGAAAACTGATCTATTTGAATAAAAATGGCCAAGCGCTGACGTTTTCTTTGATATGCTAAGATGATTTGTGAATACGGGCTCTGAAGTACAAAAAAACAACAACACAACAAACAAAAAAAAAAACAAAAACAAAAAAAAAAAACACTTTGTCATCAACATTGTCACATCTTGTTAATTTTGTTCACCAAGACCAGGAATACTAATAAAATCCAATGGTAGCAGCGCGTTCAAGTGAGAGTTATTTATTGGAACATTCCTCAAACATCTATTTCACAAAGGCTATTTATAAAGAGTATATTTATTTTATGAATGAAGCTATTTAAAAGGAGTAAAATGTCATAAGGACTTGCTACTAGCATATCGGTCGCTGTTTGCTTTTACTAATAACAATGTCGTTTCTATTGTCTGAAATATAGTTTCTTGTCTTTCTCTCAGAAAAAAAATCCCGTGTTACACAATTAACGGGTTTGTTAAAATATTAGATTTGCTTAGTTTGGTACAAATGAATAGTTTCGGCACTTAAACATGCACACGTTATTTGAATGGTGTGTCGTCTTGCGACTGTTAAAGCTTCGCGTTATTTTTGTTGTTGACATTTTCTTGTTCTGCCACCTCATGGGAAGGAATACGCCCCCCACCCCCACCCCTTCCCCTTTTCCCGCCACACACACACAGACTGCTGGTTAGGCGCGACATAACCTAGCGTACATTTCAGAAGTTGCGTACTTTCCGTATTCTATATGGCCTAACCTTGTTACCCATATAAAACTAACACGGTTGCTGAAACATGACCACTGTCACCGCTTGTTACCCCTATAAAACTAACACGGTTGCTGAAACATGACCACTGTAACCGCGTGTTACCCATATAAAACTAACACGGTTGCTGAAACATGACCACTGTAACCGCGTGTTACCCATATAAAACTAACACGGTTGCTGAAACATGACCAATGTAGCCACGTGTTACCCATATAAAACTAACACGGTTGCTAAAACATGACCAATGTAGCTGCTTGTTACCCATATAAAACTAACACGGTTGCTAAAACATGACCAATGTAGCCGCTTGTTACCCATATAAAACTAACACGGTTGCTAAAACATGACCAATGTAGCCGCTTGTTATCCATATAAAACTAACACGGTTGCTAAAACATGACCACTGTCACCGCGTGTTACCAATATAAAACTAACACGGTTGCTGAAACATGACCACTGTCACCGCGTGTTACCAATATAAAACTAACACGGTTGCTGAAACATGACCACTCTCCACCGCTTGCTACCCATATAAAACTAACACGGTTGCTGAAACATGACCACTGTAACTGCTTGTTACGTATATGGCCCTCATAAACTTGCTGAAACATGACCAATGTAACCATTTGTTACCCATATAAAACTAACACGGTTGCTGAAACATGACCACTGTCACCGCGTGTTACATATATAAAACTAACGCGGTTGATGAAACATGACCGATTTTACTGCTGGTTACCCATATGAAACTCACAAGCTTGCTGTGACATGACCAATATAATTATTCGTTACACACATGAAACTCACAATCTTGTTGAAACATGACCAATGTAATTATTTGTTACCCATATGAAACTCACAAGCTTGCTGAAACATGACCAATGTAACCATTTGTTACCCAAATGAAACTCACAAGCTTGCTGTGACATAATCAATGTAACCATTTGTTACCCATATGAAACTCACAAACTTGCTGAAACATAACCAATGTAACCATATGTTACCCATATGAAACTCACAAACTTGCCTTGACATGACCAATGTAACCATTTGTTACACATATGAAACTCACAAGCTTGCTGAAACCTGACCAATGTAACCATTTGCTACCCAAATGAAACTCACAAACTTGTCTTGACATGACCAAGGTAACCATTTGTAACCCAAATGAAACTCACAAGCTTGCTGTGACATAACCAATGTAACCATATGTTACCCATATGAAACTCAAAAGCTTGCTCTGACATGACCAATGCAACCATTTGTTACCCATATGAAACTCACAAGCTTAGTGAAACATTACCAATGCAACCATTTGTTACCCATATGAAACTCACAAACTTGCTGAAACATGACCACTGTAACCGCTTGTTACCTATATAAAATTAACGCGGTTGCTGAAACATGATCGATTTTACTGCTGGTATCCCATATGAAACTCACAAGCTTGCTGAAACATGACCAATGTAACCATTTGTTACCCAAATGAAACTCACAAGCTTGCTGTGACATAATCAATGTAACCATTTGTTACCCATATGAAACTCACAAACTTGCTGAAACATGACCAAGGTAACCATTTGTTACCCATATGAAACCCACAAGCTTGCTGTGGCATGACCAATGTAATTATTCGTTACACATATGAAACTCACAATCTTGTTGAAACATGACCAATGTAATTATTTGTTACCCATATGAAACTCACAAGCTTTCTGTAACATGACCAATGTACCATTTGTTACCCATATGAAACTCACAAGCTTGCCTTGACATGACCAATGTAACCATTTGCTACCCATATGAAACTTACAAGCTTGCTGTAACATGACCAAGGTAACCATATGTTACCCATATGAAACTCACAAGCTTGCTGAAACATGACCCATGTAACCATTTGTTACCCATATGAAACTCACAAGCTTGCCTTGACATGACCAATGTAACCATTTGCTACCCATATGAAACTCACAAGCTTGCTGTGGCATGACCAATGTAACCATTTGTTACCCATATGAAACTCACAAACTTGCCTTGACATGACCAATGTTACCATTTGTTACCCATATGAAACTCACAAGCTTGCTGTTACATGACCAATGTAACCATTTGCTACCCATATGAAACTCACAAACTTGCCTTGACATGACCAATGTAACCATTTGTTACCCATATGAAACTCACAAGCTTGCTGTAACATGACCAATGTAACCATTTGTTACCCATATGAAACTCACAAGCTTGCCTTGACATGACCAATGTAACCATTTGTTATCCATATGAAACTCACAAGCTTGCTGTAACATGACCAATGTAACCATATGTTACCCATATGAAACTCACAAGCTTGCTGAAACATGACCAAGGTAACCATTTGCTACCCATATGAAACTCACAAGCTTGCTGTTACATGACCAATGTAACCATTTGCTACCCATATGAAACTCACAAGCTTGCTGAAACATGACCAATGTAACCATTTGTTACCCATATGAAACTCACAAGCTTGCTGTAACATGACCAATGTAACCATATGTTACCCATATGAAACTTACAAGCTTGCTGAAACATGACCAATGTAACCATATGTTACCCATATGAAACTCACAAGCTTGCTGTAACATGGCCAATGTAACCATTTGTTACCCATATGAAACTCACAAGCTTGTTGAAACATGACCAATGTAACCATTTGTTACCCATATGAAACTCACAAGCTTGCCATGACATGACCAATGTAACCATTTGCTACCCATATGAAACTCACAAGCTTGCTGTAACATGACCAATGTAACCATTTGTTACCCATATGAAACTCACAAGCTTGCTGTGGCATGACCAATGTAACCATTTGTTACCCATATGAAACTCACAAGCTTGCTGAAACATGACCAATGTAGCCAATTGTTACCCATATGAAACTCACAAGCTTGCTGTGGCATGACCAATGTAACCATTTGTTACCCATATGAAACTCACAAGCTTGCTGTGGCATGACCAATGTAACCATTTGCTACCCAAATGAAACTCACAAACTTGCCTTGACATGACCAATGTAACCATTTGTTACCCATATGAAACTCACAATCTTGCTGAAACATGACCAATGTAACCATTTGCTACCCATATGAAACTCACAAACTTGCTGAAACATGACCAATGTAACCGCTTGTTACGTATATGGCATGCCGGTAAATATGCCGGTATACTTATATACTTTAGAGTAGAAGACAACATTCAACTTTTTAGCAAGATTGTGTCCATATTTCTTAATAAAACCGTTTATACAGAGCTGACCTCGTTTCTTGTTCTTAGTTTTTGAAGTACTATGTCGTCAAAATGGTGAACAAGAGAAAGAGAAAGCAGTTGTTTTTCATGATAATAGCACAAAAATATTGCTGATAATATTGTTGGTGATGTGGAGGAAGAGAAGGGTGTTGAAGTTGATAAGGTGGAGATGGGTGTTGATGATAAGTGGGAGGAGGGTGTTTATGGGGTGTTGATGATAAGTGGAAGGAGGGTGTTGATGATAAGGGGGAGGAGGGTGTTAATGATAAGTTGGAGGAGGGTGTTGATGATAAGTGGGAAGAGGGTGCTATTGATAAGTGGGAGGAGGGTGTTGATGAGAAGGTGGAGGAGGGTGTTGATGATAAGGGGGAGGAGGGTGTTGATGATAAGTGGGAAGAGGGTGCTAATGATAAGTTGGAGGAGGGTGTTGATGAGAAGGTGGAGGAGGGTGTTGATGATAAGGGGGAGGAGGGTGTTGATGATATTTGGAGGAGGGTGTTGATGAGGAGTTGGATGAGGGTGTTGATGATAAGGGAGAGGAGGGTGTTGATGATGATAAATGGGAGAAGTGTGATGATATAATGGAGGAGGATGTTGTTTATTTGGAAGGGAAGGAAGAGAGTGATGAGGAGGAGGACAATGAAGTTTACCAATTATGATGAAGATGGAGGGGATGATAGGGAAGAGGAAGAAGAGAAGGGAGAGGAAAAAAAAGTGTTAATGATACAAATGGAGGTGCAATAGTTAGGGTACATGATGTGAATAGTGTTATTAGTGATGACGAAGACAACATACTTCTCAGAAACTTTGTTTCAACAAAGAACACTAAAATCTAGAACTAAAAAAATCATGAAGCTAGAGAAATAAAGTCAGGGTGTAGAGTAAAATGTTGATATGAATGTCACCAGCATTTCAGTTAGTCTGAAAGGCAAAAGCTCTTTCATTCTTTCTGGAGTCTTGGGGATATATACAAACAGAGAAGTTTTATTTTAAAATATGTATCACAGAAAGCTAAAACACATAAAGGTGAAAGCCAATCACATTGCAAATCCACAGTGCACTACTATTTTTCTGTTAATGAAATACCAAACTGCTCCAATTTGTTAAAGTATGGCAGACATTCTTTTGTCATACTCTTTCTGTATCTGAGAGATATATTTCTTCTGCACACAAGATAACTGAACTAGAGCTCCCTCAAGATGATAAAAGTGGCACACATGATAACAGAACAAGTAAAACATCAGAAGTTCAGACTCAAGGTATGTGCTCGTATTGAAGGTTTTCCAACAATAGAAAGTCATTATTGACGGAAATCTTAAAAACAGTGTTTAAGTTCAGACCTAAGTGTTTCAAAAATAGACACCCTCTATCAGGAAAATGTTTTGAACACTCACATACCCCAGTGTCACTATCTTTTTTACAGACGCATTTTGATTAAGACTAGAACTTGGCATTCCACCAACCTCTAAAAGATGTGTGATCTGTGTGTTTCATTCACAAATAGTAATGATAATCAAAAAGCCACCATGTTACTAGTCAACACCCCCATTGAGAATAAAAACTTAGTTAGATAGAAAAGAAGAAGACAAAGCCAACTGCAAGCAAGATAACTCACTTGTTTGTGTATGTTTTGATTTAATTGTCTGTACTACAAGCGATGCCTTAGTACATACAATTCTTCTATGTATGACATGGCAAGCAAAAATGATCACTGTTTTGTATGGAATGAATCCATCTCAAAAAGAAGAGCTTGTATATACAATTCCATAAAGCAAAAATCACACGAAGGAAAAAAAAGTTTTTTTTTAAGTGATAACTGCGCCGCCCAAAATAAAAAAAGATACTTTAACGTCAATCACACATAAGTATTTAAAAAAGGCTATACCCAAAAAGAAAATGATTCAATACATTTAACAAATGAAACCGCAAGTGAAAACATTTAAGTGTATACATCTGCCCAGTGTGCCTCCTTCATCAGAATGGCCAGGAGAAACCATCCATATATTGTTACAGAGATGGTTTTATGAGACTTTTTGATTTTACCAGCATTATTATATTAACTGTGAGATAGTTATGAGGCAAAATATCGGCAGATGTTGGTATGTGTAAGTAGCCAGATGATCAAAGATGTTCAGGATTACGATGATGATGTAAAAAATTGCATGTTTGTAAATGACATTTTTTATTGTGGTGATGAATGACTGACAATGCAGATGATTGTTGGATTAACTGAATAATATAAATGGTTGTTATTGATGATTTTAATGAAGAGTGTTATGATGCTGAACATAATACTGTATATAAATAGTTTATAAAGATGATTATGGTGATAAAAGTTATGATGATAAACTGAATATGTGAATGATTATAAATGTTGATTTTTGTATTTAGGATTATGAGGATAAAGCAATGACAATGTTCATTATTACTTGAGATAATTTTACAGTTTACAGCTGATGATGACTGAAGACAAAGTTGGCATTGTTTGTCATTTATATACTAAATAGGGTTACCCCGATGAACAACATGATTTAAAAAAATGATAATCTTGATGATATTCAAATCATTGTGTTTGACTAATGTTTTAGAGTGCTAAAATAGTTATGCATAAAGATAATGTTTTAGAGGTATGTCACTAAAGATTATAGTGTTAGTGTTTAAGATTGGTAAACAAATGTTTATGATCAAGTGGAAACAATAAAATGTAGTTAGCTTTGAACCAACAAACTTTTATTTGTGTTTTAAATATTGTTGTACTTTGGTACTCTTTTTCAATTATGGAAAAAAAGTGTAATCTGTCTTCAAAAATAAGTCCTAAAGTTCTGCATTGCACACACTTCTTCAAAATTTATGTTTATTCAATAAAAGAATATCTAACAAAAATACAAAAAACAACAACCAAACAACAACAAAACAATAATGACCAAAAAGTTAAAAGGCTCAAAAAGTTATAAACTGAGAAAATGCATTATTTTTCCATGATGAAATACAATTATGAGATTTCGCAAAAGTGCTATAAAACAATAACAGAAATAAACATAAAAGGTACAATTAAAAAGTTTCCTTTTTCATTTAGATTTAAATAAAAGTACAACTAAATAGATGCCACAGTTCTTAAAATATATATTCATAATCAAAATCTTAATAGGAAAACTGTTGTAACTAGAGTTACGACAGTTTTGCATTAAAACGTGCTGAAGATTTATTAACATTTCAGAGGGAAAACTGTAGTATGTTAATTTTTAATCAATAACCTTTTTTCATGAAATTTATAATAAGTGTCTTAGATATACATGAAAATGTTTAAAAAAAAACATAAATATATTATTTTATACAGTTTAACCTAAATAAAGACAGTAAAAAATATAAAGTCTTTTTTTTGTTTCCTGGAAAGTTTAAAAAAAGTGAGTTTTTCGTTGAGGCAGTGTGATAAGGTGGTTTAAATTATCCATTTTGACTTCATCATCCAAATGACTACGCCATTTTTTCATTCCTTGAAACTGCACCAAAATTAACCGTGTAGCCAACAGATCACGTGCAAACCGTGTACACCTCGGTATCTGCACGGTTGGAACATAAGTGAGAGAAGTTTAATGTACGCCTTTAATCCTCAATTATCTAACGTGTAGTCAACATATCAGATCAGAGTAAAAAATGTTCGTCCGACAGTACGAACGAGTCATATTTGATTGTAAATAAATGTGAAAAATTTTGGTTAATTAATAATTTTGCATTTTGGTAAAATATAAATGTCAGAAATAACATTCGCCCCGAACGGGTCTCGAAGACACACATAGAGGATAAGCAGTTCACCTCCAGCTAATTTTAACCAATTAGAAAATGACATTAAAATATAATAAGTAACAATCATACATATAAGTCTTACAGAGAGCATATATTAGATACACAGGATACATTTATTCTTGAAATACTGCTCAGTGAATATAACTAAAGACTTTGACCTACTTTTTTGACAGAAACTCGTCCCTTCCCTTCCACCACAATGTAAATCTCGAGTAGAATGGCTAGATCTTTCGATTGATTGCCATTCCTCCTAACACTCACCCCCAAATCAAATATGCGTTGATGTTAACTTGTAAGCAAGTTACATGCATGCCTAAATAATTTTAGTGGTATCCAACTAGTACACTTGCTAGCTGAATAAGTCGGGGATAGGAAGAGAGTTATGCTAAAAAAATAAATGGGCGGTATATGTATTTGTGTAATTATAACTTATGTGCACACGTTGCCTGTTGGTAGATACATTGACATGTAACTCCTTTGCTTGCATCCCCTCTCACTGCGTGGGAGCGAGTCTCGCTCCTGTCGAAGGGGTATTTCAGCTGACATGCGGTGTGCCGATGGTTCTGTCCCAACTTTTTTTCTTGTGTTTTCCTCCGCCAAAATAGCTGGACGTAGCAATAATGACAATTCTTGTGTCACTGCGATGCATTTCAGAAACAAAACACATGAATTACCGTTGGGACTATGTACGTACGTACGTATTGCCAATTTACCTCGTTCAGTGATTCCAAAGTTTTGCTGATTATTCTTGAGAATAGTTTAATAAATGAACTGCTATGGAAAACGTGAACAATAAGATACACAAATAACAGAAAATGTAAATAAACTACATGTATACTGAATATTGTATTTTATGTTTGACGTACACGGTTTACTTACTTATACTTTTTTTAAAGTTTGGGTGCCCATTTTACGACAAGATGTTATTTCAAAGGTAAGTTATGATTAAAATATAACAATTATTCAATATAATACCCAAACCACTGAAAGATGGTTATCATTTAGCACTTATACATCATACAGGACTGCACGTAGAATACACACCCATATATTTCACACAGTATGAACATTATATCGTAACATTAACAAATAATTCGCATTAATTTAACATCCACTTATACATGGGTTTCAGGGAAAAAGACGTTTACTAAACAAGATAACTCATGAACATTTTATATTATTTGGAAATGTGAATTTCATTTACCTATTTTATTACTTTAAAGATGGGTACTCAACAAGAACAATGATGGTTTTATTTGTAACGCATTTTCGACATTTAATCTGTTTCGTCATTTAATCAGTTCCGTCATTTAATCTGTTTCGTTTTCATGTCTTTTTTAAAAAAAATAAACGGACATGTGGGTATAATAAGGACCAAGTCAGGTCTATGTACAATAATATCGGGCCACTGTTGTCTTGCATTTCATACACTCCACGCTACAGCACCAGGCAAACTTACAATCACAGTCATATACCTCCTCACTTACTGACTTCTTGGTCTTATAGCCACAACTTCTACAAAGTCTTCGACAGCTGTTCCTTTCCCATTTACTAAGGGAGTACGTGTTGGTGTCCTTGTCACGTCTTCTACACTCCCTCCCAAATGTCCCTAGGTGTCCAGGATAGGCACTGTCTGCCTTGCAATAGTTCGGTGAAGAATCCACGAACATAAGATTGTGCTCCGACAATTGGGTCCGTCTCAAATGTCGAGCTTTATTGTTGTTGTAAAGGTCCTTAGACTTCTGGTACTTCCGCTTTAAGTGGGAACCCACAGCACGGAAGGTTGATAATTGCTTCCAACAAGTTTTGAAGGAGCAGTCGCCTGTTAGACCATGGCATTTACACACGGTTTTCATCTGCTTCAGGACTGCCTACAGCAAAACATTTAGATAAAAATACAAAAAGAATAAAATAAAGCATGTTAAACGAATACTATACAATATACATTGTACTAATTGAAGCAACATATACGAAGTGGGGCAATATCAGCATAGACAATTTAAACTCTTGAAGATCAGCATATTTTCAAAATGTATATATCATAAAAGTAAGAACTTTCATTTTATCTTAAAATGGGAGTCAAATGCTTAGATGAAGATGTAAACAAATTGATTGGAACAAATGATTGTCACATATACTTTATGTCCTGTCCGTTCGTTGTGACGTTTCAACATAGCGCGTGCATCTCCCGACACACCGTCTGTCCCGAGGTACAACCGCGACACTTTCTCTCCGAAATTGACATCTTGTCGGCAGCCAGCCCAGTGCCATTCTTTTCCTGAAAAGCAAACAAAAATGAAGACACGTTCCAATATTTTGATCCATCCGGTCGTATTGTTTAAAACGATTGTTTGGATATACCGGAATCTAGATACTTCTTCAAAAAGACGATATTTAGAATATGTGGAAGATGTTTATTTCCGTGAAGAAATTCGATAAATTGGACAGAATTGTTTACTAGGGTGAGTCCCTGTTGTTCGATTTTATTCTTCCAATAAAGTCACGGTTAAGATAAATAAAACTCGTTCCCATATTAGCTGATCGAACAAAGAATTAAGATTTATATTTTAAATAGTTCATCACTTAGAATGTCATGGATTATCAATTGTCATATAACCCTACTTGTAAACAGTCTAGTTTACATAATCTAGAATAAGCAACACACATGCATTCTGTAAAAGAATTGAAAATAAATGTAGCCTTTACTTCGAAATAACGGTGCTTTAATGCTCAGATAGAGCATTTACATATAGGAAAAGAGCCGCTGACTCGTGACGTCAGGTTATATACTCGATTTTACGTCAGGCTATCAATCGGAACTCCTCGGGTAATTCCGTCCGCGGGACAATCATCCCTCGGATGTACCTGGTGCAATAATACTTAATGAAATCACGATCGTTTTGTTCGCCGGAAGTCGAAGAATATGCCTAAGTAGTTCGCACAAAACACAAACACTGCCATCGTTTGACAGCTGCGTGTCTGCTGCGCTGGGTAAATTAAAATCGGATGATTTAAATTTGAAGCCGCCACAAATTGAAGTTACTGGCATCGTACTGCAGTGAGCTGTCACCCGAGCAGCCATCTTTGTTTTGACGTCCGTCACGAAAGAAGTCCCATTTAGATAAATGGCCGAGGTGATCCGACTACCTACAAACACCCGAGAGATGATTCGTGAATTATCCGAGGTGTTCCGATTGGTCAAGCTATATCCTCGATGTGACGTCATATGTCACGACAGGCTATTTCCTTTACGTGAAGCCGGGCTATAGCCTCTATATGACGTCATGGTATATCCTCTATGTGACGTCTGGTTATATCTTCTATGTGACGTCAGGCGCTATATCCTTTATGTGACGTCAGGCTATATCCTCTATGTGGCGCCAGGCGCTATATCCTCTATGCGACGTCAGGCTATATCCTCGATGTGACGTAAGCCGCTATATCCTCTATGTAACATTAGGATATATTCTCAATGTGTCGTCAGGCGCTATATCCTCGATGTGACGCCAGGCTATATCCTCAATGTGAGGTCAGACTATATCGTCGATGTGACGTCAGTCGTTATATACTCTATGTGACGTCAGGTTATATCCTCGATGTGACGTAAGCCGCTATATCCTCTATGTGACATCAGGCTATATCCCCGATGTGACGTAAGCCACTATATTTGCTATGGAACATAAGGCTATATCCTCAATGTGACGTTAGGCGCTTTATCCTCGATGTGACGCCAGGCTACATCCTCTATGTGACGCCAGGCTATATCCTCTATGTGACTGCAGGCTATATCATCTATGTGACGTAAGCCGCTATATCCTCTATGTAACATTAGGCTATATCCTCTATGTAACGCCAGGCTATATCCTCTATGTGAGGTCAGACTATATCGTCGATGTGACGTCAGTCACTTTATCCTCTATGTGACGTCAGGCTATATCCTCGATGTGACGTCAGGCTATATCCTCTTTGTGACGTCAGGCTATATCCTCGATGTGACGTCAGGCTATATCCTCGATGTGACGTAAGCCGCTATATCCTCTATGTGACGTCAGGCTATACCCCCTATTCGACGTAAGCCGCTATATCCTCAATGTGACGGCAGGCGCTTTATCCTTGATGTGACGTCAGGCTATATCCTCTATGTGACGTCAGACTATATCCTCGATGTAACGTTGTGCTATATCCTTAATGTGACGTCAGGCGATTTATCCTCTATGTGACGCCAGGCTATATCTTCTATGTGACGCCAGCCGCTATATCCTCTATGTGACGCAAGGCTATATTCTCGATGTGAAATCAGGCTATATCCTCTATGTAACATTAGGCTATATCCTCAATGTTACGCCAGGCGCTATATCCTCTATGTGACGCCAGGCTATATCCTCTATGTGACGTCAGGCTATATTCTCGATGTGACGTAAGCCGCTATATCCTCTATGTGACGTCAGGCTATACCCCCTACTCGACGTAAGCCGCTATATCCTCAATGTGACGGCCGGCGCTTTATCCTTGATGTGACGACAGGCTATATCCTCTATGTGACGTCAGACGATATCCTCGATGTAACGTTGTGCTATATCCTTAATGTGACGTCAGGCGATTTATCCTCTATGTGACGCCAGGCTATATCTTCTATGTGACGCCAGCCGCTATATCCTCTATGTGACGCAAGGCTATATTCTCGATGTGAAATCAGGCTATATCCTCCATGTAACATTAGGCTATATCCTCAATGTGACGCCAGGCGCTATATCCTCTATGTGACGCCAGGCTATATCCTCTATGTGACGTCAGGCTATATTCTCGATGTGACGTAAGCCGCTATATCCTCTATGTGACGTCAGGCTATACCCCCTACTCGACGTAAGCCGCTATATCCTCAATTTGACGGCAGGCGCTTTATCCTTGATGTGACGCCAGGCTATATCCTCTTTGTGACATAAGCCGCTATATCCTCTATGTAACATTAGGCTATATCCTCAATGTGACGCCAGGCGCTATATCCTCTATGTAACATTAGGCTATATCATCTACGTGACGTAAGCCGCTATATCCTCTATGTGAGATCAGACTATATCGTCGAAGTGACGTCAGTTGCTTTATCCTCGATGTGACGTCAGGCTATATCCTCTATGTGACGTCAGACTATATCCTCGATGTAACGTTGTGCTATATCCTCAATGTGACGTCAGGCGATTTATCCTCTATGTGACGCCAGGCTATATCTTCTATGTGACGCCAGCCGCTATATCCTCTATGTGACGCAAGGCTATATTCTCGATGTGAAATCAGGCTATATCCTCTATGTAACATTAGGCTATATCCTCAATGTGACGCCAGGCGCTATATCCTCTATGTGACGCCAGGCTATATCCTCTATGTGACGTCAGGCTATATTCTCGATGTGACGTAAGCCGCTATATCCTCTATGTGACGTCAGGCTATACCCCCTTTTCGACGTAAGCCGCTATATCCTCAATGTGACGGCAGGCGCTTTATCCTTGATGTGACGCCAGGCTATATCCTTTTTGTGACGTAAGCCGCTATATCCTCTATGTAACATTAGGCTATATCCTAAATGTGACGCCAGGCGCTATATCCTCTATGTGACGCAATGCTATATTCTCGATGTGACGCTAGGCTATATCCTCTTTGTGGCGCCTGGCTATATCCTCTATGTGACTGCAGGCTATATCATCTACGTGACGTAAGCTGCTATATCTTCTATGTAACGTTGGGCTATATCCTCAATGTGATGCCAGGCGCTTTATCCTCTATGTGACGCCAGGCTATATCCTCTATGTGACGCCAGCCGCTATAACCTCTATGTGACGCAAGGCTATATTCTCGATGTGGCATCAGGCTATATCCTCTATATGACGCCAGGCTACATCCTCTATGTGACGCCAGGCTTTATTCTCTATGTGACTCCAGGCTTTATCCTCGATGTGACGTCATCTAAATCTCTAACGTTGGGCTATATCCTTAATGTGATGCCAGGCGCTTTATCCTCTATGTGACGCCAGGCTATATCCTCTATGTGACGCCAGCCGCTATATCCTCTATGTGACGTCAGGCTACATCCTCTTTGTGACGTCAGGCGCTATAACCTCTATGTGACGCCAGGCTATATCCTCTATGTGACGTAAGCCACTATATCCTCTTTGTGACGTCAGGCGCTATATCCTCTATGTGACGACAGGCTATATCATCGATGTGACGTAAGCCCCTATTTCCCCAATTTGACGTCATGCGCTTTATCCTCGATGTGACGCCAGGCTATATCCTCTATGTGACGCCAGGCTATATACTCTATGAGACGCCAGGCTATATCCTCTATGTGACGCCAGGCTATATCCTCGATGTAACATTAGGCTATATCCTCAATGTGACGCCAGCCGCTATATCCTCTATGTGACGCCAGGCTATATCCTCTATGTGACGTCAGGCTATATCTATATATGACGCCAGGCTACATCCTCTTTGTGACGTCAGGCGCTATATCCTCTATGTGACGACAGGCTATATCGTCGATGTGACGTCAATCGCTATGTCCTCTATGTGACACCAGGCGATATCCTCTATGTGACACCAGGCTACATCCTCTATGTGACACCAGGCTATATCCTCGATGTGACGTCAGTCGCTATATCCTCTGTTTGACGCCAGGCGATATCCTCTATGTGACACCAGGCTATATCCTCGATGTGACGTCAGTCGCTATATCCTCTATGTGACGCCAGGCTATATCCTCGATGTGACGTAGAGGCAGAGCGACAACATAATGAAAGCATACCCGTGTTTGTCAGTCTAAACGCATTCTCATCACTACACGTGGATTTTACATGTAGTGCACGTGCAACAGCTCTTAGACATCTTAATATGTATTTATGTGCGCGCCATGTAATTATTGCAACGGGAAGGCGTTTCCAATAATATTTTTTTCAACATACCTAAATTTGTTTAGCTTTGGATATCGACGGGAAAACTGCAAGGACCAATACACTACAATTCGGTTTCGTCAGTAGTTTCCGCGCATTTTCCTGGGAAACATAAATACTTAAATTCTGATAATCTTTGCCTTTTTAGAATATATACTGCTCAAAATTTGTTAAGGATCACATTTTATAACGCATACTACTGATATTAAGTTGTGGAGACATGCTTCTCATGCAACATCTACATATCGAATCAATAAGTGCAATGGGGTACATTGGTGAAAAGGAAATTGTTTCCCTTGTTAATTAATTAACATCCAAGGTATTCCAAATAGTAGATAGGCCCATTTAGTTGGAATTCTTGAACTTAATCGCCTGTTCTTTTGTAGATATTGCAATTACAAACAATGAAACTTTTTACTTTTGAATAAATATAAGCTTAAAGACCATTTAAATAATTTTAGAGCTTTGTTATTTAAAAAGAAAAAGGGAAGTGTGTGTTGATGATGGTTAACCTGGGTGTCATAAGGAAGGCAGAAGGGTTAGCATACACTCCAAAGCGCACAAGAATAAAAGCAGAGTGAAAGGACCTACTTGCATATAGGGATTATTCATGGAAGACTATTCATTAATGTCTCTTGAGTTTGTGAGGCCTGGATACCAATCGGAACTCCTCGGGTAAATCCGTCCTCGGGACAATCATCCCTCGGATGTATCCGGTGCAATGATACTAAATGATATCACGATCGTTTCGTTTGCCGGAAGTCAGAAGAAGAAAATGCCTAAAATGTAGTTCGCACAAAACATAACCAATGCCAACGTTTGACAGTTGCGTGTCTGCTGTGCTAGGTAAATTAAGATTTAATGATCTAAATTGAAAGCCACCACAAATTGAAGTTTTACAGGTTTCGTACGGTATGAGCTGCCACCTTTGTTTTGACGTCTTTCACAAAAGCAGTTCCATTAAGAAAAATGGTTGAGGTGATCCTACTACCTAAATACATCCGAGAGATGAATCGTGAATTATCCAAGGTGTTCTGATTGGCCCGGATATTTTTATTTATTTTTTGTACGCAAACTGATTTTTATAGTGATAATATTAACAAGATATTAAATGTCAAAATGTGATTCTTAGCAAATTTTGAGTAGTATATTTGCAACCTAGGCAATGATAAACTATAACAAACATGTAAGTGAAGCACCAATCACACAGTATTATCTATGCAAGTATATATGGAGTAACGATCCACCATAAGGCCTTACATTGAGTTTGTGTATCGTATCATTCTAAACTCGAGTTCGTTGTTCACACGCATTTTACATTATGTTTACTGCCGATTTATGAAAAACTAAAAGCAGGCAATGGCAATGAAAACATATAATCAGACGATATTTACCACCAATCTCTCTTCAAGTTGCTTCATTTTCCGTGATTGTTCTTCAAATGTCTGTTAGATTTATTTATTATATTATTTTTCAAGCAAAGCCGAGACCGGTAGTCTTTCTATGACTCCGCGGTTGTGGGTATTGGAATAGGCACTGCATAATTGGGAAGACGTTGCGGAGTCTGAGGCCCCTTCACTTAAGGTGTATGGATAGGGTGATGTGATAAATCCAGCAACAAAACAAGCCATTTTTCAATCTTGTCACAAAAATAGTTGTATGTTAATAGGACAGTGGACATCCTTACGTGAGTCGAACGAGTGTTTCCTGTTGGTGCAGCCGCATAGATCCTGTTTTGGTTTGTTGCATGACTTTGTCACATAGTACATGACTCCGGCCGCCGATATGGCCTGGATAAAGGACACCTCCCGGGTCGCTGCAAGTAATCATACGCCACCACTAAAGGTCAAGGTCTTGATAAAACTAGGAGCAACGATTTAATATGTATATATATACTAAATGACTTGTTCTGTCAGTAATGTAAATCTTGGTCCGAGATATAATATATATAAACAGGCCCGGTTTTAATTATAAATTTAAGGGTCGCCGTTCCCGAGCAATCGCGTAAGCGTCACCCATATAATTTTATCCCACCATCTCTGTAAATATCGGTTGATATAACCCGTGTGATAAAGATGAGCTTTATCAACCGATATTCGCGCACCTGCTCTAAGCCGAACTACTTTTTTTGACGAAACGATCAGGAGTGTTTACGAGAACGAAACTCATTTTTCCCATAATTATGCTTGTGGTCACCCCAAAAATGTCCATAATATAAGTATTGGTTAAATAGAGCAAAGAGGCTATTAAAAAAAGGGATGAAAGCGGTTTCGATCTCTGTCCTGCAGGATAGAAAACTTAAGTAGCAGCGTTTTAACCGACTGAGCTAACCGGACAATTCCTCGCAATTTTCCGAAGTTTTATTTAACAATGATATGGAAAATTTGAGAAAAAAATACAGGGATATGTTTAAAATTGTTTAGTTATAGTAATCAAATCAATACAAGTACGAATTTGTAGTCTGCAAAAATAAAAACAACTGTCGAAATGTCAGATAATGCGAGTCCCCGTTGTTTTGATGTTATTTAGTGTGAATTAAAAGAATGTGATGGAGAATCGTGTAAAAACCTAAGCATTGTTGAAGAGATGAGCTACGAAGATATCGAGGCAAATTCTGGCTTTAATCCGAATATTTTTGAGAATATTTTTGAGAAGGAAATTGATCTTGAATCTGTCTCAGATTGCAATAATCTGCCTAATCTTAGGACAGACTCTGATGATCAAATGTCGTAACATGATGAACATTCAAATGGTTTAGATATAGCTCGACCTTTAGTCGAACCAAATCGGCAAGCCTTGTGCTTTCTGATTTTCTTAGCCTCGCATGATAACATTTATCTATATCAACACTAACCTGGTATTCTTTTTATCCCACCATCAACAGCTTTTCAAAGGTAAAAGGCCAATTACTCTGTAAAATCACCAAACCTGAATGTACTCATATTATGCACATCTGCACTGTTAATGAAGCTTCCCAAAAAGTGTCATTAAATTCAAACTGGAGGTTGCTGAGAAATAGTCAGGTCGAGAATGGTCCTATCTCAAAGTATACAGAAATTAAAAAAGGGAAATACGTTTGTAAAATCATCTACGGAATGTGTAACAACATGCGCATTGCATTTTTGGTGAAGCTTTCCATAAAGATTCAGTGAATTCCTACCAACGGTTGCTATGATATTTCCATGACAAAAGCGGGACGAAGGTCAGACCGACGTCTGGACAGACGGACGGACGAATTGAACTATATGCTCTCCCAATCTTTTCGTGGAGAAAACCACATCAGACGAACGAAAAGTTGTTAAAAGAGTTTTGATCCTTCGAAATAAATGGTCACCAGGAGCCTAGCTACTATATATATATAATTATGAAAACTATAAAGTAAAGTTTTTAAAAAACTTTTCGCATGAACAACAAAAGATTTATATTTGATATAAATATTCCATTGTTGACCCTTTATATTACACATGTGCAACATCGATACAGCAGCAAAGACCCATCTGCAATCTGGCAAGCTCGTAATGTTATGGGATACATACATGTATTATAATTAATATCACCTCTCGCCCTTGACTTGATATCCACCCCACCCCACGCAACCGTAAAAGAACAGCTTGCCTATATTCCAAACATTGTTCAAGCTTTGAATACTGCAGTGCCTGTGGTTCTTTGATTCCGTATGTTGTGTTCACATACTCTCAGCTGATAGTTCAGGAATGGTTAATGTTCATTAGTCAGAACTTTGAGAACTCTCTATTTTAACAAAGTCCATCCCATTGTTAAAATAGCATACATAATTATAATCGTCATTTTTTGTGTGGGAAAATGTAAATTGCAACGAAGCATGATTTTTCTGCAAACGCTATTTATGCCATCTTAGATATTTTGTGCTTATTTAAAGTGTTTTGCTAGCAACAAAAGTACAGTACTTCAACTGACATGGCAGCATGGACCCATATAAAGCACCACAGTCCTTATGGACTTAGAAATATATCATGTTTCTCATTAAATTACATTTTGAAAATTTCACGTTCAAACATACATTTTACAGAGAGTCGAATATACTTTGAACGTTTCACGCTAACGTTTATCTTAAATGTTTCACATAATGTTATGAATGTGTAAACGTTTAATAATATTCGTTTGTCACATTTGCACATGATTCGAATTTTTCCCTTAAAATATATCTTGAATGCTTCCTATTAGGTTTTAAATGTTACATTTATTTATTTCTCGTTTGTCACGTTTTAACATATTTCTAATATTTTGCATAAAATAATCTTGAATGTTTCACGTTAACCGATTTTCTCTTGTCACCACAAACCTAGCTGTATTAGTCTGAATGAACTGTGCGGTGTGTACCTTTGTCATACGGAGCCTTGTGGAGCAGGGTGTTGGCGGAGATGGGACAATTCCATCTGTCCCACCGGAACTGATGGTGA
Organism: Sinonovacula constricta; assembly: GCA_007844125.1. Lineage (NCBI taxonomy): Eukaryota > Metazoa > Mollusca > Bivalvia > Cardiida > Solecurtidae > Sinonovacula > Sinonovacula constricta. Next base: position 56,561,457 of record CM017555.1, read on the forward strand.
CATTCAGATACCGCCTTCTCCACGCCCAGTCGGATACTCTCTGCGATGTAGAAGTAACCCTAGCAACATACACACACATGCATAGAAAAACGATGGCTGCAAGTACAATAAGAATGGCTGACAAGTCAGCGAATTCTTGTACAGTATAAAATATACTTTTCCATTGTTCGCAAACTATTAATAAATAATTTAAACATGCATAAGTATAAGACCTAATCCGTACTAACTGCGACAACTACTGTCTTCAGCCTTTAATGTGCTAATGCAACCACCATATTCACTAATACCGACAATGAAGGCGATTTTTAACTCGGGTTATCCTTAATAGTTTAGAAAATATTGATATCATTGTTCTTATATGCATAATTTGTAAATGATAGGCCCACTTATGGAACCAGCATTTGATGAAAATAACGTGTCTTAATGATAAACACAATTTTAAAATTAAGTTTTAAAGAATATATTTAATACTTTCAGAACAAATTCTACGCCTTATAAATGGGATTTGCTTTCTTTAAGAGTAAATATGTACAGTTTATAAAAATAATACAAATTTGCACAAAAAACAACAACTCAAAATTGAAGCGTCTTCATTTCTGGGACCAGTTTCGAGGCCTATATTGGTATAAATATAACAAATTGTACTTTATTCTTATTTAAAAATCTTAATTACGAACATTATCTATAGGTTTTGCAACATCATTTATTCGGTAAGTTAGAAAATGAAGTTAAAAAATTAAAATTTTAGCGTAATAATTAAATTAACATTGACGGGACGGTGCTGTATTTCGATATTGTACAGACTAGTCATTGTGATGCCAATCCAGTTGTAGCTTAACTGTTTACATTTGTGCGACAAATTGCTATAGCTTTCAATTATCTATCATGTACTTCACAGCTGCAGTACAGTTAAACACGTAAAATAAAACCATTTACGAGACGCCATTTACGAGCCAAGATTTTTTAAGTGACCTAATGACACTTCCTTTTCTAATTGACATGTTTTTCTGTTACATGACGTCATATAAAAGATACCAGCGCCATTTCTTCCACCTTGAGACATCAACAACAAAACAGCGTGGCGTCAGTACTTTTCAACTGCCATAAACTTGTATTTCATAGTGTGCATTTAGAAATTTTGGATTTGTATCTCTGATATCTATACAATAAATATGATATAACAAACAAATATAAAGAGAAAAAGCAGTTTTGGTTAGAATTATAAGCCAAAATGCAATCCCGTATATGGTCAGATCGTCCCTTAACTGGTTGGAGCTAATTGATTAGATGTTAATTAGATCTATGGCATTTAAGTGTCATAATAATAATAATAATAATAATAATAATAATCTGTTTCTAATTGAAGAATGGCGAAGTCTAAAGCACAGAGAATGAAGGAATATTGGGCAAGAAAGAAAGAAAAAATAGGAGATGAATGGCTGAGGCGGGAGAATCAAAGAGTTAAGAGTTATTTTGTGCCCGTGTCTGAGTAAAGTAAGGAGAAATGCACAAAAGAACATTTAACCAGAAGCATTGTGAAACATATAGAAAGAGACGCAAGTCCTCTGCAGCTGAACAAAATCTAGTGGTGCAAGAGACAGGGCGAAGTAGCAATCACAAAGGCCAAGAAGACGAAAATGGAATGAGTAGTACGTCTACCTCAATTGATCAACACACACCATTAACAGTAAAAATGAATTTTAGTGCATCAAACCAGGAACATCAAGTAGACAATCACGTGGGCGAAAAGGGGTGTCCAGGGCACTAGCAAAACAATATAGGAAAAATAAATCACTCGTAGATGACAACGAATCCTTCAGGAGAAAAGTAAACACTGTACGCAAAAAAGCTTAACATATTCGAACACAAACAGAAGAATGTCCCGAAGAAAGCAAGTCAGACTAGTTGTTAGGAGATTCTGGTCTCGATCCAATACACGTACCTGGAATCAGGCAAAAGGTGCTATTTGCAGAATGTTTAAGCGCAGAGATTATGGATGCACTGAATGCTAATGACCAGAGTGTTGTGAAGAGAATAGTTTCTGGTAAAGTAATTAAGAAGTACAAGCTTAAGAAAACGCTTTCCCTCAACACGTCTCTTCATCGTAGAAAGCTAAACAACGTTTCGAAATCTGTGTCAGACATTAAGAAACGCACGCGAAATGCGCTGATAAGCGGTATGATCACCAGAGAAATACAATAGTCCTATCTAGAGATGACAATTCACGATTGCTCCCTGGAAAGGCCGATGCACTAAAAGTAGGGAAAGATAAATTTCAGAAGCGAGTTCTGAATGACTATATGTACAACTTACACATGAAGTTTCTTGCTGAGTCAACGTACAAAGTGTCGCGAACAACATTCTACGACAAGAAACCGAGATCGATTGCCCATGTAAACTTCTCGTCATGAAGCGTGTACTTATGCCAGAAACATCAAAACTTTGCTCTTAAACTTAGTTGTTTGAAGAACTACAAAGTCACAACAGTTACAAGTCCTGATAAATTCATGGACACAAAAGAACAAGAAATGGATTTTTTAACAATATTCAGGAGCCTACTGTTAGCTACCAAGAGTGGATAAAAGTGAAGATGAAGGATGGCAAACAAAAGATGAGGGTAGTTGACCTTGAACTGCCATTAGAAGAGTCAAAGACAATGATGATAAAGACATATACAGAGCTTGCTAATCACATTCACAAGGTTGCAGAACAGTCAGTACAAAGGCATTAGGGTTATGAAAGAAAAGTTGCCTGCAAAACATACTTTAGTCCAAATAGATTTTAGTGAAAATTATTGTTGTCAGAACATGGAAGAGGTACAAAGCGCATATTGGAACTCCACTGCAATGACACTTCACCCAACAGTTATATATAGGAAGAATGAAAGTGGGCAACTTGAGCATAAAAGCGTTGTATTTGTCTCTGAAGTACTCCAACAAAACGAAGCTATGGTTCTTGCTATCACTGAAAAAAGTTGTCAACATAGCTAAGACATTTGTGAATGACCTAAAGGCCATTCACTTTGGGCAGATTCGCCGACATCCCAATATCAGAATAAGACAGTTTTCAACTTTATAAGTACTTTAGAACAGTCACATGGAGTAGCTGGGTCTTGGCAATACTTCGAATCGGACCATGGCAAGGGGCCATGTGATGGCATTGGCGGCACTACCAAACGCAATGCAGACAATGCTATAAAGCAAGGTAAGACTGTCATACATGATGCCGATTACGGTCAAATTGAGTACAAGAAAATAGAACAAGAAAAATTTGACCAAAGGCAAAACAACGTAGAGAAGGCAACGGCAAACATAAAGGCAATAAAAGGCACGATAAAGATACACAGCGTTGTTGCTGTTTGGCCTGGAAACGTGAGAACGAGGTAAACAACATGTGTTTGTGATAACTGTTTCCAAGAAAACGGTTTCTGTGAAAACACACGATGCATATGGACACTTCATTGTATGGCGAAACCCCTAGAGCGAGGTATCCAAAGCGAGACAACAAACACAGACCCAAATGAATGTGAAAACCAAGATGTTGATGATACTGAAAAAGAAGGTGATTTCGAAAACAGAGATAGTGTTGAAATTAAAGCAAAACAGCAAATGGAGACACATAACATAAATGAGAGCAAACATGTTGTTATTGTGTACAATGCAAAATGCTTCATGGGCCAGGTTACCAAAGTAGACGATGAAGATAATGAGGTTGAGATGGAAGAGTGCGGAAAAGTTCATGGTCGCTACAAATGGCCACGAAACATTGATAAAATATGGCTTAATAGGAAAGACATTTTAAAAGTTATCGATGCTTCTACACCAACTGGCAGAACAAAACGGATCTTTAGTGTTGACAATGACACAGCTGCATTCATGCGGGGAGTTGGTAATAATTCATAATAACCATTTACAAGACAAATTATTAAAGAAGAGTTGTAAATGAGGTTAAGACATTTAGAACGTTATCTATGAATATCATTTCTTTAAATATTTTGGTACTTTAGGCCAAAATATTGAATACCTATTTAAAACATTAATGCTATTCATTTAACCGTGTAAATCATGTTTTGTTTATTGTTTTTTGTTGTTGCTATTTCTGCCACATTTCATTTTTCAGCATAGCAAATGTTTCCTATAATTGATAAAACCTCACTTACATTTGTATTTTTAGACAATCAGACATATACTTTCAATATGTTGGACAGTATATTTGCATATGTATGTGTGTGTATACCTAACATAACAATCTACGGGCCAAAACCAAACCATTTACGGGACATTGTTTGTACGCATTCAAACATTTTACCTTACAGAGTTATATTGTTAACGACAGTTTTCATCAATTATCATACTATTTTTTAACGACTCTAGATTCTTTGTTGATATAAGTCTATGATTATTTTCAAGTTATTAAAATTCTAAATAGGAATAATGAAAATAATATGTGCGTTTATTTGACACTGTTAATCGTTGATTTGCGCTACTGAGTTAGAAATGCGTTGATATATGTAACACTAAATTGATTCCTGTACACAAATATATAACTGTGTGAAACATAACATTTAAAAAATATAATTGTTCATAAAAAGTCGTTTTCTTACGTTTTCTTTTTACAAGTGGCGATAAGAAACACATGGTTATCATTTTTGAAAGCATTTATCTTCAAAACCATGATAGTTGTACTGGTGAAAGTTTAGATATAGGTCACTGAGATATGTGAGAATCTTTATTTGTACCCAAATAGCAACTATTCAGAACTTCATGTTTTCGTAACATACATGCACCAGTGTCGCTAATAAGGTGGATTGAGTCATAAAAACTACACTGAACGATGATATCGGCGATTGAATAATTTATCACAAATCCCCGGTTTAGCTACAAAGTTTGAATGTGATTAGCGTGATATATTCTCAATAGAATCCTCGTGAGAATGTACACTGCCTCGCAAACGAAGACAAGGCGCTGAGTGTGTTCTGAGAATCATGTATTTTACAAACAACATTCATATCATAATAAGCAGAGGAAAGTAGTTCCTCTGGCTGTTTGATGACCTCTGTCTGATAGCTGGTACGAAATTGTTTTACTTCTATTGCTGTTTAGCAAAAGAATATATGCATGTTGTAAGGAACAGAAATTAACATATCCAGGTATACAGGGTATAGACCATGGAGAAATGCTTCAATTACTGACAAAGACAGATAAACGAAGGTCACGAATGTTGCGATTGAACATTTACATTTACATGGCCTGTAATTATTAATTACATGGAAAAGGTATTTATGCTATCAGTCTGCGCATCTGTGAACGTATTCGTGTGTGCGTGTCTGTGTGCTCATTGGTGCGTGTGAAAGGAAGTGACAGAGGGAAAGGGAAGTGAAAGGGATAATAAATAAAATAAATTTAAAGAAACTATTAATTTTTTTTATCGCCAATTACATGAGTATCAATCTTTTATACCATTCTTGATAAGAAATTATTAATCAGTATGGATACAAACGTTCATATAAGACAAGAGCGTATGTCAAATAAACAGTACATGGTAATACAGAAAACACACATAAGATTTATCGAATAAAAAATAACTGTCAGTTGAATTCAATAGTTAAACTATTATATATACACATTTATCTCTGTTTTGGTAATCATAACGTCATGATACAAAAGTATAACAAGGATAGGAAAAGTACGTGTACATTTTTATTTATTATTCCTATCACATATTAACACTAAAAGTAGAAAAAATCATTTGAGGAATTGAAAATTGGAATGTGGCCTAATCTGGCTTCACACTGTGGTCACATTGTATCCCACTGTGATTATGTACATGTCAATTACTGTAGAGATCAAAGCGCCGCAGGCACTGTAGTGTTCAGTGCTTGAAAACTAAGTTAAAATTGAATGGTTAGACAGTAGTCATTACAGTCATTACTTTTACGATATCATGTTCAGACTAACTGCTTTTCAAGGGGACAAACCTGTGGTTGTTTTATTATGGCAAACTCTTGTGATTGCACTGTTTATAACGAGCAATACAAAAGGGATTAATCATGACAAATGTTTTATTGAAAAAATAACAAAAATAAATGGCAAATAAACCTTATGAACTCAAAGTTATGTCAATTATATTCTTTCTCTGTATGCCGCAATGATAGTTTTAACTTATACAAATAGGTTCAGCCAAAAATAGTGTTGGAATGTTAGGACATTTTGTAGTTTTACTATCTTACTTTGACAATATTCTAATATTGAAATGGTACAGAATGATGACAATGAATCTTTGCTAAACTGCGGATATAAGAATTATTTGCTATAATAGAAAATAATTAGACTTGTTTCAGGAAAAAAGGAATGATTCTAGTAAACAGACAGTAGTCTTTAAATGTCTTTACACAATTAATACAAAATCGGGAATGCGGTTACTTATGCGTACATTTACAGTACAGAATGTGTTGCAGACACCATAGGTTAACAAAAACGTAAAAACAATGCTCATCATCATAGTAATAAAGACTTGTATCAATCTAGAAAAATGTATAAAGCATAAACATAGTCATATACAACAAAACACTTTGTGAAGATCGTTTTTATATACAACAACTTCTTAAATGCATAAGGTTTTTACGTTGATCATTAAAATGTTTTCTTTTTTTTAAATGTTCTTCAGATAGGGGAAAAGAAAACAAGGTATAATCTGCATTTCATAACTAAAACACTGCACCTTGCTTATTTTAAGTAAACAATCTGTGTGAGACTAAAATGGTGTAATGTCAGTTAGGGGCCTACATGTAATGCGCTTAAAAGTAACAAAATCATCTTACTAGTTATTTACAGGGAATTACTTTAACTGAAAATATCATCTTCTTATATTTTAAGTGTGTGGTTTGATTTGCATGAGAAAATAAACAGTATAAGAACAATATTTCGATTCAAACAACCAAATAACTTATTGTTAGCTGAAAAGGTCCCGCAAAATACTGTTTATGTTTATGTCCTGCATCTATATTTTGTTTTGTAGTTTAGGATGTTACTTCTCATCGACACAGTTATGGTCACATTGGCGACGCCCAGACGTAAGTCTGAGGTCTTCCTACGCACATAATTAGCTGGACGTCGCCAGTATAACTATAACTATGTCGGTGCGAAGTAACAAAAAACAACACAACAACAACAGCTACACAACAAATAAAACATAAGTGTAGGACATAAAAATAATTAGTGTTTCGCGGGACCTTTTCAGCTTACAATAATTTGATTGTTTGAATCAACATTTTGAGCAAACGGTCGGATACCACATTTAAGGTAATCATAACTCCTAAACAGATATTGTTTATTCACACATGCAAATCAAACAGTTAAAATATGTATAGATGATATTATTAGTTAAATTCATTCCCTGTAAATAACCAGTAACATAAATATGTTAGTGTTAAGCACACTGCATGCAGACTTTTAAGTGAGTCAACTTTGGCATAATTACCATATTTAATAAAACATCGAAAGATATACACTAAATTAACTATTAAAGTTTCCACTGCGCACTCACCCAGTTAGGACTCGATGAGTTGCTCCACCGTTTCCGGCCCCGATCTAAATGGTGGCTGTTCACTAGGATAGTATTTTCATCCGTATTCCTGGGAATGGACAAACCAGATACAATCTATTTGTCTGTCTGTCTGTCTGTCTGTCTGTCTGTCTGTCTGTCTGTCTGTCTGTCTGTCTGTCTGTCTATCTATCTATCTTTCTATCCATCCATCCTTCTATCCACCCATCCATCCATTCATCCATCGTTTCATCCATCCAACCACATATGACAAAGATTATCATTGTATTCATTCTTATTTTGTTGTGGCTGTTGAAATATAAGCCCATAGGAGATAAATTTCATGTTGCAAACACTTCTACATTATTACATTATTAACAATTTGTTATTTATCGAAAAATCCATTGATTTATGCTTGCAAGATTCTGATGACCGAACAAACAAGCCTCGAATAAGCGATTAATTTATTTAGTGTTATTTGGATAAGGAAGACTTTTTATACACACATCAACACTGTATTACATTAACAATGGTAGTATGAATGGTGGTATATTAAATTTTAAAATGAAATGGAAGTTAACAAAGTAAAAAGCTTACTTTTTAGATAAGGGGTTTTGCTTTATGAAATTTTAACACATGCATGTATAAACTTAAACGTCTAGGGTGATCCAAATGGAAAGGTTTCCATCGGGCTCCTTTGATGGCTTTCTATAGCCTCTTTATAAGTGTTTAATCTGGATTTACAATAATGTAACTACTTTATGTCAAACATTTATGCATTGAAGGTAAATATACCTTTTATAAGATTCTAGAATCAAAATTTCATAACAAATAAGCTTGCTTTTGCTTTTAATGCATTTTATCTTTGCATGACTATACCGTTTCAGTTTTTAACTTTATCATAATACATGACAATATGACAAACAGACATTAACATCAAAAAGGTTACGCGCACATACGCCTGTTGATCTCTGATGACATTTGACACGTGACCAAACGGATCTGTCCTGAGTGACGTATAGCAGAGGTTTTCACAATTGATCTCTTCGGCTTCGGCAAAATCGTGAGCTAATTATGGAACGACAAAAAGACCCAGCGCAACATGACCTTATCGACTATCACAAGACAGGGTTTATGAATTAGCAGCATATGCCCTGCTTCACTGTACATTAAAACATTCCTAATTAGTTCATAACAACTTCATGCACATGGAACAAGATGTTTGAAAGAGGCTTTGTCGCTGATAGTGTAGATCGTGAGCACACAGCGACTACTGGGACCTGACTTATCCTGAATGTCACTATTTGCCTAGATTTACACTTCTTACACAAAAATGCCAAATCTATGCTAAGCAGTCAGCGCGTTGTATACTCCACTTCCCGACTTTATACTCATTCAACTTTTATTGTTATTTTGAGTTAATCAGCCGAAACGGTAAGTTTTCGTTTTGTTTTATTCAAGTGTGCCGCTTGTACAATACAGGGAAGGTACGTTTAAACAATAGCCTGGTATATTATATCCCACTGCTTTGCATTGGCAACATTCTGTTAGTGCGCAAATTAGCTGATGTAAGCCAGATAAGATGATTTGATATTCTTGCACAGCCCTTTTTCATAGGACTGGATCAGATTGCGCATTTTAGCCTTATCATGCACATCACTATGCTGCTACATGACTCGCATTGCCATTGTTCCCGGTGATATGTTGAAATATTAATTAGTCGTCTCCAATCACCTGTTTGTATTGTCCCAGACAAGGTTACATTGCGACGGCACAAAAGGTTAGGATCGGTGACTAGTCCGATTTAATTGTTCGCCTGTAATTGCGTGAAATTGTAACCCATTTAGGAATGCATCCTCAAGAAAAGGAGGCCCGTATGTAGTAAATTGGATACCCCGAACAAAGGTTCAGGTGAAATATACCACTTCAGTTAATTACGAGCTGTGTTTTTGTGCTATTTTTGTTGTTGTTTTTGTGTTGTTTTTGTGTTGTTTTTTGTTTGCTGCAAGTGCACTTAATATAATTTCCATCAATTACATTTTCGTACATGTAATTAGAGAAAATGATGACTCCAACTTTTCAACCTATTTTACCAACTTTCTTCACGTGTATACATAATTTAAAAAGCTTATGATAATATTCATTCAACTAAAATGTCATAAATCTGGTAAGTCATAATGCAAAATTGAAATTGCTCAAAGGATACGGCTGACAGACAAACAAGCAAGCAGCATACTGAGCAACTTGCTAAATTACTATATGACTGGCCGACTTTCAACTTAACTAATTTACTGAAATCGCCATACATTAGCTTGGCAACTTACAGACTAGCTGTTAAATAAAATAACTTGTTGACTTAGTTACTGACATACACACAAGCCTTCTAGCAAATTGACTGGTTGTCTTAGTAAATGACATACTGATTAGCATACTAAATAAAAAAACTACTGGTTGACATAGTTACTAACATATAGGTGAACTCACTGGTTGACAAAGAAACTGACAACCCTACCAGCTGACTAATAAAGTGACTTACATACTAACACGCTGACTTACTGACTAACTGACGTACAAAGTAACTGACAAACAGACCGACTGGCTTACCGACTTTTAGACATGCTGACTACTGATTTCTTTACTTACTGGCATACATACTAGCTGACATACTAGTATACTGACTTACTTTCATACTGACTAGTGACTGCTGCACTGACTAACATACAGACTTGCTGACTAACAGACTGACTGGATGTTTTATTGACTGTCAACATACAGTCTGTCATACTGACCAACTTAATGACATACTGACAAACTTACTGACATACTGACAAATTGACTTACACAATGACTAATTTACTGACACACTGACTAACTTACTGACTTACTGACTAATTAACAGACAAACTGACTAATTTACTGAGACACTGACTTACTTACTGACATACTGACTAATTATCTGACACACTGACTAATTTACTGACATTCGGACTAACTAACTGACAAACTGACTAACTTACTGACATACTCACTAATTTATGGTATAATGACTAACATACTGACATACTGACTTGCAGACTGACTGGATGTCTCATTGACTGACTGACATTCAGACTTGCTGACTAACAGACTGAATTGTTGACTTGGTTATTGACATACATACTAGCTGACTAACAAACTCACTTGTTGACTTGGGTACTGACAAACAGACTGGCTGACTAACAAACTGACTTGTTGACTTGGTTATTGACATACATACTAGCTGACTAACAAACTGACTTGTTGACTTGGGTACTGACAAACAGACTGGCTGACTAACAAACTGACTTGTTGACTTGGGTACTGACAAACAGACTGGCTGACTAACAAACTGACTTGTTGACTTGGGTACTGACAAACAGACTGGCTGACTAACAAACTGAATTGTTGACTTGGGTACTGACAAACAGACTGGCTGACTAACAAACTGACTTGTTGACTTGGGTACTGACAAACAGACTGGCTGACTAACAAACTGACTTGTTGACTTGGGTACTGACAAACAGACTGGCTGACTAACAAACTGACTTGTTGACTTGGGTACTGACAAACAGACTGGCTGACTAACAAACTGAGTTGTTGACTTGGGTACTGACAAACAGACTGGCTGACTAACAAACTCACTTGTTGACTTGGGTACTGACAAACAGACTGGCTGACTAACAAACTGAATTGTTGACTTGGTTATTGACATACATACTAGCTGACTAACAAACTCACTTGTTGACTTGGGTACTGACAAACAGACTAGCTGACTAACAAACTGAATTGTTGACTTGGTTATTGACATACATACTAGCTGACTAACAAACTGAATTGTTGACTTAGGTACTGACAAACAGACTGGCTGACTAACAAACTGACTTGTTGACTTGGGTACTGACAAACAGACTGGCTGACTAACAAACTGACTTGTTGACTTGGGTACTGACAAACAGACTGGCTGACTAACAAACTGACTTGTTGACTTGGGTACTGACAAACAGACTGGCTGACTAACAAACTGACTTGTTGACTTGGGTACTGACAAACAGACTGGCTGACTAACAAACTGACTTGTTGACTTGGGTACTGACAAACAGACTGGCTGACTAACAAACTGACTTGTTGACTTGGGTACTGACAAACAGACTGGCTGACTAACAAACTGAGTTGTTGACTTGGGTACTGACAAACAGACTGGCTGACTAACAAACTCACTTGTTGACTTGGGTACTGACAAACAGACTGGCTGACTAACAAACTGAATTGTTGACTTGGTTATTGACATACATACTAGCTGACTAACAAACTCACTTGTTGACTTGGGTACTGACAAACAGACTAGCTGACTAACAAACTGAATTGTTGACTTGGTTATTGACATACATACTAGCTGACTAACAAACTGACTTGTTGACTTAGGTACTGACAAACAGACTGGCTGACTAACAAACTGACTTGTTGACTTGGGTACTGACAAACAGACTGGCTGACTAACAAACTGACTTGTTGACTTGGGTACTGACAAACAGACTGGCTGACTAACAAACTGACTTGTTGACTTAGGTACTGACAAACAGACTGGCTGACTAACAAACTGACTTGTTGACTTGGGTACTGACAAACAGACTGGCTGACTAACAAACTGACTTGTTGACTTGGGTACTGACAAACAGACTGGCTGACTAACAAACTGACTTGTTGACTTGGGTACTGACAAACAGACTGGCTGACTAACAAACTGACTTGTTGACTTGGGTACTGACAAACAGACTGGCTGACTAACAAACTGACTTGTTGACTTGGGTACTGACAAACAGACTGGCTGACTAACAAACTGAATTGTTGACTTGGGTACTGACAAACAGACTGGCTGACTAACAAACTGACTTGTTGACTTGGGTACTGACAAACAGACTGGCTGACTAACAAACTGACTTGTTGACTTGGGTACTGACAAACAGACTGGCTGACTAACAAACTGACTTGTTGACTTGGGTACTGACAAACAGACTGGCTGACTAACAAACTGACTTTTTGACTTGGGTACTGACAAACAGACTGGCTGACTAACAAACTGAATTGTTGACTTGGGTACTGACAAACAGACTGGCTGACTAACAAACTGACTTGTTGACTTGGGTACTGACAAACAGACTGGCTGACTAACAAACTGACTTGTTGACTTGGGTACTGACAAACAGACTGGCTGACTAACAAACTGACTTGTTGACTTGGGTACTGACAAACAGACTGGCTGACTAACAAACTGACTTGTTGACTTGGGTACTGACAAACAGACTGGCTGACTAACAAACTGAATTGTTGACTTGGGTACTGACAAACAGACTGGCTGACTAACAAACTGAATTGTTGACTTGGGTACTGACAAACAGACTGGCTGACTAACAAACTGAATTGTTGACTTGGGTACTGACAAACAGACTGGCTGACTAACAAACTGAATTGTTGACTTGGGTACTGACAAACAGACTGGCTGACTAACAAACTGACTTGTTGACTTGGGTACTGACAAACAGACTGGCTGACTAACAAACTGACTTGTTGACTTGGGTACTGACAAACAGACTGGCTGACTAACAAACTGACTTGTTGACTTGGGTACTGACAAACAGACTGGCTGACTAACAAACAGAATGGTTAATTTGCTGAGTGCCCAACAAAGTGATAGGTTGTCTTAATGTCATATAAACTTACTGGCATATTGACTCACTAGCTGAGAAACTGACTAACTTACTAACATACTGGCTAACTTACTGACATACTGACCAACTTACTGACATACTGACTAATTTACTGACACACTGACTAACTAACTGACATACTGACTAATTTACTGACATACTGACTTTCTTACTGACATACTGACTAATTTACTGGCATATAAACTAACTTACTAACATACTGACTAACTTACTGACATATTGACTAATTTACTGACATTCTGACTAACTTACTGACAAAAAGACTAGCTAACTGACTTGCTGACTAACTTACTTACATACTAATTTAATTACATTCTGACTTTTTAATGACATATTGACTAATTTACTGACATTCTGACTAACTTACTGACATATAGACTAGCTTACTGACATACTAACTTACTGACATACTGACTAACTTATTGGCATACTGACTAACTGACTGACTAACTTACTGACCAACTAACTAACTGACTGACTGACATGTTGACTAACTTACAGACATACTGACTAACTTACTGACATACTGACTTACTTACTGACATAAATACTAACTTACTGACATACTGACTAACTTACTGACATACTGACTAGCTTACTGACATACTGACTAACTTACCGACATACTGACTAACTTACTGACATATTGACTAACTTACGGACATACTGACTAACTAGCTTACATATTGACTTACTTGCTGGAACACTGGCTACTTATTGGCTGACTTACATGACTTACATACTGACATGCCAAAGGGATTTGCTTGAATAAAGGATGGCTAACTGATTTACAGACAAACGTTATTACTGTCGATAGAATAGCTTTGCCACTGATATTTGAATAGTCTTCGTTGATTGACAGATGTGCCGTGAACATACGCGAATTACTTACCAACTCGCTTAAAAGGGTATATATTTTTTCAGTTGTAAAATCGAATGTTATTGCCAGTATGCCCAATATCATTGTTCATAGCTTAAAACTATTTGATAATAGACCACAAACGTACTGACTAAACGTGTCAATAAAATGATTTAAAATAATTTACCTTGACATTTTATTTTTCGTACTTCTTGCTTCTGTCCCCGCTTCTATCAACATGAACAGGAGCAACATTGTTTGTTTCATGTTTAAACTGTCACTATATATCCGTGATCTATTCCTATAACATACAGACGGACAGACCGATCATTTTGATTTTTGCAGGTTATTTCCTTCGTATGCATACCGTTACTAATCGTTCACCCTTCACCGTGTATATGTCTCATTGAGACTATTTAGAGACAATACCCGCGTATCATGTTGTAATTAACACCGCAAACACTAATGAGCGGAACGGATATTAATGTATATACACGTTGCATGTAATGCTGACACTTATCACATTTGTGAAATTTCTTTTATTAATTAATGGTTCTTGAATTAATTGGATGTGTCGGTGTTTTCATAACAGAAATTAATTTTGTTTCTACTCGTGTATCACATTTGACGTTAAAAAATATATACACGTACCAATATCTAACCAGTATGAATTTGGTCATACTTTTTGCACAAAGCCATACATTGGTTGTTATAAAGACTATTTTAAACACTAACTTTATTGTTAGACTGTACTGATCGCGTAAAAAAACACATTCTAAATATCCAGTCTTTCCAACTCTATTACAAGCGCGATAGTGGTCTCTGCTAAAACACATATTGACGTCAAAGCGGATTACCCGGATGACTATATAAACGTAAGTGGTCACGTGGTTTTCTAAGTCTAAAAATAGCTATCACTGCAGCATGGCTCGGATAGAAAACACCTGTTTGCAATGTCGATTGGGAATTTGTCCTTGACTGTTCACTTTGGCATCAATGAACAGCATTTTGCAAGACCTTTTCGTGTTCTAATGCCTTATTTAGTTATTGGAGAAAAAAACTTTTTGGACAAAACTGTCGGATACCACCTTTAACTCTACATAAGTGGTTTTGTACCATTTACGTTCTCTTTGTGTTTGATGTGTTTTAAATACAAGTGTTTTGCGTTTTTATTGTAACATTGTGAGACTTAAGTGAACATTCTCTGTCTGTCTATCCGTCTCGTCCGATTATGCTAATCTCCACTCCCACACAATAATGCATTTAATGTATATTTAGTAGTATCTTAAAGTTATTTTAATTATTTACTGGTTTAAAGTAAGCTTGATTAACACATATTTTAACATTTAACAACGTCAACTTGATGTCCAAATATTGTGAATATTCGCCTTGTGTGCCGATACCCCATTGGTAAGCTTTCTTTTGTTGTTGAAATGCGGTTAATGAGTTTTGAACCTAGATATTAAACTGATAAAAGGTTTATTTCAATTGTAAATGTTGCACAAAGAAAGAAGTGTTAATTTTAATTCAGTACACAAAATGATGTTTTAATGTATCCAAGATCAATAAAATACCATGTTATGCTTCGTCTTAATGATTTTTATGACAAAAAACAAGTAATTATTTTAGATAAGAATTGCAATTTAACAGGACATAAAAGAACAAAACTCGCAAAGCAAAACATGTGCACTTATAAATAATTTATAAAAGGTATTCAATACAAAAGAAACAAATAGAATGCTAATTAACTTTTGTGCCGCTAATGTACAGATTAAGGTCACATTTTGCTACCAAGACTTTTAAAAGCGTACGTATGATGAAATTGGATTTTAACAAAGATTCAATTGTTTAAAAATGAGTTTTGTTTTGGTTTTTGTTACATCGCCCCGACACAAATATGATAATATTGGCGATGTCCAGCGAATTACTGGTGGGGGAAACTCCAGACTTATGCCTGGGTAGAATCGGAGGTTAGCTGGAAAACCTCCCCACATGAAAGTTCTCTGTGTAAGGGGCTAAGGAGTTACAAGTAAACGGCACTTACCGCTTTTTAACTAACCACGGCAATATAGTTTTCATTGCAACTTAGGCTCTGAAACTGTTCCATTTAAATGCAGCAATTGAACAATATGTATAGTCTTATTTTAATCAAGCCAAGCAAATCTTGTTTTATAATGTCCGAATCTAACAGTGCTGAAAACTTGTGCATCGCATACAACTTCTATGGTAGATAAAAGAATGGGCGAATGTTTATTATTCTTCTTTTGCACCCTAACAAGGATTACCAGATAACACTGACCAGCAACATGACCATCAGCGTGGTGTGCCAGATGACGGCACATAACAGACATAGACGGTCAATTGCCGATGATACATTTCTCCAGGTAGGTATCACATGTTGGTCCTTATTTCCGGTCGCTTCGGCTTCCTTGGACTTAATGGTCTGTCCCTCGACATGTTTCACCTTCACAAACAGCCTGACTAGTAGCCGAAGAGGAGTAGGAACACCGATAGTCGGGTCACGGGAAAAGCAGCAAAGCGACAAAACCGTCATGGCGATGGTGAAGCCACTTCCGAACAGTTGTAGGCTCACGTACACACTAAACATGGCCACCTCGTCAGACGATTCCGGCATGTTGCTGTTAATAATGGTTAGAAAGACGGTGAGTGTCAAGAAGACCGACACACACAAAGAGATACGCTCACCGCTAGCGGCCGGTAGGATGAAACAGAACATGTTTAGGTGACAGATACACAGCACGGGCAGCATGACGTTCATTAGGTAGTATCGATACTTCCGCTTGATCATCAGAGAGAATGTCTGTGCGCTCCAGCTGGCTTCCAGATAGTTTTTATCAATGATGACCACCTCCGTATCCGCTAGCTCCCACTCCCCGCTTCGTTGGAAATCTGTCAGATCTACCATGCCGATGTTACTTCCGAGATTGAGAACCGTTTTCGGATTGGACCAAGACAGAAATTCAAACACGCACGTCTGTCTATCGAATGGAAACTTAAAGATTGAAATTTTGCAAGGTGCTGTATATAGTTTATACGGCCAGATTATCACCGTCCCGTCGCTATGAACATTGGCACGAATATTTTCTATACCGATGTCCGTTGGGTTGCCATAACTCGAATCTAGCGCAATGTCGGGGATCCAAATATCTTCGGCTTGGATATTCAATCTGTTGGTACCTGAATAGTCACTTGGGTCCCACACGAGGAAGTCATCCTTCCATGATATTTCCAGAAACGCTCGGATAACAATCTTCTGTCCCTTTTCGTCAACGTCTTCTATTGACATCAGATACATGTCGAGGTTTATCCTCTTTGATGAGTTGGTATCTGCCCTAGGAATAATGTTCTGTTTGTAGTTGCTGAACAAACACTCATGTAGTCGAGCCTCTGGTACAGTAATATTGCTACATTTACTTATCACATCCGCATATAGCTGCAGAAACAAAATCACCTGAACGATAAATGTATCCATTTTGCGGCTTCTCGCTCTTTTTCTCAATGCTTGAACTTAAATGTTGTTTTAGGTCTTGTGTCATAAGCGTTCAGCATTTGAATGAGTACTATCGACATGGTCAATCCTATCATTTTATATATCACCGTAGCTTGACCCAGGTGGCGCCAAATTAGTGTCAAACAATCCACCGTTCGTCGGATTATAGTGGTTATTTGGTTCTTTAATTAAGACGCTCATTTTCTTAATCATTTTCAAATTAAAGATCGTTTAAATCAATGTAAAATCTAGTCAGTAATTACCGGAGCGGATTACAATTTTCTGCTTGGAATATTTTGGTGGACGTCAAAAAAGATATAAGATATCTTCATAAACAACCGGTCGATAATGCAAAATGCGTAAGGGAAGCAAATAACTATGTTGCATATAATTTATAATTTATAAACCACGTGTGGGATACCATATGCTACAGATTTGCGGCTTACATCGTACATGTGTATGCATGAACAACCTTTTGTTACGTGTTTTGAGTGAAGCCACATTAAACATTACAAGTTGTAACTATCTCAATTTAATTGTTACAGAAAAAAATGATGCTACTTGTTATTCTAATATGGCAGCGTATATAAACTTTGGCATATATGAAGAAAGAGAAATTGTTAATGTAAAAATCTTGAAAAAAGGAAATTTGACGGAGAGCGCATGAAGAAAAAAAGATGAATTTCCTCTGGAAACATTTACAAGATTGTGAGACATGTGGATACAGGACGGTCCATCATGTGGTCGTCATTTACATAGTATATGTGGATACAGGACGGTCCATGATGTGGTCAACATATACATCCTACACGTGGATACAGGACGGTCCATGATGTGGTCAACATATACATCCTACACGTGGATACAGGACGGTCCATGATGTGGTCAACATATACATCCTACATGTAGATACAGGACGGTCCATGATGTGGTCAACATATACATCCTACATGTAGATACAGGACGGTCCATGATGTGGTCAACATATACATCCTACATGTAGATACAGGACGGTCCATGATGTGGTCAACATATACATCCTACATGTAGATACAGGACGGTCCATGATGTGGTCAACATATACATCCTACACGTGGATACAGGACGGTCCATGATGTGGTCAACATATACATCCTACATGTAGAGACAGGACGGTCCATAATTTGGTCAATATAAACATCCTACATGTAGATACAGGACGGTCCATAATTTGGTCAACATAAACATCCTACATGTCGATACAGGACGGTCCATAATTTGGTCAACATATACATCCTACATGTAGATACAGGACGGTCCATGGTGTGGTCAACATATACATCCTACATGTAGATACAGGACGGTCCATAATTTGGTCAACATATACATCCTACATGTAGATACAGGATGGTCCATAATTTGGTCAACATATACATCCTACATGTAGATACAGGACGGTCCATAATTTGGTCAACATATACATCCTACATGTAGATACAGGACGGTCCATAATTTGGTCAACATATACATCCTACATGTAGATACAGGACGGTCCATAATTTGGTCAACATAAACATCCTACATGTGGATACAGGACGGTCCATGATGTGGTCATCATATACTACCTACATGTGGATACAGGACGGTCCATGATGTGGTCATCATATACATCCTACATGTAAATACAGGACGGTCCATGATGTGGTCAACATATACATCCTACGTGTGGATACAGAACGGTCCAGGATGTGGTCGTCAATTACATAGTATATGTGGATACAGGCCGGTCCATGATGTGGTCAACATATACATCCTAGATGTGAAAACAGGTAGGTCCATGATGTGGTCAACATATACAGCCTACATGTAGATACAGGACGGTCCATGATGTGGTCAACATATACAGCCTACATGTAGATACAGAACAGTCCATGATGTGGTCAACATATACAGCCTACATGTAGATACTGGACAGTCCATGATGTGGTCAACATATACATCCGACATGTAGATACAGGACGGTCCATGATGTGGTCAACATATACATCCTATATGTAGATACAGGACGGTCCATAATGTGGTCAACATATACATCCTATATGTGGATACAGGACGGTCCATGATATGGTCAACATATACATCCTATATGTGGATACAGGACGGTCCATGATGTGGTCAACATATACATCCTATATGTGGATACAGGACGGTCGATGATGTGGTCAACATATACATCCTATATGTGGATACAGGACGGTCCATGATATGGTCAACATATACATCCTATATGTGGATACAGGACGGTCCATAATGTGGTCAACATATACATCCTATATGTGGATACAGGACGGTCCATGATGTGGTCAACATATACATCCTACATGTAGATACGGGACGGTCCATGATGTGGTCAACATATACATCCTACATGTGGATACAGGACGGTCCATGATGTGGTCAACATATACATCCTAAATGTAGATACAGGACGGTCCATGGTGTGGTCAACATATACATCTTACATGAAGATACTGGACGGTC
Source organism: Sinonovacula constricta (assembly GCA_007844125.1). Taxonomy (NCBI): domain Eukaryota; kingdom Metazoa; phylum Mollusca; class Bivalvia; order Cardiida; family Solecurtidae; genus Sinonovacula; species Sinonovacula constricta. The sequence continues at coordinate 56,581,633 of CM017555.1, forward strand.
GATGATGTGGTCAACATATACAACCTACATGTAGATACAGGACGGTCCATGATGTGGTCAACATATACATCCTACATGTAGATATAGGACGGTCCATGTTGTGGTCAACATATACATCCTACATGTAGATACAGGACGGTCTATAATGTGGTCATCATATACATAGAACATGTGCATAGAGACGGGCCATGCTGTGGTCATCATATACACAGAGTATGTGGATAGAGACGGTCCATGCTGTGGTCAACATATTCAAAGTACATGTGAATAGAGACGGTCCGTGATGTGGTCATCATATACATAGTACATGTGAATAGAGACGGTCCATGGTGTGGTCAACATATACATCCTACATGTAGATACGGGACGGTCCATGATGTGGTCAACATATACATCCTACATGTAGATACGGGACGGTCCATGGTGTGGTCAACATATACATCCTACATGTAGATACTGGACGGTCCATGATGTGGTCAACATATACATACTACATGTAGATACAGGACGGTCCATGATGTGGTCAACATATACATCATACATGTAGATACAGGACGGCCCATGATGTGGTCAACATATACATGCTAAATGTAGATACGGGACGGTCCATGGTGTGGTCAACATATACATCCTACATGTAGATACTGGACGGTCCATGATGTGGTCAACATATACATCCTAAATGTAGATACGGGACGGTCCATGATGTGGTCAACATATACATCATACATGTAGATACAGGACGGTCCATGATGTGGTCAACATATACATCCTAAATGTGGATACAGGACGGTCCATGATGTGGTCAACATATACATCCTACATGTAGTTACTGGACGGTCGATGATGTGGTCAACATATACATCCTACATGTAGTTACAGGACAGTCCATTATGTGGTCAACATATACATCCTACATGTAGATACGGGACGGTCCATGGTGTGGTCAACATATACATGCTACATGTAGATACAGGACGGTCCATGATGTGGTCAACATATACATCCTACATGTAGATACAGGACGGTCCATGATGTAGTCAACATATACATCATACATGTAGATACAGGACGGTCCATGATGTGGTCAACATATACATCCTAAATGTAGATACAGGACGGTCCATGGTGTGGTCAACATATACATCCTACATGTAGATACTGGACGGTCGATGATGTGGTCAACATATACATCCTACATGTAGATACAGGACAGTCCATGATGTGGTCAACATATACATCCTACATGTAGATATAGGACGGTCCATGTTGTGGTCAACATATACATCCTACATGTAGATACAGGACGGTCCATAATGTGGTCATCATATACATAGTACATGTGCATAGAGACGGGCCATGCTGTGGTCATCATATACACAGAGTATGTGGATAGAGACGGTCCATGCTGTGGTCAACATATTCAAAGTACATGTGAATAGAGACGGTCCGTGATGTGGTCATCATATACATAGTACATGTGAATAGAGACGGTCCATGGTGTGGTCAACATATACATCCTACATGTAGATACGGGACGGTCCATGATGTGGTCAACATATACATCCTACATGTAGATACGGGACGGTCCATGGTGTGGTCAACATATACATCCTACATGTAGATACTGGACGGTCCATGATGTGGTCAACATATACATACTACATGTAGATACAGGACGGTCCATGATGTGGTCAACATATACATCATACATATAGATACAGGACGGCCCATGATGTGGTCAACATATACATGCTAAATGTAGATACGGGACGGTCCATGGTGTGGTCAACATATACATCCTACATGTAGATACTGGACGGTCCATGATGTGGTCAACATATACATCCTAAATGTAGATACGGGACGGACCATGATGTGGTCAACATATACATCATATATGTAGATACAAGACGGTCCATGATGTGGTCAACATATACATCCTAAATGTGGATACAGGACGGTCCATGATGTGGTCAACATATACATCCTACATGTAGTTACTGGACGGTCGATGATGTGGTCAACATATACATCCTACATGTAGTTACAGGAAAGTCCATTATGTGGTCAACATATACATCCTACATGTAGATACAGGACGGTCCATGGTGTGGTCAACATATACATCCTACATGTAGATACTGGACGGTCCATGATGTGGTCAACATATACATCCTACATGTAGATACAGGACGGTCCATGATGTAGTCAACATATACATCATACATGTAGATACAGGACGGTCCATGATGTGGTCAACATATACATCCTAAATGTAGATACAGGACGGTCCATGGTGTGGTCAACATATACATCCTAAATGTAGATACTGGACGGTCCATGGTGTGGTCAACATATACATCCTAAATGTAGATACAGGACAGTCCATGATGTAGTCAACATATACATCCTAAATGTAGATACAGGACGGTCCATGATGTAGTCAACATATACATCATACATGTAGATACAGGACGGTCCATGATGTGGTCAACATATACATCCAAAATGTAGATACAGGACGGTCCATGGTGTGGTCAACATATACATCCTAAATGTAGATACTGGACGGTCCATGGTGTGGTCAACATATACATCCTAAATGTAGATACAGGACGGTCCATGATGTGGTCAACATATACATCCTAAATGTAGATACAGGACGGTCCATGGTGTGGTCAACATATACATCCTAAATGTAGATACAGGACGGTCCATGATGTAGTCAACATATACATACTACATGTAGATACAGGACGGTCCATGATGTGGTCAACATATACATCCTAAATGTAGATACAGGACGGTCCATGGTGTGGTCAACATATACATCCTACATGTCGATACTGGACAGTCGATGATGTGGTCAAAATATACATCCTACATGTAGATACAGGACAGTCCATGATGTGGTCAACATATACATCCTACATGTAGATACGGTCGGTCCACGGTGTGGCCAACATATACATCCTACATGAAGATACAGGACGGTCCATGATGTGGTCAACATATACATCCTAAATGTAGATACAGGACGGTCCATGATGTGGTCAACATATACATCCTACATGTAGATACAGGACGGTCCATGATGTGGTCAACTTATACATCATACATGTAGATACAGGACGGTCCGTGATGTGGTCAACATATACATCCTAAATGTGGATACAGGACGGTCCATGATGTGGTCAACATATACATCCTACATGTAGATACAGGACGGTCCATGATGTGGTCAACATATACATGCTACATGTAGATACAGGACGGTCCATGATGTTGTCAACATATGCATGCTACATGTAGATACAGGACGGTCCATGATGTGGTCAACATATACATCCTACATGTAGATACAGGACGGTCCATGATGTGGTCAAAATATACATCCTTCATGTAGATACAGGACGGTCCATGATGTGGTCATCATATAAATAGTATATGTAGATACAGGACGGTCCATGATGTGGTCAACATATACATAGTATATGTAGATACAGGACGGTCATGCTGTGGTCAACATATACATAGCATATGTAGATACAGAACGGTCCAGGATGTGGTCATCATATACATAGTATATGTAGATACAGGAGGGTCCATGCTGTGGTCAACATATACATCCTACATGTGAATACAGGACGGTCCATGATGTGGTCAACATATACATCCTACATGTAGATACAGGGCGGTCCATAATGTGGTCAACATATACATCATACATGTGGATACAGGACGGTCCATGATGTGGTCAACATATACATACTACATGTAGATACAGGACGGTCCATAATGTGGTCAACATATACATCCTACATGTAAATACAGGACGGTCCATGATGTGGTCAACATATACATCCTACATGTATATACAGGATGGTCCATGATGTGGTCAACATATACATCCTACATGTAGATACAGGACGGTCCATGATGTGGTCATCATATACATCCTAAATGTAGATACAGGACGGTCCATGATGTGGTCAACATATACATCCTACATGTAGATACTGGACGGTCCATGATGTGGTCAACATATACATCCTACATGTGGATACAGGACGGTCCATGCTGTGGTCATCATATACATCCTACATGTGGATACTAGACGGTCAATGCGGTGGTCATCATTTACATAGAATATGTAGATACAGGTGCGTCCGGGATGTGGTCAACATATACATCCTACATGTTGATACAGGACGGTCCATGATGTGGTCAACGTATACATCCTACATGTAGATACAGGACGGTCCATGATGTGGTCAACATATACATCCTTCATGTAGATACAGGACGGTCCATGATGTGGTCAACATATACATCCTACATGTAGATACAGGACGGTCCATGATGTGGTCAACATATACATCCTACATGTGGATACAGGACGGTCCATGATGTGGTCAACATATACATCCTTCATGTAGATACAGGACGGTCCATGATGTGGTCAACATATACATCCTACATGCAGATACAGGACGGTCCATGATGTGGTCAACATATACATCCTACATGTGGATACAGGACGGTCCATGATGTGGTCAACGTATACATCCTACATGTAGATACAGGACGGTCCATGATGTGGGCAACATATACATCCTACATGTAGATACAGGACGGTCCATGATGTGGTCAACATATACATCCTACATGTGGATACAGGACGGTCCATGATGTGGTCAACGTATACATCCTACATGTAGATACAGGACGGTCCATGATGTGGTCAACATATACATCCTTCATGTAGATACAGGACGGTCCATGATGTGGTCAACGTATACATCCTACATGTAGATACAGGACGGTCCATGATGTGGTCAACATATACATCCTTCATGTAGATATAGGACGGTCCATGATGTGGTCATCATATACATCCTTCATGTAGATACAGGACGGTCCATGATGTGGTCAACATATACATCCTACATGTAGATACTGGACGGTCCATGATGTGGTCAACATATACATCCTACATGTGGATACAGGACGGTCCATGATGTGGTCAACGTATACATCCTACATGTAGATACAGAACGGTCCATGATGTGGTCATCATATACATCCTTCATGTAGATACAGGACGGTCCATGATGTGGTCAACATATACATCCTACATGTAGATACGGGACGGTCCATGATGTTGTCAACATATACATCCTACATATAGATATAGGACGGTCCATGATGTGGTCAACATGTACATCCTACATAAGATACAGGACGGTCCATGATGTGGTCAACATATACATCCTACATGTGGATACAGGAAGGTCCATGATGTGGTCAACATATACATCCTACATGTAGATACAGGACGGTCCATGCTGTGGTCATCATATACATCCTAAATGTGGATCTAGGACGGTCCATGATGTGGTCATTATATACATCCTAAATGTGGATACTAGACAGTACATGGTGTAGTCATAATATACATTCTAAATGTGGATAGAGGACGGTCCATGCTGTGGTCAACATATACATTTTAAATGTGCATACAGGACGGTCCATGCTGTGGTCAACATATACATCCTACATGTAGATACAGGACGTTCCATGATGTGGTCAACATATACAGCCTACATGTAGATACAGGACGGTCCATGATGTGGTCAACATATACATCCTATATGTAGATACAGGACGGTCGATCATGTGGTCAACATATACATCCTATATGTAGATACAGGACGGTCCATGCTGTGGTCAACATATACATTCTAAATGTGCATACAGGACGGTCCATGCTGTGGTCAACATATACATCCTACATGTAGATACAGGACGGTCCATGATGTGGTCAACATATACAGCCTACATGTAGATACAGGACGGTCCATGATGTGGTCAACATATACATTCTAAATGTGCATACAGGACGGTCCATGCTGTGGTCAACATATACATCCTACATGTAGATACAGGACGGTCGATGCTGTGGTCAACATATACATTCTAAATGTGCATACCGGACGGTCCATGCTGTGGTCAACATATACATCCTACATGTAGATACAGGACGGTCCATGATGTGATCAACATATACATCCTACATGTAGACACAGGACGGTCCATGTTGTGGTCATCATATACATAATATCTGTAGATACTAGACGGTCCATGATGTGGTCAACATAAACATCCTACATGTAGATACAGGACGGTCCATGATGTGGTCATCATATACATAGTATATGTAGATACTAGACGGTCCATGATGTCGTCAACATATACATCCTACATGTGGATACAGGACGGTCCATGATGTGGTCAGCATATACATCCTACATGTGGATACAGGACGGTCCATGATGTGGTCAACATATACATCCTACATGTAGATACAGGACGGTCCATGATGTGGTCAACATATACAGCCTACATGTAGATAAAGGACGGTCCATAATGTGGTCAACATATACATCCTACATGTAGATACAGGACGGTCCATAATGTGGTCAACATATACATCCTACATGTAGATACAGGACGGTCCATGATGTGGTCAACATATACATCCTACATGTAGATACAGGACGGTCCATGATGTGGTCAACATATACATCCTACATGTGGATACAGGACGGTCCATGATGTGGTCAACATATACATCCTACATGTAGATACAGGACGGTCAATGATGTGGTCAACATATACATCCTACATGTGGATACAGGACGGTCCATGATGTCGTCAACATATACAGCCTACATGTAGATACAGGACGGTCCATGATGTGGTCAACATATACATCCGACATGTAGATACAGGACGGGCCATGATGTGGTCAACATATACATCCTATATGTATTTACAGGACGGGCCATGATGTGGTCAACATATACATCCTACATGTGGATACAGGACGGTCCATGATGTGGTCAACATATACATCCTAAATGTGGATACAGGACGGTCCATGATGTGGTCAACATATACATCCTAAATGTGGATACAGGACGGTCCATGATGTGGTCAACATATACATACTACATGTAGATACAGGACGGTCCATGATGTGGTCAACATATACATCCGACATGTAGATACAGGACGGTCCATGATGTGGTCAACATATACATCCTACATGTAGATACAGAACGGTCCATGATGTGGTCAACATATACATCCTAAATGTGGATACAGGACGGTCCATGATTGGTCAACATATACATGCTACATGTAGATACAGGACGGTCCATGATGTGGTCAACATATACATGCTACATGTAGATACAGGACGGTCCATGACGTGGTCATCATATACATAGTATATGTAGATACATGACGGTTCATGATGTGGTCAACATATACTACCTACATGTAGATACATGACGGTCAATGAGGTGGTCAACATATACATCCTACATGTGGATACAGGACGGTCCATGATGTGGTCAACATATACAGCCTACATGTAGATACAGGACGGTCCATGATCAACATATACATCCGACATGTAGATACAGGACGGTCCATGATGTGGTCAACATATACATCCGACATGTAGATACAGGACGGTCCATGATGTGGTCAACATATACATTCTACATGTAGATACAGGACGGACCATGATGTGGTCATCATATACATAGTATATGTGGATACAGGACGGTCCATGATGTGGTCATCATATACATAGTATATGTGGATAGAGACGGTCCATGATGTGGTCAACATATACATCCTACATGTGGATACAGGACGGTCCATGATGTGGTCAACATATACATCCTACATGTGGATACAGGACGGTCCATGATGTGGTCAACGTATACATCCTTCATGTAGATACAGGACGGTCCATGATGTGGATCAACATATACATCCTTCATGTAGATACAGGACGGTCCATGATGTGGTCAACGTATACATCCTACATGTAGATACAGGACGGTCCATGATGTGGTCAAGTTATACATCCTTCATGTAGATAGAGGACGGTCCATGATGTGGTCATCATATACATCCTTCATGTAGATACAGGACGGTCCATGATGTGGTCAACATATACATCCTACATGTAGATACTGGACGGTCCATGATGTGGTCAACATATACATCCTACATGTGGATACAGGACGGTCCATGATGTGGTCAACGTATACATCCTACATGTAGATACAGAACGGTCCATGATGTGGTCATCATATACATCCTTCATGTAGATACAGGACGGTCCATGATGTGGTCAACATATACATCCTACATGTAGATACGGGACGGTCCATGATGTTGTCAACATATACATCCTACAGGTGGATACAGGACGGTCCATGATGTCGTCATCATATACATCCTACATGTGGATACAGGACGGTCCATGATGTGGTCAACATATACATCCTACATGTAGATACAGGACGGTCCATGATGTCGTCAACATATACATCCTACATGTGGATACAGGACGGTCCATGATGTGGTCAACGTATACATCCTACATGTGGATACAGGACGGTCCATGATGTGGTCAACATATACATCCTACATGTAGATACAGGACGGTCCATGATGTGGTCAACATATACATCCTACATATAGATATAGGACGGTCCATGATGTGGTCAACATATACATCCTACATAAGATACAGGACGGTCCATGATGTGGTCAACATATACATCCTACATGTGGATACAGGAAGGTCCATGATGTGGTCAACATATACATCCTACATGTAGATACAGGACGGTCCATGATGTGGTCAACATATACATCCTACATGTAGATACAGGACGGTCCATGATGTGGTCAACGTTTACATCCTACATGTGGATACAGGACGGTCCATGATGTGGTCAACATATACATCCTACATGTAGATACAGGACGGTCCATGATGTGGTCAACATATACATACTACATGTAGATGCAGGACGGTCCATGATGTGGTCATCATATACATAGTATGTGTAGATACTAGACGGTCCATGATGTGGTCAACATATACATCCTACATGTAGATACAGGACGGTCCATGATGTGGTCAACATATACATCCTACATGTGGATACAGGACGGTCCATGATGTGGTCAACATATACAGCCTACATGTAGATACAGGACGGTCCATGATGTGGTCAACATATACATCCGACATGTAGATACAGGACGGTCCATGATGTGGTCAACATATACATACTACATGTAGATGCAGGACGGTCCATGATGTGGTCAACATATACATCCTACATGTAGATACTGGGCGGTCCATAATGTGGTTAACATATACATCCTACATGAAGATACAGGGCGGTCAATGATGTGGTCAACGAATACATCCTACATGTAGATACGGGACTGTCCATGATGTGGTCAACATATACATCCTACATGAAGATACAGGACGGTCCATGATGTGGTCAACATATACATCCTACATGTGGATACAGGACGGTCCATGATGTGGTCAACATATACTTCCTACATGTAGATACGGGACTGTCCATGATGTGGTGATCATATACATCCTACATGTAGATACGGGACAGTCCATGATGTGGTCAACATATACATCATACATGTAGATACAGGACGGTCCATGATGTGGTCATCATATACATCCTACATGTGGATACAGGACGGTACATGATGTGGTCAACATATACATACTACATGTAGATACAGGGCGGTCCATAATGTGGTCAACATATACATCATACTTGTGGATACAGGACGGTCCATGATGTGGTCAACATATACATCCTACATGTAGATACAGGACGGTCCATAACGTGGTCATCATATACATCCTAAATGTGGATACAGGACGTTCCATGATGTGGTCAACATATACATCCTAAATGTGGATACAGGACGGTCCATGTTATGGTCAACATATACATCCTACATGTAGATACAGGACGGTCCATAATGTGGTCATCATATACATAGTACATGTGCATAGAGACGGGCCATGCTGTGGTCATCATATACACAGAGTATGCGGATAGAGACGGTCCATGCTGTGGTCAACATATTCAAAGTACATGTGAATAGAGACGGTCCGTGATGTGGTCATCATATACATAGTACATGTGGATAGAGACGATCCATGGTGTTGTCATTATAAACATCCTGCATATGGATACAGGACGGTCCATGCTCTGGTCATCATATACATCCTACATGTGGATACAGGACGGTCCATGCTGTGGTCATCATATACATCCTACATGTGGATACAGGACGGTCCATGCTGTGGTCATCATATACATCCTACATGAAGATACAGGACGGTCCATGATGTGGTCAACATATACATCCTACATGTAGATACAGGACAGTCCATGATGTGGTCAACATATACATCCTACATGTAGATACAGGATGGTCCATGATATGGTCATCATATACATCCTACATGTAGATACAGGACGGTCCATGATGTGGTCATCATATACATCCTACATGTAGATACAGGACGGTCCCTGTTCTGGTCATCATAAAGATCCTACATGTGGATACAGGACGGTCCATGCTGTGGTCATCATATACATCCTAAATGTGGATCTAGGACGGTCCATGATGTGGTCATTATTTACATCCTAAATGTGGATACTAGACAGTCCATGGTGAAGTCATAATATACATTCTAAATGTGGATAGAGGACGGTCCATGCTGTGGTCAACATATACATTCTAAATGTGCATACAGGACGGTCCATGCTGTGGTCAACATATACATCCTACATGTAGATACAGGACGGTCCATGCTGTGGTCAACATATACATTCTAAATGTGCATACAGGACGGTCCATGCTGTGGTCAACATATACATCCTACATGTAGATACAGGACGGTCCATGATGTGATCAACATATACATCCTACATGTAGATACAGGACGGTCCATGTTGTGGTCATCATGTACATCCTACATGTGGATACAGGACGGTCCATGTTGTGGTCATCATATACATAATATATGTAGATACTAGACGGTCCATGATGTGGTCAACATAAACATCCTACATGTAGATACAGGACGGTCCATGATGTGATCAACATATACATCCTACATGTAGATACAGGACGGTCCATGTTGTGGTCATCATATACATAATATATGTAGATACTAGACGGTCCATGATGTGGTCAACATAAACATCCTACATGTAGATACAGGACGGTCCATGATGTGTTCAACATATACATCCTACATGTAGATACTAGACGGTCCATGATGTGGTCAACATATACATCCTACATGTAGATACAGGACGGTCCATGATGTGGTCAACATATACATCCTACATGTAGATACAGGACGGTCCATGATGTGGTGATCATATACATCCTACATGTAGATACTAGACGGTCCATGATGTGGTCAACATATACATCCTACATGTAGATACAGGACGGTCCATGTTGTGGTCATCATATACATAATATATGTAGATACTAGACGGTCCATGATGTGGTCAACATAAACATCCTACATGTAGATACAGGACGGTCCATGATGTGTTCAACATATACATCCTACATGTAGATACTAGACGGTCCATGATGTGGTCAACATATACATCCTACATGTAGATACAGGGCGGTCCATGATGTGGTCAACATATACATCCTACATGTAGATACAGGACGGTCCATGATGTGGTCAACATATACATCCTACATGTGGATACAGGACGGTCCATGATGTGGTCAACATATACATCCTACATGTAGATACAGGACGGTCCATGATGTGGTCAACATATACAGCCTACATGTAGATACAGGACGGTCCATAATGTGGTCAACATATACATCCTACATGTAGATACAGGACGGTCCATAATGTGGTCAACATATACATCCTACATGTAGATACAGGACGGTCCATGATGTGGTCAACATATACAGCCTACATGTAGATACAGGACGGTCCATGATGTGGTCAACATATACATCCTACATGTGGATACAGGACGGTCCATGATGTGGTCAACATATACATCCTACATGTAGATACAGGACGGTCCATGATGTCGTCAACATATACATCCTACATGTGGATACAGGACGGTCCATGGTGTGGTCAACATATACATCCTACATGTAGATACAGGACGGGCCATGATGTGGTCAACATATACATCCTATATGTATTTACAGGACGGGCCATGATGTGGTCAACATATACATCCGACATGTAGATACAGGACGGGCCATGATGTGGTCAACATTTACATCCTATATGTATTTACAGGACGGGCCATGATGTGGTCAACATATACATCCTACATGTGGATACAGGACGGTCCATGATGTGGTCAACATATACATCCTACATGTAGATACAGGACGGTCCATGATGTGGTCAACATATACTACCTACATGTAGATACAGGACGGTCCATGATGTGGTCATCATATACATAGTATATGTAGATACATGACGGTCCATGATGTGGTCAACATATACATCCTACATGTAGATACAGAACGGTCAATGAGGTGGTCAACATATACATCCTACATGTGGATACAGGACGGTCCATGATGTGGTCAACATATACAGCCTACATATAGATACAGGACGGTCCATGATCAACATATACATCCGACATGTAGATACAGGACGGTCCATGATGTGGTCAACATATACATCCTGCATGTAGATACAGGACGGTCCATGATGTGGTCAACATATACATTCTACATGTAGATACAGGACGGACCATGATGTGGTCATCATATACATAGTATATGTGGATACAGGACGGTCCATGATGTGGTCATCATATACATAGTATATGTGGATAGAGACGGTCCATGATGTGGTCAACATATACTACCTACATGTAGATACAGGACGGTCCATGATGTGGTCAACATATACATAGTATATGTGGATACAGAACGGTCCAGGATGTGGTCATCATATAAATAGTATATGAAGATACAGGACGGTCCACAGGGCTGGAAAAAAAATCTTTTTCATGACTAGTCCCGGACTAGTAACCATGACAAAGATGACTTGTCCGAAAATGTGCATCATTTTCAATGAATGGACACTAATTTGTCATATATATAACTAACAAACAAGGTATAAACAAGTTTTTGTTTTATTTTTGTCTGTAAAACAGCATATTATCTAACACAACTGTAAAGAATAAATAAGTTACAACTGATTAAATAGCTCTTGCAATGTCCTGATTTTATAAAGAAAATACATTACGTGTACATTGTTTTCGGATACTTTGAACAAATCCTACAGAACATCAAGTCTTCCTCTTCTTTATACAAAAGCCATGGAAAATCTGCAAGCCACTTATCAAAAAAATTTCTCTCTCGCTTGTCTTCACATTTCTGATCCTTTGACATTGTTTTGCTGTCAAGTTTTGCTAACTTAATTTTCGTTGGTGTGTTAGGGCATTCTTTACGTCGCCGTTTACTTCCGCCAGTTTGTGACTTTGATTGTTGATTTTTATTCAAAGTGTAAGAGTTCGTGTTTCCAAATGTAAAATATTTCAAGAGTGACATGGCTGCATATTTTACTACTGCGTTGTGCACAGACTTGACGATGGATTAAAATTAAAATCATCTTCAATCCTGTTGTTGGAACTAGTTTAATAAGGGTCTACTCGCCCTGTTGAGGGCTTTTTCATGACCCCGCCATGTTGCCCATCCATGGCTTAAATGTGTATATTCCGAAAAATATAGTCTAAAGTGGGCCCTAATTAGGTACCTAGTTTATGTACCCATTTACTGGAAAGATGGTATAATTTTGGTAATTTTTCTTATCTTAAAGGGGATTGAGCATGTTTTGAATGAATTCCACTCCCTAATTCCTGGCTCTTTCCCCTGACACTAGGTTCTAATTGGTATTTGTTTATTTATTTTTCACCATAAGAAGGTTCCCTGTTTTCGGCTTACGTCTTCCCCTAACGAAATTGTGAAACAGTGGGGAAGGGGTGCACCTTTTTAGGGACCTGTGTAGCTAATAAGCTTGGTATTTAATGAGTAGTTGCGGTAGCTCGTTTAGACCCTTGTGTTAGTTAAGTTTTAATGTCTGGACGCCCGGGGCCCGACCGCCCACTAAACCATCTTTCTTGTCTTACATATGTAATGTATATGCCAAGAAAGAAGTCCCCGGCTGGTGGTATAAGATAATGCTCGCCTTTGTCTACTACTTAATTCTATTACTATTTATACAGGTATACAGTATATTCAGCGGCCATTATCTTATGGTTTTCCCTATTCTACCACACACTCGATTCACGCTCTCAGGGTCTCATACATCCAAGCATTCTTTTAACTACTTAGTCTACTTAATCTACACTACGCATTTCTCTACTATATACAGTAGTGGAAGGTTTTTTTTATTTTTTTATTTTTTTCCCACTGTCCTACTAGTACAAAAACATTTGTTAGAAGGGGGGAGCCATGCATGTTATAACATAGTAATATATATTACACAAAGATATGTTGTTAGGCTTGGTGAACCTTAAATGGGTAGCCTTTGTTTATACGGACCCCCTATTGGGCTTCCGTTTATTCAGCATACCCTGGTTCTACTTAGAGTTAATATGTATAGAGTCTTTTGAATCCTATGTGGGTGTCGTAGTAATAAGCCCGGATTGCAGTTGTTTTTACGGGGCCCTTAGGGGGCACCCGTTTATTTGGCAATCCAGTATACTTTATTATTGGCTTGATGTTGAAGGGTGTTATTGTGGGTTTTTCTAGGGGACTTTTATAGATGGGGGTGTTCAGGTGCCTTTGTTTTTACGGGGTCTTTAAGAGTCCACCGTTTATTCAGCGACCTGCCATCTATTTATAGATGTGAGCTGTCTTAATTATATATTGTCCTTTTTTGTATTTTTTGGCCATACTGGGCATGCGAGCGGATTGACCTACTTTATGTTCGTTTATTTGGCTTGATTCTGATTGGCTGGTATGTACGCACCACATCGAACGCATGTTTTTACATGTTGTTAGTGTAGTTGATTTTTTCTAAATATTCGAATAATGCCGCTTTAATTGGTTCTGGTTTGTCGGCGGGCGGAAACAGTAGGACTTTTCTATTTATGATGGTTAAACCTAATTTAATACTTAGCTTGTACTCTAGTTCGGTTCGCTCAGTTGCGTGCTGCCCACACTGGAATATAACGTGTTCGAGGGTTTATGTATCTGCGCAGTGAGGGCAGTTTCTAGGTCGAGCTTTATTTTCCGCACCTAAGTAGCTAGAGCCGATCCTAAGTATTGTGTATATTTTATCGTACTTTGTATATGGGTGATGTATTTTGATCCTAGTATTTCGTTCACCGTATTCGTAATTATGTGTTAACTTATATTCAGTAAATCTCGCTTCCGCTTTCTGTTTGTAGTGGTTAGTGATGTAACTATAAGCCTCTGTTTTGCTTAGTTTTATAGGTAGTAGTTTTCCATTAAGAGCACCTTTTTTGGCCAAAGAGTCTGCTAATTCGTTTCCTGTGATTCCTATATGGCTTGGTATCCAGACAAGATTTATCGTAGTATTAAGGTTGGTTTTAATGTCAGTGTTGAGCCTATATATGTGGTTAATTATTTCTTGTCTGTTTGTTCCTTTTATTTGTTGTAGAGCTTGTAATGCGCTGAGTGAATCGGTGTAAATATCTATGGTGCTATTGGTTATTTTATTTTTGTGTACCTACGTAGTGGCTTCCTTGATGGCTAATAATTCGCAGGAGAATATTGAAACTCTATGGTCTAATTTAATTTTTGCATTTGCTTTGATGGTTTCTCCTTCGTATATAGCTATGCCTGCCCCTGCTATCTTTTTAAGCGGATCTTTGCTACCGTCTGTATAAATCGCGAAATTTGCTACGGAATTATTTAAGTAGTTTTCTGCAGTTTTCTTTATTGAGAGCGGGTTGTCTGTTTTGCGTATTTTATTGCTTAGGCCTATATCTTTGGACATGGATTCGATTCCTATGAAGTTTAGATATGAGGGGGTGTTAAATGGCCTGTTTCGAGTTGTGTTCCATCTAATAAATTTAAAATGCGTTGCGTGTATGTTTTTTTCGGGAATTTGGGCCATTTTCCTACGCGCTTAAATATCTCCTTATTGGTGCTTAATGTAGAGCCTAATGTGGTGGAGCGGGCCCAATACTTCAAACTGAGTATATTGATTTGTTCGGTGATCGGTAGTTCCCCTACTTCGGCGTTGATTGCTTCGGTTCTCGAGTAGCTAGGGACTCCTATTATAGTTTTTACTGCTCTATTTTGTATTTTTTGTAGTTTATCTAGTATAGACTTGTTTGCCAAACCGTACGCTACCATTCCATATTGGATTTTTATTTGATTAAGGCCTGGTATATTGTATAAAGGCATTCTTTACTCGATCCCCACTCTTTTCCTCTTATTGATCTAATTAAATTTATATCTTTTCCGCACCTACCTATTACCGTTTTTATGTGTTCCTCCCATGTAAGATATTTATCGAATGTGAGTCCTAGGAATTTGATGCTATCTTTGTAGTCAATGTTTTTATCGCATAATGTTAATTTAGTTAATGATGCGTCATCAATCGGTGTCTTTTTGTTACGAAAAACTATTGTTTGCGTTTTATCGGGGTTGATGACGAACCCGTAATTTGACGCCCACTTTTCTACGTCTCTTAGCATTTTCTGTATTTTATCGATTCCTTCCTTTGGAGTTTTACTACATACCCATATGGCGCTATCATCTACGAATTGCGATACTTTAATTTGATTACTTGTGGCAGTGTATTTATTATGGGTGTTGTGTTTTTGTAGCGTATCATTGAATGTGTTCATGAAGATTGAAAATAATATCGGTGATAGAACGCTACCTTGCGGACAGCCGTTTATCGTGGTTCTTGGCGTTGAGGTTTTGTTTTGATATTTTACTTTAATAATCTTTTTGATAAGAAAGTGGAAAGCCATTTAATCATCCTACCCTGGATACCATATTTTAGTAATATAGAAATGGCCGCTTCAGACCACATTTTATCAATGGCAGCAGATAGGTCCAGGAATGCTGCTGTTATGATTTTTTTTTCTTACTTGAGCTACTCTTATATCTGATTCTAATCTTACTAAGTTATCGTCACATGAGTGATTGGCTCGGCACCCTGATTGGTTTTCAGAATACAACTTATTTGTTTCTAAAATCGAGCATAATCTTGTTTTGATCATTTTTTTGCATTATCTTGGTAAAACAGGATGTTAGAGATATGGGCCGATAGGACGCTGGTTCGTTAGAGGGTTTATTTGGTTTAAGTATCGGTATGATGGTTGCCATGAGTCAGGGATTAACCCTTGGTCCCAGGAGTTGTTGAACATGTTTAAGAGGGCCAATTTTGATTCATGGGGGAGTTGCTTTATAATGTCGTAATTGATGCCGTCTTCTCCTAGGGCCCCTGTTCCACATGTAGATAAGGCTATATTAAGTTCTGTTAATGTGAAGGGCTGATTGTATTTTAGATTCGTGTGAGGCTGTTCGTTAGCAATGATATTATTGATCGTAAGTGAAAAGTCATTTTTTTTTGTTATGAACTGTTGTGTGTACCCCTCGTTGCTACTGATTTTGGCGTAGTTGTCTACTAGAATTTCTGCTTTGTCTAAAGGGTCAATAATAGGATTTTCATTTGCAATGAAGGGACATGTTTGAATAGGCGTGTGTCCTTTAATTCTTTGGATAAAGTTCCATAGATCTTTACTAGTTGTTTTTAATAGTTTTTTTTACTGCAGAATGTTTCCCAGCTGTCCTTCCGGGCCTTTGTGAATTTTTTTTTTGCATCTCTTCTAGCGTAATGCCATAGTTTTAGTTTGATGGTTGATTTCTTGTCTTTTTTATAATTTTTCCTACAGTTTTCCCTTTTTTTCGCCGCGGCCGTGCATTCCTCTGTCCACCATGGTACTGTTTTTGTATTTTTTTTGTTAGTGTGGGAGTATTTAGGCATTGTTTTGTTTAGTATTGTTGTTAATTGTGTGTAGATTTCGTTGAAATTTTTGTTGACATCTGTTTCTGTGATATTAATTACGCTGTTTGAGCATTCGTGTTTAAATGATGTCCAGTTTTCATTGAATGCTCTGCTCACATTCCATTTCTTATTATTTTTGGGAGGGTTTCTATTAATGCTGAATTTGGTGTTGGTTAGGATGGGAAAGTGGTCACTTCCGCATGTGTTATCTGTGACATTAAATTCGCAGGAATCGAACATGCTGGCAGAGGCCATAACAAGGTCAATTGCACTGTCTGCTTTGTTTGTTTCGTTTGAGATCCTGGTTATCTGACCATCATTTAATATGCAAAGATTTTCGTCATTAAGGAATGTGAGCAGATCATCGGCCTCGCCGTCATACCTTATGTCGTCCTCTGGGTTCCAACATGGGTGTTTAATATTAAAGTCTCCTACTATTAGAGTAGAGTTATCTCTGTTCTCAAAAACTTGTCTATAATTATATAGTGTATTGTCCGTTTTCTGAGCGTAGGTATTGTATATCGTTAACCTTTCCTTATCGTTATATACTGTTACTGAGGTTATATCCATAGGGGTGGTGTTGTTGATGTTGTTTATTATGACTTGTAGACCTAACCTTACATATATGCAGGTGCCACCCCCTATGTCATTATTTTTGCTTTTGTTGGAGATAGGGTTTTGAAATCCTCTAATTTTGGGAAGTTTAGACTTATCTGATTCCCAAGTTTCCTGGATGCAAATTATATCTACTTCATGTTTGGTTTGGGCCAAAAATGACATGAGTTCACCTATTTTTGTGGAGTCTTTCCCTACTATGCTTTTTGCATTCCAGCTGACGACGACGAGGCCATTATTACTTGTGTTGATGTTTGAGTTTTTATTGGCAGTCATCGTGTTGAATGTGATAATTAATTAATTATCTTTGGCTGTAAGCCATGCATTAATTGGATTGCTTATTGTGTAAATTTAATACGGGTAATAGCCCATAGGGGGGCCATACCATTCACCTCGGGGCCCCAGTGACTAGGTGCGACCCATTGATTGGGTCCGTACCATTGTCCCTGGTTGTCCCTCGGGAAATATTGTGCTTGGGGATGATAATTGTCTTGTGTTTGTCGGTTGTTGTTGTTTTGTGTGTTGTGGTGTCGTTTATTGTGTCGGCGCTTGTTATTGTGATTGTTAGGTCTGTTGTTGTTATTGTGTTTCCTGGGTTGGCTTTGTTGTGTAGGGTTTGGAGGGGTGATTTGTTTTTTGTTTTTGTTTTGTTTGTTTTGTTTTTTTAGTGTTCGGTGCTTGTGTGTTAGTTTGTGGTGTTTGTTGTGTGGGTATTGTTTTTGGCTTTACATTTAGAGCGTCAGCCAGTATTTTTTCGATTTCTGATTGATCTTTCCCTACCAATCGGGCAGCTAGGTCTGATACTTCTTTTTGGGATAACTTGTTTGTTGGTTTTAAAGCTATTGTAGGTGGTTTGATACCCGTGTCCTGGCATTTAGTATTAAATTTTTTTTGTTTGACTGAGTTGGATATCTTTAGTTTCTCAGAGTATTTTAAGTATGCTGGGCATCCCTTATATGCTGCTGAGTGGCCCTGGCTGCAGTTAGCACAGCGCTTATTATTTCTGTTTTGGCAGTCTTTAGATGCGTGGTTGCCCGCACAGTGAGGACAAGCTGTGTCCTTGGTGCATTGAGTGGCGAAATGTCCATATCCTTGACAGTTATGACACCTGAACTCCTTGCCTAGGGCTGGGGTTACCAGGTTTCCCATAACTGTTAAGGGGAGGGATGGTTGGTTAAACTTAATAGCAATTGCATTCTTATTTCTTGTCAATTTGACTTCTTCCACGTTGGATATTTTTTTTAGTGATTCAACTGTTTTTGTGATGGGTTGATCAGTCCTTATTTTGATAATGCCCGTTATTCGTTTGTATTGTTCCTTGATAGACCAATCATACGATCCAAAGTTAAAGTTAGCTGCCTTGTTAATTAGATCTTTTCTCAATTTAAATGTGATGCCATTTTGTAGCCTGTTGAGGGGGACACAGCACTCCGCCCCTATAAAGGATCTGAATGCTGCTGCCACCTCAGCTGCTTTTCCTTTAGGAAAAGCGCTGCCCACCGTTGTTAGCAGTACGGTAATCCATACTGCAACATCAGGGGGCAGCAGGCTGGAGGATCTAACCTCCTCCATAACTACCTCCTCGTATGCTGTGGATGGCGCAGGAGGGGGTAGCTTGGGATCTTGGGTTAACTGGTTTGTGCTGGTGAAACATTCTAGGTATACATGTATATTGTAAAGATAAATGGCACAACAGAAACGTCCGACAGTGCTTAGACGGACTTTCACCCAGGCACACATTTCAATCTTAAGAAGACGCATTTGGTTGAGACATAAATATTGGCCTGAAGGAAACATCAGCCTATGAATAAAGGGGTTGATATTTCCTCCGGGCACATGTTTCCATCTTAAGAAAACGAATTATGTGTACGTGTGTTACAGACGTACGTATGTTACGGACAGAAATATTGACCTAAAAGATTATCAGCCCGTGTATAGACAAGCTTAGATACCCAACCGGGTGCATATTTCCATCTTCAGAAAACGTGATATATCATAGGTATTTATAATAGAGACGGATTGAAACCATCATCCCGTGTATAGATGGGCTTATATTTCCACCCAGGCACACATTTGTATCTTCAGTTAACGTCTCTTACTCTCTTACTTATGAATACATGTATATGGTAGAGATAGAAAGATTGGTCTGATAGAAACATCACCCGGGTGTTTAAATGGACTTATTTTCTACCTAGGCACATGTTTCCATATGAAATAAATGGAAAAAACAAACAAACAACAAAACAAACTGGGTATAAATATAGATATAGAAAGACAGGCCCTATAGAAATTAAATAAAATTATTGGTTCAGCTTTAAACAAAATGAACAGTGTATCTTTTTGGGTTGTATTTTTTACCTTTTAAAATATCAAAATATAGTTTGGATATTCAAAATACTTCATAAAAGCTGCCAAATTTGATATAAAATTCATTAAAAAAGACTGAACATTAAAAAAAACAAAGTGGTGAGTTTAATACAGCGCCAATTTCCAGATTTTGCCCTGCAGTAGCTTTTGCCTTCAAAGATGGCTGTCTTAAACTGTCTTATCAGTGTCTACGACATCACATGGAAACTATCTATACCAGTAAAAAAATAAAAGAATACAAATAACGGCCTAACTATGTTACAGTTATTTCCACTCATACCTTTTCTAAAAAAATGGGCCGTCCTGGTATGACCCGTCCTGGTTTTCAGGCCGTTCTGTTTTAAATGAAGATAAGGAATCCTAATTGTTCTTAACCTCTAAATGAATATTTTAAAACCATTAAATGTCTTTAAATTACAGTAAAAACACATTTACTCGCCGAGATATAAAGTGCAAATTTCCGAGGAGATGCAATCTGGCCTGGTTCTGGACCATGTATGGGATACATAAATGTCACATCAACAGGTCAACATGTTTTGTATGTTTTTGTCGATTTCAGAATTGTTTGTACATAATATACCGGTATGTGAAAATCAGAAAATTCCATCCTTAAGGAGAAATTGTAAACATTCTTAAAAGAATCCTATTTGTGTAAAAACACTGTATTATAAACTTGAATTGTTGTTGGTTAACACAGTTAACAAAGTTACACATACGTTTCAGTGTGAAGCACCATTCTTTTATTTGTTATAGATTCATCTTAGAGATGGTTGTGATACTGGTAATAGGTCTAATAAATACGGATTTAAATGGCACTCCTAATTGGTGTTGTGACTTCTTTTTCACCTGAAAGCTTTTTGGTTCCTGGTCCCCCCGATGTACATCCCACAAACGTAGCAACCAATGTAACCACTTGTTAACCATATCAAACTCAAAAACTTGCTCAAACAGTGTTAGTGTAAGCACTTGTTAACCATATGCAAGTCACAAACTTGCTCAAACAGAATCAATTTAACCATTTGTTAACCATATGAAAGTCACAAGCTTGCTCAAACATAATCAGTGTAACCATTTGTTAACCATATGAAACTCACAAACTTGCTCAAACATAACCTGTGTAACCACTTGTTGACCATTTGAAAGTCACAAACTTGCTCAAACGGGATCAGTGTAACCACTTGTTAACCATATGAAACTCACAAACTTGCTCAAACAGCATCAGTGTAACCACTTGTTAACCACATGAAAGTCACAAACTTGCTCAAACAGTATCAGTGTAAGCAATAGTTGATCATATGAAACTCACAAACTTGCTGAAGTGGGTTCAGTGTAACCACTTGTTAACCATATGAAACTCACAAACTTGCTCAAACAGAATCAGTATAACCACTTGTTAACCATATGAAAGTCACAAACTTGTTCAAACAGAATCAATGTAACCAATTGTTAACCATATAAAAGTCACAAGCTTGCTCAAACATAATCAGTGTAACCATTTGTTAACCATATGAAAGTCACAAACTTGCTCAAACAGAACCTGTGTAACCACTTGTTGACCATATGAAAGTCACAAACTTGCTCAAACAGTATCAGTGTAACCGTTTGTTGACCATATGAAACTCACAAACTTGCACAAATAGAATGTGCATCCGCTTGTTAACCATATGAAAACTCACGAACTTGCTCAAACTGACTCAAAGAAATTCACAAACTTGCTCTAAGATGACCATTGTAACAGTTTGTTAGCCATATGAAACTCACAAACGTGCTAAAAAAGAATCAGTGTAACCACTTGTTAACCATATGGAACTCACAAAATTGCTCAAACGGGATCAGTGAAACTGAAACAGAGAAAAGAAGTGCAAACTGTTTACAACTTTATGTTTCTCAGACATCATGCCATAACAGTCAACACATGAAGGTCAACTAAGACATCACGCCACAAGAGTTCATGACTCAAGCGCACCATGTATAAGATGCAAGACTTAAGATCAACTAAGACAACATGCCATATGAGTTCTTGACTTAAGATCAAATGAGACATCGTGCTTTAAGCTTAAATTACTTGCTGACAACATGGATGCAATGACCCAAGATTTACTGACTTTGAACTGACAAATATTTATTCTTGACATTTAGTTCACTGTCCTAAAACATCCATGATACCAGGTCCTGACTGGAAGATAACTAAGACTTATTGGCACAAGATTCACCACCTGGCTAAATATAAACTAGTTATTTAACAATTCATCCCAATGATGTACATCAGTATTGTCTGCTCAGAGGCAGGGGTATCGCGAGGGACCCTCCCGCTCATTGTAGCCAGGTTTAAGCTTTGTAGGAAAAGGACAAGTAATGACAAAATACTTATGCAAGAAATTGTTGGACTGAAATACAAAGTGATGGAAAATGATCTGTGGAAATTGACATACTATGATATGGACAATTTTTTAAACACAATAACTCTATCATGCAGATGTTCATTTGTTTTTGAGATACATCACAGCAACCAACTTTTAGCCATTACAGAAATGTCCATCTGTTTTGGTGGTGGAAGACACCAGCGCACCACATGTCAGGTGGAACACCTTCCCACATTAAGTCCCTTGCACTAAATGGGACTCGAACCTACGCTGTGGCAGGCTAAGCAGTCAGAAGTTACAAATCGGCGACTCTTCCACTATGTCACAGGCGCCCCCTCACGTGGTTGGTGTTCAGGTCCAGGTCGCCCGTCATCTTGACGTCGTTGGTTCGTCTGGGGTGATCATCATCTATATCTCAGTTAAAAATACATTCAAATGAAAAGGTGTTAATTACATTCTTAAATACATCTTCACTATTTAAATTTTCATTTATTTATATGATCAAACAATTAAAATTAACTAAACTTGCTTATCAAAATAACTGAACCAGCCAAAATAAGGACATTAACTAACCAGAACAAACCTCCCAAAACAGACGACTGGAACAAACTTCCCCAAACTCACAACCAGAACAAATCAAAACAAACTGACAACCAGAACAAAAATCCCCAAAACATACAACCAGAGCAAACCTCCCAAAACTGACAACCAGAACAAACCTCCCCAAACTGAAAGCCTAAAGCAAAACCCCCACAACTGACAACCTGAACCAACCCCCACAACTGACAACCTGAACCAACCCCCACAACTGACAACCTGAACCAACCCCCACCACTGACAACCTGAACCAACCCCCACAACTGACAACCTGAACCAACCCCCACAACTGACAACCTGAACCAACCCCCACAACTGACAACCTGAACCAACCCCCACCACTGACAACCTGAACCAACCCCCACAACTGACAACCTGAACCAACCCCCACAACTGACAACCTGAACCAACCCCCACAACTGACAACCTGAACCAACCCCCACCACTGACAACCTGAACCAATCCCACAACTGACAACATAAACCAACCCCCACAACTGACAACCTGAACCACCCCCAGAACTGACAACCTGAACCAACCCCCACAACTGACAACCTGAACCAACCCCCACAACTGACAACCTGAACCAACCCCCACAACTGACAACATAAACCAACCCCCACAATTGACAACCTGAACCACCCCCAGAACTGACAACCTGAACCAACCCCCACAACTGACAACCTGAACCAACTCCCACAACTGACAACCTGAACCAACCCCCACACATGACAACCTGAACCAACCCCCACAACTGACAACCCGAACCAACCCCCACAACTGACAACCTGAACCAACCCCCACAACTGACAACCTGAACCAACCCTCACCACTGACAACCTGAACCAACCCCCACCACTGACAACCTGAACCAATCCCACAACTGACAACATAAACCAACCCCCACAACTGACAACCTGAACCACCCCCAGAACTGACAACCTGAACCAACCCCCACAACTGACAACCTGAACCAACCCCCACAACTGACAACCTGAACCAACCCCCACAACTGACAACATAAACCAACCCCCACAACTGACAACCTGAACCACCCCCAGAACTGACAACCTGAACCAACCCCCACACATGACAACCTGAACCAACCCCCACAACTGACAACCCTGAACCAACCCCCACAACTGACAACCTGAACCAACCCCCACAACTGACAACCTGAACCAACCCCCACAACTGACAACCTGAACCAACCCCCACCACTGACAACCTGAACCAACCCCCACAACTGACAACCTGAACCAACCACCAAAACTAACAAACTAACCAAAACCAACACAATACTTTATAAATAACAAACAAAACCAATAAAATAAAATAAAAATGCCTAAATAACTTTTAAAAAACTGAACAATTTACAAAATAAAAGGTTGTTAAAAATATAAACAAATAAAATATATAAGAGTACAAAGATGAAAACAGACACATACAGTTACCAATTTATTATCCTGTAGGTGTTCATTGGGTCTTGGTCGGCTGGTCATCTTGGCATCCTTGGCTCCTCTGGGTTGGTCCTCTGGGTCCTCTATCATCTACAGCTTAAGAAAACAACATAAAATGGGAAAAGTGATTAGTACATTCTTAAATCAAACAACAAATACCAAGCCTTAAATGATGAATATAAAAATGATGTCAAGACATGGACATAACTACAAGAGATACTTATTAACCGGCTGGTGGGCGTCGGGTCTTGGTCGGCTGGTCATCCCGTCATCGTCGATTCATCTGGGCTGGTCATCTGGGGCTTGCATCTATCTATATCTCAGTAAAATAAATATTTAAAAGGAAATATATTAGTTAATTCTCGGAACATGTCTACTAATTTATTTTAAAATAAATTATAGAAGAAAAAAGTAAAAAAATTGTAAAAAAAACTAAGGTAAAATAAGGTAAAAAGATAAAATATGGTAAAAAGGTACAATATGGTAAAAAATATGTAAAGTAAAATATGGGAAAAGTAAGATAAAGTATGGTTAAAAATAAGGTAAAATATGATAAAAGTAATGTAAAATATGGTAAAAGGGAAGGTAAAATATAGGGTAAAGATATAGTAAAAGGTAAGGTAAATGATGGTAAAAAATAGGGGGAAAAGCTAAAATAAGGTAAAATAATAAAATAAAGTAAAAAGATAAAATATGATAAATTAAGGTAAAATATGGTAAAAGTGATGTAAAATATGGGTAAATAACAAGTAAATATAAGGTAAATATGGCAAAAATAAGAATAAATATGGTAAAAGGTAAAGTAAAAATATGTTAAAATGAGAGGTTATATATAGTGAAAGATAAAAATAGGGTAAAAAGGTAAAATAAGGTAAAAAGATAAAATAAACAGATAAATATGGTTAAAGTATATAAAAAATAAGGTAAATGTAAAATATGATTAAATGATAAAAGAAATAAGGTAAAATAGTAAAATATAGTAAGAGGAAAGGTAAAAAGTAAAATAAAAGGTAAAATATGGTACAAAATAAGTTAAAATATGGTCAAAAATAGGGTAAAAATATGGAAATATGGTAAAAGGTAAAAAGAATAGGGAACAGGAAAGAAAATAGGGTAAAATAAGGTAAAAGGGTAGAATGAGGTTAAAAATGATACAAATAAGATAAAAACGTAAAATATGGTAAAGAATAAGGTAAAATAAGGTAAAAAGATTAAATAAGGTAAAAGGTAAAATA
Source organism: Sinonovacula constricta (assembly GCA_007844125.1). Taxonomy (NCBI): domain Eukaryota; kingdom Metazoa; phylum Mollusca; class Bivalvia; order Cardiida; family Solecurtidae; genus Sinonovacula; species Sinonovacula constricta. The sequence goes on from CM017555.1 coordinate 56,608,229, forward strand.
TGATAAAAATATAACAAGCATAAGGTAAAGAGGTAACATATATAGTAAAAAGATAAAAAATAAGGTAAAGTATGGTGAAATGAAGTAAAATAAGGTAAAAGTTGAGTAATATATTGTAAAAAAAGATAAAATAAAATAAAAAGGTTGAATATGGTAAAAAAGATTTTTTTTAAAATAAGGCAAAAAGGTAAAATATGATGAAAAATAAGGTATATTATATGGTAAAAGTATTGTAAAATATGGTAAAATGTAAGGTCAAAAGTAAAGTGTAAAATATAGTAAACAGATAAAGTAAAAAGGTAAAATAGGGTGAAAATAGAGTAAAGGTAAAAAAAAAATGTATAGATGAATGAATGGATGAATGAATATTTAAGAGTAGAAATATGGAAACAGACACATACAGTTACTTATTTATTATACTGCAGGTGTTCATTGGGTCTTGGTAGGTTGGTCATTTTGGCATCCTCGGCTCCTCTTGGGTGGTCATCTGGGTCTTCCATCATCTATAGCTTAAGTAAACAACATAAAAATGGGAACAGCGGTTAGTACATTCTGAAAACATGTATTACTATGATGAAATGACAAGAACATAGCTACGATTAAGCGATACATATTATCCGGCTGAGGGTCATCAAGTCTTGGTAGGCAGGTCATCTTGTCATCTTCGATTCATCTGGACTGGTCATCTGGGGCTTGCATCTATCTACATTTCAGTAAAAAATATTTAAAAGGAAAGATATTAATAAATTCTTAGAAACATGTTATTTTATAACAATCTTATAACAAACAAAGGGCAGGGAGGTAGAGCAGCAAGAAGGACAGGGCAGGGAGGTAGGGCAAGAAGAATGGCAGAGTAGGGTGGGGGGGGGGGCGGGGGCTAGGGCAGTGAGAAAGGCAGGGCAGGGGGTAGGGCAGGAAGCAGGGCAGGGGGTAGGGCATGGCAGGGCAGGGGGTAGGGCAGGAAGCAGGGCAGGGGGTAGGGCATGGCAGGGCAGGGGGTAGGGCAGGAAGCAGGGCAGGGGGTAGGGCATGGCAGGGCAGGGGGTAGGGCAAGAAGAATGGCAGAGTAGGGTGGGGGGGGGCGGGGGCTAGGGCAGTGAGAAAGGCAGGGCAGGGGGTAGGGCAGGAAGCAGGGCAGGGGGTAGAGCAGGAAGCAGGGCAGGGGTGTAGGCAAGAAGAATGGTAGAGTAGGGTAGGGGGAGGGGGGTAAGGCAGGGAGAAATGCAGGGGATAGGGCAGGGGGTAGGGCAGGAAGAATGGCAGAGTAGGGTAGGGGGAGGGCGGGGGGGGGAGGGCAGGGAGAAATGCAGGGGGTGGAGCAGGGCATGGCAGGGGGTAGGGCAGGAAGCAGGGCAGGGGGTAGGGCAGGAAGCAGGGCAGGAGTTTTGGGCAGGGCAGGGGCAGGGTAGTAGGGCAGGGAAGGGGGTAGGGCAGGAAGAAGGGTAGGAGTGTAGGGCAGGGCAGGGGCATGGTGGTAGGGCAGGGCAGGGGGTAGGGCAGGAAGCAGGGTGGGTTGGGGAGGGGGGAGAAGCAGGGGAGGGGGTAGGCAAGGAGAAATGGAGGTGGTAGGGCAGGGCAGGGGGTAGGGCAGGAAGCAGGGCAGGGGGAGGGCAGGAAGCAGGGCAGGAGTGTAGAGCAAGGCAGGGGCAGGGTGGTAGGGCAGGGCAGGGGGTTAGGGCAGGGCAGGGCAGGGCAGGGGGTAGGGCAGGACAGGCGGTAAGGGCAGGGCAGGGTGGTAGGACAGGACAGGGGGTTAGGGCAGGGCAGGGCAGGGCAGTATGACAGGGCAGGGCAGGGCAGAGCAGGAAGCAGAGTGTAGGGCAGGGCAGGGGATAGGGCAGGGTGGTATGACAGGGCAGGGCAGAGGGTAGGGTTGTAGGGCAGGACAGGGGCAGGGCAGAGTGGTAGGGCAGGGCAGGGTGGTAGTGCAGGGTGGTAGGGCAGGGCAGGGGCAGGGCAGAGGGTAGGGCAGGAAGCAGGGCAGGAGTGTAGGGCAGGGGCAGAGTGGTAGGGCAGGGCAGGGGGTTAGGGCAGGGTATGCTAAGGTAAGGTAAGACAAAAAAAGGTAAAGAGGTTAAGATAAAGGTAAAAAAAAACAAAATAAAAAAGATAAATAAATAAATGACATATATAAGAGTATAAAGATGGAAACAGATACAGACAGTTACTTATGTAATATCCTGCAGATGTTTACTGGGTCTTGGTCATCTCGGCATCCTGGACTCATCTGAGGTGTCATCTGGGGCTTGCAAGTCTGTAAGAAAAATGGAAGAAGCGGTTAGTCCAATCCACTAGCTAAACCAAACGAATTATCCAACCACCTAAACCAAACCATCTGAACCAACCACCTTAACCAACCACCTTGTAACCAGCCACCTAAACCAACCACCTAAAGCAACCATCTTATCCAACCACCTAAACCAACCATCTCAACCAACCACATATACTAACCACCTTATAACCAACCACCTAAACCAACCACCTTATTCAACCACCTAAACCAACCACCCAACCAACAACCTTATCCAACCACCTAAACCAACCAACTAAACCAACCACCTAAATCAACCAACGAAACCAACCACCTAAACCAACCAACTAAATCAACCAACTAAATCAACCACCTTATCCAATAACTAAAACCCACCAACTCAACCAACCACATTGTCCAGTAATCTAAACCAACCAAACCAACCACCTAAACCAACCACCTAAACCAACCAACTAAACCAACCACCTAAACCACTTGAACCAACCAACTTTTTTGTTGGTACTTTTCCTTTTTCATTTATGTCTTTCCTTTCAAAGAACAGAAACATACATTTTACATAGTACTTCTTGATAAAATTGGCAATAAACATTTCATACATGAAAGTGTTCCATTTATATCAAATCAAATGAGATTATAACAACTTGTTGCTTAATTGTAAAATCTTTGAATGAAATACTAAAGGTGGAATTTTACTCTTATGCAACCAAATAAACGATTATTACCTGAAAAGATTCTGTGAGATTCTGTTTATTGATGTCCTACATCGATGTGAAAATGGAAGCATAATGACAAACTCTACATTACATACTCTTATTTCCAATCTAAGCCACGCTGCACAGTTACCTATTTTTAAACCACTTGACAGCATACTTTTGACATCGAGTTTTATCTCCACCAGGGTAGTTCATGCTGACAGCGATATCCATTTTAAGCAGAAATCCCCAACTTGCTTATTTACAGATTTGAAAAGACGTAAAGTTAGAGAATATTTCATGTAACCAAAAGTAAAGCGTAACACCCCAAACAATATTTCACAATTTGTACAGTCTTAAAATTCAGGTTTCTTTAACTGATACAGGAAAACTGTCAGATATCACCTTTAAACAGCTTATTTATATCCAACTTGCTTACACATAATATGCTTTATCTGGAGTACATCAACTCTAAAAACGGAAAATATCTCACACAATATTTCCGTCAGAATATAAGACAAAGGGTGCTAAAACAAGATCAAATGTGCATTGTATGTGCTGGTCACAATATCGGACAATCTAAAACAAATTTTGTGAATCAGGCCAAGTAGAAACACTAAATCTGTGTTTTACAATTACCAATGATGCAATATTGCATAGCAACGGTGAAAACAAAGGTGATCTGACACTTTCATTAAACTTTATAAATAACACAATCAGTTAATATGTGTCAGATGTAGCCAGCAAAAGTTCAAAATCATCATATACAGAACTGGCCAAAAGAAAGAATAACCTCAGTAAATGCACCATTTTTGAAAAGTAACACCAGGGTTATATTTTTAGAATGGAACTATCAAACATGACTAAGGACGGTACAATCTCTAAGAAGACATATATAAAGTTTCAGTCCAATTTATGCAGTTATATATGCATATACACTTGATAGTACTTGCATGCAAAACTTTAACCATGTTTCTGAATTAAGAAAAAAGCCAAATGTTTTTATTCTTGTTTATAATACAAAGTTTCAGGGCCGGGAACATGTGTTTTAAACTTTAATCTAACCTGTGCCCTGCTTGTTGAGATAAACCATTGATTGTAGCTTAGGTGCAAAGTTTCAACCAGAATTTGAATTGAATATAACATGACCATGGTTGTCAATAAGTACAATGTTCATTTCAGTAAAGTAACGCACACACCTGATTGATTTAAAATAATATTGAATGGTGTAAAATGTTACTTACAGGTGCACATACGTCTTTGTGATGAGGTCGTTTCAAATACAATTTTCCAATCTTGATTCAAAACACAACCACCATTGCCCATTTTCTTTCCAACTATGAAAGTCCGCCAAAAACAGATGTGTAATAATAAGATCCCGTGCAAATCGTGTGTCCTGGGTACGGTCTGACGTCCAGCTGAGTGATGATGGTGAAATTTGATTGGTTCGCCGTACCTGTTTCACCTGGTGTGCATTATTTCATTGTGTAGATGTGAACACCTATGGATACCAATCCAGCAATAGACGAAATCTTATGCTCGTCAGGTCTACATACCGATACTTTTAAAGACATACAGACAGCAGCGACATTTTATGTATGTGCAAAATGGCATATGCGGGCTGGAGAATACAATAATCACAAAGCTTCTTGGAGATACGTACATTGACAATTTAAGAAAATCCACGCTCCCTCAAAGGTAAACCGTAGATCAGGCAGACCCCAGACGGACATATGAATTTTAAAGTGATACTTAAGCATACCTGCCGGTGGGTATATTCAAAGTTTACAGACTATAACAGATAAACCCAAACCAAAGAAAACAGCACATGGTAAACATATTTTATGTTGGTAATTTCAACCAAAATTCTTTAAAGGGCTTGTGTGTTTAAAATCTCAATTATTCTCCCAGTTATTTGGAGTTTACCTATTCGTTAAAAAATCTGACACTCTCAACAGAAGCATTTTAAAATAGCCTTTATAATGGATGTTAAAGGTGGTATCCGACAGTTTAGACCAAATATTGTTTCTCAAATAGCAAAATATGCGATGTTACCTGAAAAGGTCCCACAAAATGATGTTTATTGGTGCCCTAGATCTGTGTGAACATCGAAGCATAACTCTTCACTCGTCATTGTAAACAGGTATTTCCTATTCGAGCCGAGCTGCACAGTTAGCTATTTTTAACTAAGAAAACCA